>JANRGV010000055.1:1752476-1762483 GCA_024734035.1 Alethe castanea
CCTGTCCAACCTGGCCTTGGACACTTCCAGGGATGGGACAGCCACAGCTGCTCTGGGCAAAATATATTTATGTTCTAGATTGGAAAATGACTCCCCCTCCTGGTTCCTCTTCTTCCCTTGAAAAGGCCACCTTTAGAAAAGACTGGTTTAGGGGTAAATTGTATCAGACAAAAATATATGGCCTGCAGATGATCTTTTATGTGGTTACAGTGATTTGAGCCCAATGGTCAGAGTCTGATTGAGACTTTCAGGCTGGACCAACCCACTGGGACATGTAATACCACTGAAACACCGAGTTCTCCTTCGGTGGGAAGTCTGGGATAACTGAGCAGGTTTTTGTGTTCATATTCCTTTTAGACCGTGTTTGTTGGGAAGAACAAGCCGCAGAAAGATCCCCTGAGCTCCTTCCGCTGGCAGGGCTTCAAGCTGGAGGAATATCTCATCGGCCAGCCCATCGGGAAGGGCTGCAGTGCTGCTGTCTATGAAGCAGCTATTCCCTTCTGTCCCCGTCCTCGGGATCACGTGGAGAGCAGTCATCTCCCAGCCCTGCAGCAGGACCCTGGCTCAGCTTCCCAGGGAGCTGAAGAGGAGCCTGTAGTGAAGCACCAACCAAAAGGGGCTTTCCCCTTAGCTATCAAAATGATGTGGAACATTTCGGTAAGGAGCCAGTGCTGAATCCCCCGTGGCTGTTGCTGGGAATTCTGGCTGGAATGTTTAATACTGAAGTGTTGGAAGTGCTGATTGTGGAGTGCAGGATGAGTGTGTCACAACAAAGCTGTTGGTAGGTGACACTGGAGATGCTCAGTGTTAGTGAAGAGTCCCAGAGCGAGGTAATTAGCATTCATCATCCTCTGGAATCGGCACTGAGAGCTGCTGCTGGAGCTGGTGGGTATGGAGGTGATGCTTTGGGAAGAAAAGGTTTTCTGAGGCTGGCTCTATTGGAAAGGTCTAAGAAGGGCAGTGATGCCCTTGATTTAGGAATTGGTGTCCTGTCAGTGTCAGGACAGAGGTGGGCTTTCTTGCTGAAGGGTCAGTGGTCTCAGGGTACACAGTGACCTGCCTGCTGTGTCCCCTTGCCTTAAGTGACTCTCCCAAGATCTGCTCCAGTGTTTCCCAGCCAGAGTGACTGGTGATCCAGTTCCTTAATGTGGCTCTTCCATGTTTAAAAAAATGCCATGTATCTTTCCCCACTGATATGACAAATGACTGTTTCAAGAGAATCTTCCAAAATGCCAACATCTGGAATCCCTTGGACTCTAGAAGCACCCTGGCATTTACCTGTGGGCTCTTCCACTTGGGTTTGGAAGTTGAAAGTGAGTGCTGAGGTTTAGTTTGGATTGCTGATAGTCAAGGAAGCATTTGAAGAGACAAATATATTTCTTTCTGCAAATAAAGGCCTTGCAGCCTCCCTTGGTGAACTCTTTAAGTAGTTAATTGCCTCCCTTAATTTTCAAGGGAGGGAAGTCCTGGAATCTGGTCTCAGTTGATCCAGCTCCAGACGCAGTGCCAGCATCAGGATTATCTGCTTTCAGCTTGCATTGGGGCCACAGTGCCAGCATCAGGATTATCTGTTTTCAGCTTGCACTGGGGCTGGATGATTTTGGAGCTGAAACCAGCGTGGGGTGTGGTTGTTGTTGCAGGCTGGTTCCTCGAGTGAAGCCATCCTGGATGCCATGGGCCGAGAGCTGGTCCCAGCCACGGGCGTTGCCTTGTCCGGGGAGTACGGAGCTGCCTCTGGCCGCAGGTATGGAGCTGGCAAGGTGCAGTCTTATCCCTTGAGTAATTTTGCAGCAATTTGCACTGGTAAGAAGGTGGACAGGGCTTTCTCGAATAACTGCTGAAAGCAGGTAAAGCTGGGGATTGTTGAGTTTGTTGGCATGCAGGGAATTGCATTGCTAAACTGTGTGGTGGGGAGGGGGTTGGAAGAGTGCACCAATAATTTGGGAGCGTTTGGGGTCCCACCAGGGTCTGGTGGGTAGCTGTGGCTGTGTCTTTAGTTTCCCTGTGTTGAAATGTGTTGGCATTTCCTGAAGTAAAGGCTGGAGAAACCACTGGTTAAACACCATTTGAACTTTTATTGTGATGCTTTTTAATTGCACCACTGCAATTGGTAACAGTTTGAGTGTACTAAATATCAAATGATTTCACTCTAATACAATTTGACTGTGAGGTTTGAGAGCTGGTTTGGTGTAAAATAGGTGCTGGACGGGGAGGTTGGAACTGTTCTAGTGCAGGAAAACTGGTGAGAAGGAAAATGGAAATGACTCTGTTCCTACTCTTTGACCTGAGTGGGAAGTGAGCAAACAGCATGAAGATGGAAAATCTCATGGAAGCTTCTAAATTACCTCAAGTTAGCTATCTTTTTGATCAGAAATGCATCTTTTTGTTCCATTTGAAACAATGGAGTGCACAGCCCAGATTGTCTGATTTAAATTTCAAATCATCCCGGCTGCCAATACAAATGAATAATGAATGCTGTGCCCGTGGCTGGCTGGGAATGCAGTAGAGCAGCCAAAGGGATATTTGACATTCAGGGGATGAGAGATCTGTGTTGCAGACAAATAGGTAACCTGCTTTTCAGGGTAGGGAGAGCTTCCTGCCTGTGCCATAAAATAGAGGGTGTAAATTGATATTCCCAGTGTGAAGTTGACCTTTATTATATCTAACAAAGTAATTGCATTTGGGTGTTATTCTCTAGAGCTGCTGTAGCTCTTTTTGAATAGAGAAGCAGCCTGTGCCTGGTTCTGCCTTTGTCAGCAGTATGGAAGGGTTAGTGGGGCTTGAGTAATATGAAAGCTGCATGCTATGTGTGAGGGTTTTTATCAAAGCTTTGTTTGTAGTGCAGGTAAAGCACTTTGTTTCCTGTTTGGCCATTGTGAATAGGGAAATGCAGTTACAGCAGAGCCCCTGTGAGGCCTTGGTTGGCTCAGTTTGCTCTGAGAGGCAGTGGGGTGGATTCTGAGCTCTGGAGGATGTGCTGGGAGATGCCCATTGCTGCAGTGGGTCTGTGTGGGCTGCAGATGCTCTGCATCCACCTGGGAAATGCTGGGCTGATATTCTCCTTGGGAAATGGGCCATGGAACTGCTGCCCATGTTCTTGCTCAGTGTACGCATTCCAGGATGTGAATGTCTGACTATTTGCTTAACGTGCAGTCCTCTAATCCACCCTGTGCAGCTTTAATCTCCCTCTGATGAGGTTTCCAGTGCAGAACAAACGTGTTTGCTCACTGCTGGGGAGCCCTTTGGTGTGGAGAACAGGCCATAATAATGACAAATAATTCCAGCAATACCAGCAGCGTGCCTGTGATCCATCAGAGCCAGCTGAGGGATTGGTGCAATCTGTGGTGTCTTTGCACAGAAAACCTGTCCTTGGGAGGAAGAAGCTGCAGCCTCATCCGAATATCATCCAGGTGATCCGAGCGTTCACATCCTCTGTCCCTTTGCTGCCTGGAGCCTTTGCTGACTATCCTGATGTCCTTCCACTGAGCCTGAACCCCAGAGGGATCGGCCACAGCCGCACGCTCTTCTTGGTGATGAAGAAGTAGGTGGGGAGAAGCTGGTTAACGTGACTTGGATACTCTGTCCCTGCAAAGCTTGGGTCTGGGCTGCTGCCAAAGAGCAGAGTATGCTCTTGGAAACGCCTCCAGGACCTGTTCCAAGTCCTTGAGGTTCTGACTGTGCTTCCACAATGAAGACAAACCGTTCTTTTTAATAATTACCCCAAATTGAAGTGAGAAATGTGGAGTTTGTCCCCATTTGTCTGCCCTTCTAAGCCTGAACTTCACCACTAGTCTGAGCACACTGCTAGAGATGGAGTAGAATCAGTAATGAGATGAGCCAGCAATGAGGTTGAACTGCCTGTGATAAGCCTCCAGGATGGTAATTCCCATTTTTTTCCCTTGTTCTGCCTAGCTACCCCTGCACGCTGCGCCAGTATCTGCAGGAGAACTCTCCGGATGTTCACCTCTCCACAGTGATGATTCTGCAGCTCTTGGAAGGTGTGGACCACCTTGTTCGACATGGAATAGCACACAGAGACCTCAAGTCTGACAACATTCTGGTTGAATTTGATTCTGGTACGTAGATCCCTGAGGATAAATGCCAGTTAATTCACAGAAGTGGTTTGGTCACGTTGGTATTCAGGGAAGTCCCTCCCAGCTGTGTGTTTGGGGAAAGAAGCATCAAACCTTTTGGATAATCTCAGGTTTAGTTTTTAGCTCAGTGTTTGCTGTCACTGCAGCAAGTCATTGATCCTGTGTGTGCCTGAGGTTTTGGGTCATTACCATGGACATAGTGCATTGCTGAGGTGATGGATTGCATCAGCTCAACAGCATTGACTGGAGCATCAGGGAACACCACATTTGGGATGCTGCAGGAGCCTTTGCTTCAGGCTCTTGGCTCTGTCATCTTCTCAAGCCAAAGAGTACAGGGAACCTATTAAAATCCCACTGAATGGCCAGGTTAATAGTGCTGCATAGGGATGATGAAACAGGGCTTGGAGGGATGCAGCATTTTCATTGATGTGTTCTCCTGTCAGGCTCTAACAGCAGTTTTAATTACCTGAGCTCTTTTTTTCTACCTGAGCTCTTGAGATTCAAATTGGCAGGAAGCAATAGGAGGCAGGCAGGTCTGTGTAATTAGGAGTGGAAGAATTTGGTTGAAGAGTATCAGGGAGAGAGACAGAGAGACCACTGGAATCTGCCTTGCCTTCCTGGAGACCGGCCCAAGAGGCAAGCGACACAGAGGATTATCTATTCATAAAATCATGGAATGGCCTGGGTTGGAAGGGACCTTAAAGTAAAGCTCTTCTCATTCCAACCCTCTGCCATGGACAGGGACACCTCCCACTAGACCAGGTTACTCTACTGAATATCTTCACCCACATTCTTGGTGAGGGGATTGAATGCCCCCTCAGTCAGTTTGCAGAGGACTCTAGGCTGGGTGTTGATGTGATGTGGTGTTTGGTGCTGCCAGGTGCTCCCAAACTGAACCCTAACTTTGGCAGCTCTGTGTTGTTCACAGCTGGCTGTCCCTGGCTGGTCATCACTGACTTTGGCTGCTGTTTGGCAGATGAAAACTTCGGCCTGAGGCTGCCCTTCACCAGCTCCTATGTGGATCGGGGTGGCAATGGCTGCCTTATGGCACCTGAGGTAAATCCCTCTGTAGCACTGCTTTGTGCTGCTGGTTTTCTGCTTGTCCTGTTGTCGGGACTAAAAGTTTTGATGGCATAGAAGGTTTGTGTCCTGCCTTCAGTTAGGCTTGGTGAACATCTGTGCTGAACTATGTCAAATAGATACCTCGAGTTCCAACAGGTGAAACATAATTGGTGTTGAGGCAGAATCAGCCTTTTCTCCCCACTCCCAAATTTACTCTTTAGTCTTTATTCAGGTCCCTTTCCATGGAGCTATTAAGAATTTTATGCAACAGTCCTTGTGTTGCAATGGTAGCTTTTGGCTGAAGTTCAAGGCGGTTGTGAAATTATTTACAGTTCCTTTTTATTTCTCTGATGATAAGCCTAATAAAAGCCAAGACACCCTTAACTGTCTGCTGGACCTGGAGCACCTTGCCGTGGTGTTGGTTGTTTATCTGCAGGTCTCCTGTCTCCATAATTCCTGCAGGAGATAGCGCTGGGTACTCTGGGAATGCTGGGCAGGGGCAACGTCAAAAGCCTCAGTGCAGTGTTCAGACTCCTCCCAGCAGCCCAGTGCAGTGCCAGAGGCTTAGAGCATGCCAATGGGGAATATTTACACCACAGATTCAGATGCAGCCCACCTTTGGGTCCAGTATCTAAGTTTATTACAGAGAAAATGCTGGTTTGAGCATTAAAAATTGAACTTCAGCACAGAGGCTGCACTGGAGCTGTTTATTTGAGAAGCCCCTTCTCTGTGGCAGGTGATCACAGCGTCACCTGGTCCAGGCACGGTGATCAACTACAGTAAAGCTGATGCTTGGGCTGTTGGAGCGATTGCCTACGAAATCCTGGGCCTGCCTAATCCTTTCTATGGCCACGGGGACTTGGCTCTGGAAAGCAGAAGTTATCAGGAGGACCAGCTGCCAAGCCTGCCCAACCATGTTCCCCTCGAAGTGAAGCAGGTGGTAAAGATGCTGCTTCAGAGAGATCCCAACAAGGTAGGAAGCTGTTGCCTTTGATATCTCCTCTTTGGAAGTGTCCCTGGTGGATCATTTTGCCTTAGAGGGCTGTGGGTGCAGGGGTTAATCCAGATCTCACCACAGGATCAAAGGAAAACATAAGGGTCAAAGCCAAAAAAGTCTTTGCTGAGTGGTGCTGAATCATTTCAGGGATTTCAGGAGATGTTTGTGTCGGGACCAGACCTCACATTGGAGGGTTACATACAACAATATATATATACAGTAATAGTCTCAAAGAGCTTTCTAATTCACAGGGTGGTGCCTTAGGGGGGCCTCAGGGAGTTTTGGAGGTGCCAGTGCTCTGTGCTGGTGAGGTGGCTGAGTTCAGGAGGATCAGCTGATCTCCCCTCCCCTTCCTCTTGCAGAGGTTGTCTGCGAGAGTGGCTGCGAACGTGCTGCACTTGAGCCTCTGGGGTGACACTTTTGTAACATCCAGGACCCTGAAACCTGACCAGATGATCGCCTGGCTGCTCTGCCAGTCTGCAGCCACCCTGCTCACCAACAGGCTGGCAGAGAAGAGCCAGGTAGAAACCAAAATGAAGATGTGCTTCTTGGCAAACCTCGAGTTTGAAGACCTCTGGGCAGCAATATTCCTGTTGCTGGCCTGGAGAAGCCAGTCTGGGTGAAGGAACTACCTGGAACACAAGCATGCCACATAAATGGCACTTTTTAAAGGCACATAGGAACCTATCCTTTCTGTCTGTCTGGAGTCCTGTAGTGCTTTAGGGAACAAGCTGCAGGCCTGTGTTTAGGAGCTTGAGTTTCTCTCTAGCAAGTGTTAACCATGCTGCTTTTCTGTCCCTGCTAGAGGAGATGGCCCTTGCTTCCTTACCCTCTAGGGTGGAGGGTGTGTGGACCTTGCAGGTGTCCAGAGGTATGTGGTTGGTTTTGCTCCTGTTTGGGAATTAATTGACTCAGAAGTTGTGTGTTGAGTGAAGCAGATTCCTTTCAGAGGGGTGGCTGGGAGGAGGCACTATCTGGCTGCATCACAATTTATTTAAACACCACACAGAAGTCCAAGCTGACAAAGCGACCTGCAGTCTCTGTTTTTGGGTAACCAGGGTGATTTGAGACTCATTTTCTTCTGAGCTGTGAAATGACAGCCTGAAAACTTCCTGATGAGATGCTGCCTGGTAACGTGAGCGTCAGCAGCACTAAAGACCTCTCAGTTGTACGCAGGACAGTGGAAGCACATCATCCTCAAATCCCGCTTCTCATTGTTCTTAGCTGGTGTAGCACTGTGGTGACAGCTGCCCCAGGGTCCAAGGCTGAGTCAGACTCTCCAGTTAAGGACAATGCTCCAAACAAACTGAGGTTGGGCAGCAGCCCCTGCTTAAAGAGCTTAGTGTGATGCTCTGCTCTTTTACCTGCCTGTGTTTCCTTCAATGAATTCATATCCTTTGGTGGGGAGGATGGGAGACATCAATATTTAAATAACAACAGCCATGTTTATGAAACAGCATTCAATTTCATGGCTGTAATTGTGTTTAGAGGAACTCGGGGAGAAAGTTATTTATGCTTGTTGCACAATAAATTAAAGATTAAGCTCTGTGGCTGTGTGGGTTCTCTCAATCCAATTTGGGCTGTGGAGCGTTGGTTCCGGGGTGTCTTAAATGCGAATTCAGCTCTTTCTGGTGCTAAACTGTTAAGCATGGTATTTTACTCCAAGTGGAATTTCCCAGAGAGGAACAGACCTTGCCTTGAGCGTGTGTTTTGTACTCTCCTGCATGGTAAATCACTGGCTGCTCCTGCAGTTTCCAGGTGGATGGCAATGGCTGATGCCCCTGATCATCACAGGGTAACCTGTGCTTGGGGTTCTGCACATTGTTCTGGTGCAGCAAAGAGCACAGAGCCTGTGGAATTGGGGGAAATGAGCTCCTGGGGGGAAAAGCTGTAAAAAAAGACCTTTGAAACATTGATGTGACCCAGCCAAAGAGTGTGTTGCTTAAATGTAACTGAGCTCTTGCAGTGTGTTTCTGCTGCCTTTGCTTTGTGTGTGCCTGGGTCTGGCACTGAGTCCCTGCCCTGGACACTCTGGGGAGCCTTTTGAGGAGTAGATGCTGTTGCTGTGTGGTGGATCTCTACTCTCAGCCCTTTTTCTCCCATGAACATCATTCCCATGCCTTTCCTTCTCTCTCCCAGGTCCATTCTCTATACAAGTAGGGAGCAGAATTAGGGGCTGGAGCTATCCAGTATCAAGTGTGTTTGTATTTGCTCAAACAGGGTTTTATCTGTGCTGATGAATTCCACTGGTTGGAAACTTGTTTCCCCTGGAAACCTTTACAATTCTGTCCTCAAAAATGGCCTAAAATGCTTGTCCTGCAGCTTGTCCCTCTGGTCCTTAAATCCCCGTTAATGCTTCCCCTGTGCCTGCATTTTGTCCTCCTGTGGTTCTGCTGAGGTCAGACTTCCCTTTTGTTTTCTTTCCCTTCTGCCTTCCGCTAATGAGACGTTTTTATGATTCTTCAGCATTCTGGGTGCTTTTGTGGAGTGCAGGTTAAAAGTACAGGCTGTTAATGCAACAAATGCTGCCATGCTGTCTGTCTGCAAATGCCCTAGGGGAGCAAACTGGGGCATCTCCCAGCATGTCCCTCCTGCCCTGTCCAGCTAATCCCTGTGCAGGCTCTCGCCCCTCACTGCAGTGTTTGTTCCCCGTGTTTGCCAGGACTATGCCATTGGGAAAGGGGGTGGCTGGGAGGGTGAATGTGGAGGCTGGGCTGGATTTCTGTCCTTCCCCCGGCAGTGGAGTGTCTGTGCACTTTGATCCCTGGAGGGAGGCTTGGCAGAGGCAGCTGGTGCCCTGTCCAAGCGGGGAACAGGCTCCACAGCACCCCTCACTGTGTTGCTGGTGGAACAGAGGGTGGGAGCATGTGGGTCAGGATGAGGCCTCTGCTCTGGGCTGCCTGCAGCCAGCTGCTGCCCCGGGGGGCTGGGCTCTGCGCTCCCAAGCTGGCTCTGACCACTGTGGTGACCTCCTCACACCACAGCCTGCAGCCCTCGACCCTTCTGACCACCTCCAGCTCCCCAGCCAGTGCATCTGCAGGGTTCCTGCAGCCCCTGGTCCCAGGGAGCAGAGCCCCCAGCTGCTGGAGCTCGGGGTTCAACGTGCCCCCCAGTGCTCTGCACGTGGCCCGGCCTGCGGGGGTCTGCTCCATGATGAAGCTTCCCGTGCAGGCGTCAGCAGAGGGACTGGACGTGGCGTTTGTCGGTGTTCCGCTGGACACGGGCACATCCAACCGGCCAGGAGCCAGGTAAGGGCAGCCAGGGGAGCTGCTGCTTCCTTCTGGCCATCGAGCAGGGCTCTCCTGCGGTGAGAGCAGTGCTGGGAACAACGCCTGGTGTTTCCCAGCCGTGCCCTCACCCAGGTTCGGGCCGCGCCAGATCCGCGCCGAGTCCGCCATGCTGAGGAGGTTCAACGGCAGCACCGGGGCGGCGCCGTTCGACTCGCTGCGCGTGGCCGACATCGGGGACGTGAACGTCAACCTCTACAACCTGCCCGACAGCTGCCGCCTCATCCGCCAGGCCTACCAGCACATCGCGGCCTCCGCCTGCGTGCCCCTCACCTTGGGTAAGGAGCCTGTGAAAAACACGGTTCACTGTCTTGGGAGAATTAAAAGGTTTAATAAAAAGATGATAGGAGACAAACATAAAGCAAAGGGTTAAAACAGCCAGGTGCCTGGCATGTTGCCAAGAGCACACACTGCTTCAGGAACACCCCTTTATATACCTTTTACAATCCATCCATTTGTTGCATATTCATAGACCTTCATGCATAGTCAACTGTTTCTGGGAGCTGTTTAGCATGGCCACTCCTTGGGTCTGCCTTTTTAGAGCATGCGTGTTTCTTGGCTTGTGGT
>JANRGV010000055.1:1778116-1788729 GCA_024734035.1 Alethe castanea
GGATGGTGGCGGCCCCGGCTCGGCTCACGGCGGCTCGGGGGCTGTGGTTTGCCGTGGGGATGGTGGCGGCTCACGGCGGCTCGGGGGTTGTTTGCCGTGGGCATGGTGGCAGCCGGGAGCGCCAGACGGGTCCTGGGATTGTCCCGCTCTGCTCTGCGCTGGCCTCACCTGGGATATTGGGGACAGGTGTGGGCACCGCAATGTAAGAGATATTAAAGTGTTAGAAAGCGTCCAGAGGAGGGCAGTGACGTTGGTGAAGGCCTTGGGAGGAAGAGGAGCGGCTGAGGACACTTTGTCTGTTCAGCTGGAGGAGACTGATCACAGTTGCAGCCTCCTCTGAGAGGAAGAGGAGAGACAGACACTCCTCTCTGCTCTGTGACAGGGAAAGCACCCAGGAATGGCTGGAGCTGTGTCAGGGGACGTTTAGGTTGGATATTAGGAAAAGGTTCTTCCTCCAGAGGGTGGCCGAGCACTGAACAGGCTCCCCATGGAATGGGCACAGCACTCAGCCTGTCTGAGTTCAAGGAGCATTTGGACAACACTTTTGGGCACATGATGTGACTCTTGGGGTGTCCTGTGCAGAACCAGGACTTGGACTCGATGATCTATGTGAGTCCCTTCCAACTTAGCATGTTCTGTGATTCTGTTTCAGTTTTTTATTAAGTCGTGTTTATCCAAAGTCAAAGACTTCTTTCTTGTCTCGTGCTCCAGCAGTGAGGAGGTTCACGCTGGGAGGGAGCACAGATGGGGCAGGTGACCTGAACTGGCCAAAGGGATATTCCACACCACAGAATGCCCAGTATATAAACTGGGGGGAGTGACTGGGAAGGAGCTGATCTGGGTTCAGGAAGGGGATCTGACATCAGTCAGTGGGTGGTGAGCAACTGCATTGTGCATCACTTATTTTCTTCTTTATTATTGTTATTGTTGTTGTTACTGTTATAATTTACCATTACTACTGTATTTTACTTTATTTTCAATCATTAAACTTTTTCTCTTTATTATTGTTGTTATTGTTGTTGTTATAATTTACCATTACTACTGTATTTTACTTTATTTTCAATCATTAAACTGTTATTTTCTCAACATACAAGTTTTACTTTGATTCTCCTTCCCATTCCATGGTGTGGGAGGGGAAGAGAAGGGGGGGAGTTGAGCAAGGAGCTGTGTGGTGCCTAATTTCCAGCTCAGCTTAATCCACAGCAGTTGGTTTAGGGAGTGTGGGTTGGATGAATGGTGGTGAGGTGGATTGAGGGCTGGCTGGGTGGCAGAGCTCAGAGGGCATGACCCACTTGGAGGTCTGCAATCAGTGGCTTCCCCAAAGATCAATACTGGGCCCAGTCTTAATCAATTTGTTTATCAATGACCTGGACAGAGCAATGGAATGTACCCTCAGTGGGTTTGGTGATGATATGGAATTGGGGAAGTGGCTGATCCACCTGAAGGCTGTGCTGCCATTCAGCAGGACTTTGAGAGGCTGGAGAATTGGGCAGAGAGAAACTTAATGGTGCTCAACAAGGGCAGATTCAGGTCCTGTCCCTGGGGAGGAACAACCCCAAGTACCAGCACAGGTGGGGTGACCTGCTGGAGCATCTCTGCACAAAGTCCCTGGGGGTCCCATGCTCAGTGAGCTGTCCCTGAGCCAGCAGGATGTCCTGGGGGCCAAGAGGCTCTGGGGTGCACTGGGAGGAGCACTGGCAGCAGGTCAGGCAGTGACCCTGCCCCTCTGCCCAGCCCTGGGAGGCTCACCTGGAGTGCTGTGTCCAGCCCTGGGCTCACCAGCGAAGGCGAGGAAGCGCCTGGAGCATCTCCCTTGCTGAGGAGAGGCTGAGGGAGCAGGGACTGCTCAGCCTCGGGAGGAGACACAGCTGAGAGGGGCCCTGTCTGTCCCCGTCTGCAGGGAGGGGAGGGCTCAGCAATGGCACAAGAGCAACGGGCAGGAACTGATGCACAGGAAGTTTATCTGAACATGAGGAAGAACTTCTTTGCTGTGCGAGTGACCTAGAGAGCGTGTGGAGTGTCCATCTCTGCAGATATTTTTAAACACCAAGACACAAAAGGACGGAATTCTGTTTCGTTTGCTCGGGGATGACCCTTCAGGACCACACCAGGGCTCTTCCAGGCTGACTCCGTGTGTGATTCTGGGACTCCGAGGCGGCGGCGCTTCCGGGCAGCGAGCGGCGTGTCCGGGCAGCGAGCGGCGGTTCCGGGGCTGAGCGGCGGCTCCGGGAAGGGACCGGCGGCGGTTCCGGGGTTTGAGAGGCGGCTCCGGGGAGGGACCGACGGCGGTCCCGGGACAGCGGCGGCTCCGAGCATTGAGCGGCGGTTCCGGGGCTGAGCGGCTGCTCCGGGCATTGAGCGGTGGCTCCAATAAGGGACTGGCGGCGGCTTCGGGGCTGAGCGGCTGTTCCGGGGCTGAACGGCGGCTCTGGACATTGAGCTGCGGTCCCGGGGCATTGAGCGGCTCCGCAGCCCGGGCTCTGGACATTGAGCTGCGGTCCCGGGGCTCAGCTGCGGCTCCGCAGCCCAGGCTCCGGGCACTGAGCGGCGGCTCCGGACACTGAGCGGCGGTCCCGGGGTATTGAGCGGCGGCTCCGGGCAGTGAGCGGCGGTCCCGGGGCTCCGCGGCGGTCCCGGGGCATTGAGCGCTTCGGCAGCCCGGGCTCCGGGCACTGAGCGGCGGTCCCGGGGCATTGAGCGCCTCGGCAGCCCGGGCTCCGGGCACTGAGCGGCGGTCCCGGGGCATTGAGCGGCTCCGCAGCCCGGGCTCCGGGCCATGGAGGAGCAGCAGCGGCGGGCGCTGCGGCGCGGCCGGGCCCGGCTGGTTGCGGCGCTGAGGGTGGAGCCGCTCTGGGAGCCGCTGGAGCAGCGCGGCCTCTTCACCCGGCCCATGCTGGAGGAGCTGCAGGTGGGCCAGGGAGCGGGACGCTGAGCGCCGGGGGCGGCCTGGGGAGGGTCCATGTTCCCCGAGAGCCGGGCAGCTCCTGCATCCCCTGAACCCGGGGGACAGGCCCAAGGGAGGGTGCTGTGTCGCTTGAGCCCTGGTGACAGGACTGAAGGGTGGCCCCCATGTCTTCTCACCGTGGTGGCTCCATGTCCCCTTGGGCCCAAAGACAGAACCCATGTCCCCTGAACCCTGTGACACATCTGTGGGGTGGCCCCCAAGTCCCCTCACTCTAGAGACAGACATGAGAGGGATTGTCTGGTGTCCTCTCAAGGGAGACTCCAGGTCCCCTCACTCTGGTGACAAGCTCGTAGGGGACCTCCATGTCCCTTTAGCCCTGGTTGTTGGCCCAAAGGGATGACTCTGTGTCCCCTCACTGTGATGATAAGGCTTGGGTTTGGTCCTTGTGCAGATAAGACGTTTGAGAACCCCCCACACTTGTCCCTTTTGGTCCCCAGCCCCAGGCAGTGCCAGGTGTAGGGGTTTCTCTTTTGTGTCCCCATCCCAATCTGATGACACCCTTAAGGTGTTCTTGTTTCCCCCCTTGGTTACAGGTGGCAGGCTTGGGGGTGTTTTTACCCCATCTTGCACACTGGTGACAGCCCAGGGGTGCCAGTTTGTCCCCAAGGGCCAGACTTGGGGTGCTCCCTCTCCCCTTTTGCCTCTAGACTCCCTGTTGGGCTGGGTGTCCCAGTGATGACTGTTGTTGTTGGAGGGGGGTCTGGTGGTTGCTGGGGGTCTCTGACTATTTCTACTGGGTTTTGGTGTTGTTTACCCCATGTCCTGGGTGTGGATCCCACGTTACCCTGCTCAGAGCTCAGAGTGATTGAAGGGCTGCCCAGGCACTGCATGAACACCTGTTCTGGGTTTTGTTCCTCTGCAGAGCGCTGGCAGCCGAGGAGAGCAGGCCCGGCAGCTGATCATTGACCTGGAGACTCGAGGGAAGCAGGCTTTCCCTGCCTTCCTCTCCATCCTGAGGGACACCGGGCAGGGCGGCCTCGCCGAGATGCTGATCCAGGAGTGCCAATCCCGGCCGGTGCCACCGCAGCTGCCGGAGCTGCGGCCCGTGGAGCTGGAGCTGCGGGAGGAAAAGCAGCGTAAAAGTCAGTGTTGAGGGTGTGGTGTTGAGGGTGTGGTGTGTGTTTGGCTAACAGCAGCATTGAGAGGTGGCAGCTGGGATCCCTCTCACTGTGGGCAAGACTCCAGGAAGTCATGATTTTTTATTATCCAGTAGAGGAGACTGTTGGGAGGAATGGAATCCCAGAATGGTTTGGGTTGGAAGGGACCTTAAAGCTCATCTCATTCCATCCCCTGCCATGGGTAGGGACACCTTCCACTATCCCAGGTTGCTCCAAGCCCTGTCCAGCTTGGTCTTGAGCACTGCCAGGGATGGGGCTCCACAGCTTCTCAGGGCAGCCTGTATGTCCTGCTTTTCAGCAGTGGAACCTTTTGAGTGCGGACTCATCCTCTGTATTTTTGTCCCTTGTCATTACAGATGTGACCCCTCACGAACATTTGTCTATCCCAGTCCAAGCTGAGAGTGAAAAACCTCGGATACCTCCTGTGACAGCCCGGGGTAAGCCACATTCCACTCCTAGAGCCACAGTATGCCAAAGGCTCATTTGCAGTATGGTGGGAAGGGGAAATTCATGTGTGTTGGGCAAGACATGAACTCTAGCAGTGTGGTCTTGTGGCGTGTGGTGAACTGAATCCTGGGTCTGTTTTGTGTTGTAGGTTCAGCTGCTGACAAGAGGAGCCGTGACCAAGTTAGTATTTGAGAAGGCAGAAAGTGTTCCCTACTGGGCAAGAGCTCTGTGCCTCATGAGTGACTCCAGAAAGTATTTCTGGAGGAGCTGTTTCTCACTTTGTCTTACCTGAGCAATTGCTCTCTGGCTGTAACAGGGCTGATGGTCCCAGAGTGGGTCAGTCGTTAGCCAGATCCTCCTTAAGATTACCACAGTGATAAAACAAATTCCTGGCTCGTTTTGGTGAGGTTTGATGATGATGCCTAAAAGAATTCCCCAGAAATTTCAACTTGCTGTTGAACATGCTACAGAAAAACAGCAGCTGGTTTTCCACAAAGGTTTTCCACAATGTAGTGGGTTGTTTCTTGCTCCTGGCTGCTGTTGAGATGTGTGTGGAGAATGGGTGCTTCTACCCATCCCTAGGACTGGAGAAATGAAAAAGCTGTGAAATGAGCCACTCTAAGGACTGGCATTGTATCCTGCTGGATTAGCCAGCAAGCAGTTGGAATAAGAGGGAGTTTAATTGTGACATGTCCCTGCCAGGAATATGAGATGAAAGCGGATCCCTGCGGACACTGCCTGATCCTCAATAACGTCAACTTCTCCAGAGACTCGGGCCTGTCCACCCGAGAGGGCTCTGACATTGACTGTCAGAAGCTGGAGAGGCGCTTCAAGGCCTTGCATTTCACCGTCCTGACCCAGCGGGATCTGAAAGCTCAGGTGAGGCTGAGTGTGTCCTGCTGACATGAGGGATGAGAGGTGAGCCTCTGGAAGTGATGGGAGTGCTTTAGGGGATGTGTCTTGTGCTGCAACACACCAAAAACCTCCCACAAAGAAACAATGAACCACTTGCATCCTCTTGCTTTATTGTTACGCTGCAGTTGCAGAAGGAGAGAGGACCTTGCATATTTTTATCTCTGTATGAATGTTGAATCCTGGTTGTGATTTGTTGGGATTGGTGAGGCTGTGGTTTTGGGATAGCTCAGACAGTTGTGTCATGTGTGTCTGTGCCATCCTTGGCTGTTACTGGAAGCACTGGGGGGAACTTGATCAACTGAAAGTGAAATATGGTTCTCTGCTCACCCACCAGCTCCCAATCAGAAGCAGAGGATTTAATCAGATAAATCATGTGGAAATGTGCTTTGGTTTGTGGTGCTGTGTTGTAGAGAGTGAAGAGAGGTGAGAAATCTGTGTGATTAAAGCAGCCAGTGTTAAATAAGGGCAGATATGCAGAAATACTCACTCTCTGCCAATGGCTTTTGCCAGCTGTACTTGGGGGTCATGTTATCCTGTGGCAGAGATTGACTGGATCTGTGGCAGTGCAATTAGAACAGGGCCTGGCAGTAACCTGTGGCTGAGATATTGTTCAAAAGACTCTCACAGTGATGTTTTCCACACAGGAAATGGTGTTGGAGCTGCTGAAGCTGTCACGGCAGGATCACAGTGCTTTGGACTGCTGCATTGTGGTCATCCTTTCCCACGGCTGCCAGGTGGGTTTGTCCCATCTCTGCCTTTGTTCCTTAGGTGTGGGAAAGGGTTAATTCCTTGTCTTGTGGTCTCACACAGGGTGAGAGGGAAGTGGTCTGTCAAAATCTTGTTCTGCCATCACAGTACATTTCAAAGAGTTACACCCTTATTTTGGGTTGAAGAAAACGAGCTTCTCTGGTGTGGTCTGATGCAGTGGTGCCAGTGGACAAGTGTTTTCCATTTTGGAAGTTTGGGCTAATAATTTGGAATTCCTTTCTGTTCTCCAGCTCTGACAGGGAGATGCTATTAGCAATAAAGCCTGTTTATTCCAAGACAGTTCTTGAAAGATGAGGAGAGGCATTCTTAGGGAAATGGTGCATGGGATGTGCCTGTTGTACCAGAGGATGAAGAATTCCTTTGCTGGAGGATACAAGTTGGATAATAGAAGTTGAATTGCTGGGTTTTAGTGCATTTCCAATGTCTCCTGGATGTCCCCTCACCCTGACTTGGCATCAGGGATTCCCACAAACACCAGGATTTGTTCTGGTATCTTTATGCCATGAAGCACGTGATGGGAAATGGGCTCCCTCAGGACTGGCCTTGCCTTCCATGTCACTAGCTCCTGCATTTTCCTCTTGCAGACGAGCCATATTCAGTTTCCTGGAGGCGTTTACGGAACGGATGGAAAACCCATTCCCATAGAAAAGATTGTGAACTATTTCAATGGGTCCAATTGCCCGAGTTTGAGAGGAAAACCCAAACTGTTCTTCATCCAGGCCTGTGGTGGAGGTGAATCTTTGTGTTGGCTCCGGTAGTGGAGATGTGGTCAGGCTGTGGCTTTGGCTCCCTTTCTGTTCATCGACTGCCCCTCTCTCCAGCTGTCTTCTCACACCAGCTGCCTCTTACCATGTGCTGAGAGGCTGCTCCAGCTCTTCACACACAGTGAGGAATTTTGTATAAACCACCAATGTCTTTGACTCAGCCTGTGCAGCCCAACAGCCAAAAAGCCTTGTTTTGTTCTAGGGCCTTTATCCTTTCCTGTGCCCATCTTTTCTTAACCTCAGATGATTCACAGCTGGGAATCTCTTGGGAGGGATGTATGTCAGCAGCTGTCTTGTTGCTGCTTTTTTTCAGAACAGAGAGATCAAGGCTTTGTAGTGGATTGTGATTCCCCTGAGGACGAAGCTCCTGGGGGTTCTTTGGAATCGGACGCGACCCCGTTTCGGGTTCCAGCGGATCATGGGGATGAGCCCGATGCCGTTGCCAGTTTGCCCACACCCAGCGACATCTTGGTGTCCTACTCAACTTTTCCAGGTGAAACAGCCTGTGCAAATCCTTTTCTGAGCATGGGGGATTTAACAAAACAGTCAGAGCTTCATGGCCAAAAATGGGGGCAATTCAGGACAACCCAGCTCTGTGGAGCAGCAGGAACTTGTTGAGATGAGAACAGCAGATAAAATAACATTCATAACATTTAGCATAACATTCTCCTTCTTTCTTTGAAGGTTTTGTCTCCTGGAGGGAGAAGTCAAGTGGCTCCTGGTATGTGGAAATGCTGGACAGTGTGCTGGAGCAATACGCCCATTTGGAAGACCTGCTCACCATGTTAGTGAAGGTAAATGTCCTTTCTGTTCTGCTTTTTGTTGATGAAGGAAATAGTCAGGGGTGTGATCAGTTGGGGCATGGAGGCCTACACTCAAAAATAGAGTGAGGATACTGGGTGTTGAGTTTAGGGATGGGATAATTGGAAGTACTGCAGAGAGGTTTAATTACAACGAAAGTGTCTGGCCTCCATCTGCCAAAAATCACTGGAGGTTTCTCCAGTGAGAAATAATCATGGCAATAGAGGATTTCCTTAATCTTTCTGAAGAAATTGCTAAAAAATGTCATGGCTTCTCCTATCCAAGCTGATGGGATTTGAGTGCTCCTGTAAGCTTGTCCTGGGGGTGGAGGAGTACAATGCACAGGGGTATGGAATGAGTCTGGCTGATCAACATCTTCCTTTGTATGCCTTGTTGACTCAATATTGCCAAAGCTGCCTACAAGTGTAGGTGCCCCAGATACTTTTTCTGTTCTCCGTGGGTAGGAGAAAAGTCCAATGTGGAGGGAGAGAGGAACTTACAGAATCACCTCGTTGTTATTTTCTGGTTGTTATGGTGCTTCTTTGGCCACCTTGGCATGGCAGCCATTGATTTCAAGGGATGGGGAGAGCACCTCATTCCTCAGCCTCTCTTGTGTTCCCAGGTGGCACACGCTGTCTCTGCCAAGGGGAGGTACAAGCAGATCCCGGGATGTTTCAATTTCCTCCGTAAAAAATTCTTCTTCACGTGCGACTGACACGTGGGCTCCCCTGCCAAGCAATGGAGATTCTTCCTGTGGCTGAACCAAACCTGTGCCCACCATGACTTGGTGTCCCTGTGGGTTTTACCTGTGTGTCCAGGTATTTGTCTGGAGAAATGTGATCTGCGAGCGCTGGCTTTGCCATGCAGTGGAGAGGAGATGGAGATTGTGCTGAGCCAATGGGAAATGTTGTGGATGGAGCAGGAAGTCCCTTTGCTGGAGAAGAGAGCCAGAGGAAAGCACTTCTGGCTTGTCCTGACACGGCCACGCTCAGCTTCAGAGTGTTTTACTTTGCTGATCATGATGTTTGTGTCCTGTGCTGCCCAGTAACTGATTGAGGGGACCAGGGTCTGATGTTCAAGTGAAATGGGATGAGTTTTGCAGTCCATGTTTCTAATAAATGCAATTAAAGAGCAAATCTTTAGCTGTATTCCCTTGGTTGTCCCATTTCCTCATTGCCATTTCAACACCTCCTGAAGGCTCCTCTGCAGTGGGAAGAGTAGGAACCCTCACTCATGTCTGCACTGCTCTGTCTGGTGTCTTAGGTTGCAATACAGGTTATGACCAAAGGTATGTATTCTATCACCATCTGTTAAAACCAGGTGGGGCAGTGATCCTTATCTCCGTGGGAGATGTTCTCTGCTAATGGGCCATCTGTTAAAACTCGGTGGGGCAGTGCTCTTTATCTTTTCCACAACCCATCTTTGCTCCTGGAAGATATTGGCTGTTAATTGTCTGGGCCACTGAGTCCCAGTGCATGACTGATAAAATTACATCAGCCCATGGGGAGATGCTCCAGCCCAGGGTAGGAGCCAAGCCTTTCCTACCTGGATGAAAACTGAGATTTGGAATACCAGAGTAGCCTTTTTCCACTGGATTCCAGAGGAAAACCAGACCCTTCTACATCATCACTGGACCTTCAGAGGAAAACTGCACCTTCTACAGGAGCCCTGCTCCAGCTGAACCACATCTGCCACTGCAGGAGGATGCAGCCACCATTGAATGGCACTGCTGCCAACACCCTGACTGACTGACGGGTGTCAGCTTGGATTCTGACTCTGGCAGGGTTTTGGGTCTGTTCTTTGTAATACTGTATTTCTACTTTAATTTTCCTTTCCCATATCTTTGCCTGAGAGCTCCTTAATTTCAAAATTGTCATAATTTGGAGGGAGGGGGTTTACGTTCTCCATTTCAAAGAGAACCTTCTGCCTTTCTTAGCAGACACCTGTCCTTCAAACCAGGACATCCAGCTTGGCAGAAGCTTTTGACTGCCCAAGGTGTAGCTGTTTGAAGGCTTTTAACAAACACCCACTTTATTCTCTTAATCTTGTCCAGCCCCTGTTCTAGGCAGCCACTTTGAGGCATCATCACAAGCTGAGCACCCTGAGGGCTGTGAGGGCAGGGCCTGCCTTACCTCCACTGAGTGATTCCTATCGTGAACGCTGCGTAGGCTCCCAGTGTCCCCAGAGTGACCAAAGCAAACTCAGCTCCACATTTGTAATACTGGAAGATTTAAAATCAAATGAAAAAAAAAATTAAAAAATAAAAATCATCGCAGTTTTCAGAACTTCACTGCTGTCTCCAGCTAAGCTATCCTAATTTTAAGACAAGAAATGACGGCCCCTCCCAACACAATCCCTGCTCTGAACAGCTTAAGGCTAAATAAAGGATTAAAAGCAAAGCAGCAAGAAGGATTTAGATGAAAAGATTGGAGGCAATAACCAAGAGCTAGTGCATATAATACTGCAAAGTTATTTTTCATATTATAAAACATAACTGCTGCTGATGCCTGTGCTGTTTTCACAAATAAGTATTTGTTTCCATGCTTTTTCAGTGGATTTTGAAAGAAAGCTGAAGACTGTAGAAGAAGAAATAAATGGCCTTGCAAAACAACTTAGGAAACGTTTTCTGTACTTCAGGGCACATCAGGAGAGAAAAGCCCCAAGGAGGGCTGGCTGACAGCCAGCCTGGTCTGCAACTTCCACTGGTTAGAAAATGTAACCCAACATCAACAGGCATTTCACTGTTCCATTCAAACTTGATTAAGTCCTTCTAAAAAGGCCAATAAACAGAACAAGATCCTTTTTTTTTTTCATTTAGTCTGAGATACATAATCA
>JANRGV010000055.1:1808685-1821420 GCA_024734035.1 Alethe castanea
GTAATACTGCATTTCTATTTTAATTTTCCTAGTAAAGAACTGTTATTCCTAATTCCCCTATCTTTGCCTGAGAGCCCTTTAATTTCAAAATTATAATAATTTGGAGGGAGGGGATTTACATTCTCCATTTCAAAGAGATGCTTCTGTCTTTATTGGTAGATACCTGTCCTTCAAACCAGGACACCATCCCGCTCCCGAATGGCACCCCCAGCGCTGGGATCTCCCCTCCCCATCCCAGTGTGGAACAGGACGGGCAGTGCCTCCTGCCCACCCATCAGCTGGCTGTGAGTCAGTGCCCGGCCCCCGCAGCCAGCCGGGCTCCTGGCACGCTGCTGGCTGCCACCTCGCTGTACAGAATGTACAATTCCGACAGTCCCTCCATCTGCTGCCGCCACCACCTGTGAGTTCTTCCCTTTTCCAGCCTCGGGGAAATCAGGGATTTGGCACAGGAGAATGAGGAGCATTTCTTCCCATCCTTTCCAAGAAGCTGCCCCAAGTTCTGCACATCCAAGCCTAGAACTGGTTTTGCATTACCTGCACAAAACTCGGCAAGCTGGGAAAAAGAAGGAATGCTTGCATGTTGCTATTCCCTCTAACTGGCAATTAACGCAGCCATTAGCACTCACAACACTCGGTTCCAAAGTGCTGTGCAAACATCAGCTGATTAACCAGCCTGCTGGGGGCTGGGTCCCGGGTCACAGCTCGGGAAGGGTGCCCCTGACCCCATCCCCGGGCAGCTCCAGCCTCGGCTCTCACCCTGATGCCAACAAACCCCGCGTGCCACCGGTGCTCCTGCCAAACCCGCACTCCGTGAGGACTCACCCCTGGCAGGCTTTACCCACCTGCACTGGTGTCCTGGGAGCATCCTCTGGGATCTCCAGTGTTTGTTGGGAAGCATCCCTCAGCACCCGGCAGCGCCTTTGGGCTCGGCTGTGCAGAGATGAGATGTTGTGGGTGACGGATGAAGGTGACCCAAACAGCTTGTGGAGACCAGACCCTGGGCACCCACTGATGACTGCCACGGTGTGGGTGGGAACTTGCTTAGATACAAGTGCTGAGTTACACATCTACTGGCATGGGCTCCACTAAACCCCCATTTCAGTTCCTTTGTCATGGATTCAGAGCTGAGCTCCATCCTGGTACTCTCACACAAACCCTGAACACCATCAGCTGCTGGGGACAGACAGAGTGGCATCCGCGAAGCCTTGGGTGATGTCAGGGTGTACCTTAATTCCTCAGCTGCTGCTTTCAGGGCCTGATCCTTCTCCTCCACAAGGCTGGACATCTCGGATAGCTTCTCCCTGAGCTGGTTCACTTCCCACTCCCTGTGTTTCAGCTGCCTCTGGCTGTGCTCCAGCTCCACCTTCTGCTCTTCACTCAGCTCCCCTAAGCACAGAACAGCCCCGTGGGATGCTGGCTGACTCATCACCCAGTCCTGGGGGATCTGCAGCTGGTGCACCCTCATGGCAGCAACAATGAGCTCCTCCCTGCAGAGCCCTGCCCTGGCCTCGACAGCTGCCTCAGATCCAGGGCCATGCCAACAAGACATCCTGGTTTACTAAATCCCAGTCCCTTTGTGGAGGTATGAGCCAGGGCAATTCCTTGCTGTGACAATTTTCCTTCAGATTGAAGGAGGACAGCTCACCAGCATTTTCTGACTTGCATCTTTTGACTCCACACATCCCCCATGGGTTCAGTTCCCATGTTCACATGCTCTGCAGGAATCCCAGGCTCTCCCAGTCCACTGCCTTGGAACACCTTCAGCTTCAAAAAGTTCACCAGTATGATTCTGAGCTCAATTTTGTCACCTGCTCTCCCCCTGATTACTCTGTTCTCTCATTGTCACTGCTATTACTTAGCCAAGGATGGGGAGAAATTCACCTTCCCAAAGGGAGCAGACTGCCTGCTTTGCCCCCAGCAGGACAAAGCATTGCCTGAGAATGGTGACATCAATTTCCTGGGATCTGTGTGCACCCACCTCACCCTCACTGTTTGGAGGAGGATGGGGACAATGGCAGCCACACAGTGCACATCACCCACCTCTCATGTCTGACATCCTGGCTCTGGTTTCTGACAGCTCCCTGGTGAGCCTGCTGATGATTGCCTTCTTCTCCAGGAGCGTGCCCTGTGCCACTGCCAGCTCCTCCTGCAGTTTCCTGGGAAAGATCAGTGCAGATCTCAAGCCACTGCCATGCACACCTTCCTGTGCTGCATTCCTGGTTAATACACACATCCCTTTTTTACCTGCCTTTTGGTGCCTTGGGGTCACCCTGGGGCATGGGATTGGCCACAACACTTGCTCTTACATGGAGCCATCCAGATGGGATGGCAGATCCTCATGTGCTGTTTGCCATCACTTTAATCCCTATGCCCTTTGGATCAGCCTCAGACTAAAAAGGTCTTGGGGAATGTGGTGTTGGATTTCCTCAGGCTCTCTCAAGGATTGGTCCCTGCCAGGGCTGCTCACCTCACACAAACATGAGACTCCATGGCAGGACAAATCTCCAGCCAAGCTCCTGATGCTGACCTGTAGGCTTCACACTGAAATCCTACAGGACACAAGAAAAAAAAAAAGCCAGTTACTTCTCTGTAACATTTACATGCTTGTTGCTTCTGCTACACAAATAATTTCCTTCCTGTGGCAGCTCTGAGGGCTGAGGATTGTCTCTTGGGGAAATCCATGTCCCTGAGAGCCCAGTTCCAAGGCCAACCAGACAATTCTTGACATCCAGCCTTGCTTGGGATTACTTCTGCCTTGGAGCAGCCCAAAGCACACCAGTCTCATCATTTTAGAGGGCAAAGAGCCCTTATCCAGTGGCAAACACTGTCTGCTCTCCAAAACCACCAAACAATGAAATGGCTTCTGCAGGGCCTCACAGAGCTTGGAATAACCTTCATTCAACATCTTCCCAATGTTTTCTATAGCAGCAAATTCACTGCTCCATCTCCACACACATTTCTTGTTAATCCAGCTGGTTCCTGCTCCAGGTGCATCCCATACAACCCTTACCTACCTTCCATTTTTTCCACAAGGGCTGCCTTTTCCTCCTCCAGCACCTTCTGCTGCTGAGTGGCCTCCAGCACCCTGTCCTCTAAAGCCAAGATGGTCAGGGAATGCTGCTTGCTTTGCTCCCTATATCCTGCCACTTCTTCTTGCAGTTTGTGCCTCTGTAACGCATTTTCCTCCAGGGCAGCCCGGAGCTGTTGGTCCTGCTGAAGCACCTGCTGCTGTAACACTGCCTGGGAAATGAGAAATTGGAGCTTGGTTGGAAGTGCTGGGGGTTTCTTTGGGATCACCATTGGCATCATCTCTCCTGGATGGTGGTCACCAGAGTGGAGGGAAGGATTTCAGGGATGGGGGAAGCCTTCTCCAGCACTGCATGCTCCACCTGCACAGGTCAGTACCTCTTGTGCAGTGATTTTATTCAGCTCATGCAAAGCTTCTCTCAGTTTTCCCTCTGCGAGTTCCTGCTCCTCTGCCTTCTTTGCTGTTGCCTACCAGAGGAAATTAGCAGTAATTAGGTTAGCCAGGAATCCACCTTTCTTTCTGCAGAGCTGCTCTCTGTGTATCTGGGGAGGTGGGGAAACCCCTTCATCCACTGATTTGAGCCCCTGGAGCCCCACACTACAGCACACTTTCCCTTTTCTTCATTCCAAGAGCCAGCTGTTCTGCTTCACCTCCCATGCTCACCTCAGCCATGCTTCTTAGGTGGCTTTCCAGCTCTTGGATCTTCTTCTGTTCTTCCTCCACAGATTTCTTGCACCTGTCCTTCTCCTCGCTGACAGCGCTCTCCAGAATCTGTGAAACAGCGACAGATTCAGCTCAGGGAAAAAAGACCTCAGCTCCAAGGAGGAAAGCAGCAGGGAGGGTCATTGCTCTGGAGCAGAGGCAGGTGATGGGAGAAAAGCTTGTCAGGACAAGAAGTAAATCAGTGAAAGAGAGGATGGGAGCATCTGGGGGAAAGTACAGCTGAGAGACTGAGTAGGAGCTGCTTGGCTGCTTCCTTCCTGAATCCTTAGGAAACTGAACACCAGGAAATCACCTGGGTGCCCATTCCCAAGGTGCCAGACACGGAAGCAGACTGGAAATTGTCCTACAAGGCCACCATGATCACAACACACACGTGGTAAAACACCCATTCACACCCTGACACTGCATCCCAGAGCCTGGTGATGGGCTGGGCTTCCCTGGGGCTGGGGGAACTGCTGCCCCCCTGCTCCACAGGGATCTCTTTTTCCAGCCAGAAAGGGCCCCCAGCATGGGGAGGGAGGGAGAGAAGGTTTGAGAGGAAGCAAAGCAATGTTTCCCTAAGCTCATGGATCACGATGCTCTTGCTCTCCCTTTCTCCCAGTGACTGACTGGCAGCTGTGCATCCTGATGTTACCTGCAGGTCCTTCCCAGTCCCACCATGGCTACTTTTGGGAGTTTGCATCACCTGGATCCATATGGGAGGATATCTGGTCCCTTGGGACTGCACTCAGTTCAGAGCTAGAGGTTCCTCCTCTCGTTATCCAGCACTTACAGATGTCCATTTTTCCTGCATAACATTCCTTTTCTGAAACACCACCCATGTCACTGTACCTGTCTGCTCTCCTTGTCCTTTTCCAGGATAATTCGTTGAATTTTTATCTCTAAGTCTTGCTCATGTTTTGCTTCCAGCTCCTTTGTGTGCTCCTGCAGCAGCTCTGCCTGCAGCTCCTGGAGCTTCTCTAATTGCTCCTACAGGGAGACATGGAGGTATTAAAGGAAGTGTGTCAGCAGCAGGGCAAGAAATAAACCTCCTATGTTCATTCATTCAAAAAAAAAATCACAAAAGAGGTGTCCTCTCCATCCTTGTTGCATAAGGGATGTGGACACACTGACACTGGGCTCTGTCTCCCTCATCTTACATTTCCTGTAGGCTCAGGGGTCTCAGCTGCTGCACATCCCCAGTCCAGGTGCCACACTGGCTGGCTTGGGACTGCCATCATATTTACCCATGGAAAGAGTCCAAATCCACCTCGTTCATGTGCATAAATATTTCTGTACCTGCAACATCTGATTCCTCTGTGCCAGCTCCTGACTCCTTTCTGAGAAGCTCCCGAGAGCAGCCAACAGCCCTGCAAAAGTGAATGGAGCCTCACATCTCATATTATGGATATCTGGGAAAATTTCTCTGTGGAAAGGATGGTCAGGCATTGGAATAGGCTCCCCATCCCTGGAAGTGGGATCCCATCACTTGGGAACAGTGCTGACTTCATGGCTGTACTCTGTCACCTTGGAGGTATTTCTCAGCCTTAACATTTTAAAATTTCGCTGATTCTGTGATTTTCTCCCCAAGGAGTGGCTCATGCTGGACTTTCTCCTCCACAGCTGGCTTTCCAGGACACCCCACATTCCCAGGGATGTCCAACAGCACACAGACCTTTGCCAGAGGTGTGCAGGTCCATCCCTGCTGTGTCCAGGAGCTGCTCTGCACCCTCCAGCCAGGACAGGACACCACGGGCCATGTCCAGCACTGCTGTCCTGATGGCTGAGATGGGGGGATCCAGGCACAGCATCTCCAGCTGCCCCAGCTGCTCTCTCAGGCTGGAGCTGCTGCAGGGGCTCCTCAGGCACACCTGGAAAAAATGGAACCAGTGGGGAGCAAGTCTCCAGTGTCACTGGCCCTCAGGGACTGGCAAATGACACAACATTTCTCATGGATGGGGCTTGGAGCAACCTTGTCCAGTGGAATGTGTCTCTGTCCATGGCAGGGGGTGGAACTGTACTGTGTTTAATTTTTTTTTTTTCTAGAATTGAGATTAAATGTTTGAGAGATGGTATTTCTTGTTTGGACTCAGATGTTTATTAATTCTTATTTATGTTACAGTGAGTTTTACAGTTCTTCTAGCTAACAAGTTAAAAATGGAGTTGTATTTTTTTTTAAGGCCAAATGGTTCAAATAAGAAATGTTACCTAAATTGTTTTTACTTCTAACTTAATAACTGACAACCTGTGGTCTGCAATGCAGGTTTTTTATCCAATTACAAAAAATCACTTAGACCCATGAAGAAGAAGGTGAAGAAGACAAAGCCTTTGCCCTAAAACTTCCATCTTGCTGTTTATATATTACTATATTCTAAAACCTTAAATTCTATGTTTTCCACCATGTGATACCACACACTTCTATTTAAACTACACACCCGTGATCCCAGTTCTATCATTCAATTTTGGAAGGCTTCTCCATGGCTTCCAGGCCAAAAGCAGTGTTTTCTTGAGGGTCAGTGCCTGTCAGCACAGAAAGTCCAAAACTCTCTACCCAGGGCTCCAACAGAACAGGATGGGCTTTATGGAAAATCTGAGACAAACTCCTGGGAACAGCCACATGAACACTTAGGGATGAAGCTTTGATTCATGGTTATATCTTTACTCTGACCTTTCCTCAGGCCAACAAAACACCCTGTGCCCCTCTCTCCCAGCTGCCATTTGCCCCTCAGTATTGAAAGGGCTGACCTGGAGCTCCTGCAGGGAGTTTTTGAACACCTCGATGTTTGCAGACACCTCCCTCTCCTTTGCGAGCCTGGAGCTCAGTTCCTCCTGCAGACTCTTCTCTCTCTCCTGGCTTTGCTGGTTCTCATCAGAGATCTGCCTGACCTTCTCTATCACCTGGCAAAAGTGAGTGAAGGAGGAGGAGGATAAGGCAGGGATCATCTCAGAGAGCAGCAGCTGAGATTGCTGCAGCCACGTCAGGCCCCTGGGCTTGTCCCTGTTGCACAGCACTGTCTCCCTGCAACCTTTGGGAGACAAAAAGGACTTCGGGAGACAAAAAAAGACAAAAGGACTGTGTCCCCTTCATGCCATGGAGCAGTGCCATTAACCTGGGACAGCCACTGCCCAGATCTGGAGGAGCCTGGGTGCTGCACATGGAGCAGGCACCTCGGCTGCTCTGCAGCAGCTGCCTTGAGCCACTCGGGGCTCTGCAGGCTCTGAACATCCCTGAGTGTGTCCAAACTCACCTGCTGCTCTGTTACAGATTTCCCTGTGCTGCCAGCTGCTGATGGAGAACAGGCTTGCATCACTTGGCTCTTGAAGGACTCCAGCTGCAGCAGGGATCACCACATGGAAACAAACAGCAGCAATCACTGAGAGCCGCTCTGCTGATCACTGCTGATCCATACCCAGCACGATGTTATCTGCAAAGGGCTGTCCCTGCCCAGAGCAGCAGCACCCAGGCACTGAGGGGGTCAGTGTGGCTCCCAGACAGCACAACTAAGATTAGAGATTCCTTCTCTGTATCCTATTAAACAGCTCTGTGTCCATGCTGACCACACAAATTCTGTGGATAAGCCTTTTATACTTCACCCACTGACAGGGTAAGTACTGTGCCAGCGTTTGGTGCTCAGGGTGCTGGGTTTGTTTCCACAGCACATCCTTCCCCATGGGAAGCTGCATCCCTGCCTTTCCCTACCTGCTCCCCAGCCCTCTGCACGTCAGATCTCAGCAGGAGCTCCCTGTGCCCCATCTCCTGCAGCTGCTGGGACCAGGCTGCCTTCAGTTCCTCCTCTGCCTGCAACGAGAGCTTTGGCATCTCAGAGTGACATCCAAAACCATGCCATGGGCATTTCAACGACTGTTCCCATCAGATAAGTCCAAATGTGCCTCTGGAATACCAGGAGACAGAGATATATAGATATAATTACATATTCAGATACATATAGTCTGTGAATAGAATAGAATAGAATAGAATAGAATAGAATAGAATAGAATAGAATAGGATAGAATAGGATAGGATAGAATAGGATATCCTGCAGCAATCCTGCTGCAGGAAGTGGGATTGTAGCACTGACCCTCCACGGCACTTTCTGTCTGAATTTTGCCCCTGGGGCTGTGTCCATCCTTGACTTTCTCACCCAACACCCACACAGGGCACTCTGCCATCTATTATTCCTCCTCCATCAGGCTCCATGGTAGAGCTCAGGACAGTTGGATGCCCTGCCCATCCAGCCTGTGCTCCCAGGTATGGCTGGTCCCCATCCCACACCCCTGGACCTGCCCCCTGTGTGTCCCCTGCAGCCAAAGGCATACCTTGGCTTTCTCTGCCAGTTGCTTTTGGACACTCTCCTGCTTCCAGATCTCCCTCTGCAGCCCCTCCAGGTCCTGCTCCAACTCCTTGATGCTCTGCAAGAGCCCAGGGAGGGCAGGGTCTCACTGGGGCAGCTGGGCATTGCCCCTCTGGATGACCTCCACTGATCACCAAGATGTCCTTTCCACCAAAATCATTTTGTTTACACTGGAATTCTCTTCTAACCTGTATTTGCTGTGGGTATACCAGCTCACTAGTGGAATTCAATCTGATTTCTGATCACATCCCCCCAAGCTCCCTCTCCCCCACCCTCCCCTTCACAGCTAAACCAGTGTTACAGATCCAACAGAGTCTGCACTTCCCCAGGTCTTGTGGCCTTTATGAGCTTTTCAGGACAGCAGCTGAGCTCCAAACAACTCCCTTACAATGCCCAGTTAATTATTCCCTCACTGATGTGTTCCTGCAGTCACTGCTAACCCCAAATAACTTTCGACTCACATTTCTGCAGGAGATCAGTTCTTGCTCTCTGAGTTCATGCTTTGTTTCTTCTTTAATTCTTGAGTACTAGAAGGAATGGCAACCAAGAAAAATAATCAACAGGGCAGAGATGCCACCACTTCTGCTGTGAATGGGACACTGGCACAGGCTGCCAGGGCAGGGGTTGTGTTGCCATCTCTGTAGGGACTTAAAATACACTTGGGGCAGGGTTTAGTGGTGGCCTTGGTGGTGCTGGGATAATGGCTGTGATCTCACAGGTCATTTCTAACCTCAGTAATTCCTGGATTCCCAGACAATCCTTGTGATCTCTTTGCACATTGCAGCCAACACAGCCTCTCCCCTTATTGTGCTCCCAGTGCAGCTCTGCTTGTTGAGGAGGAGCTGCACATGCAGAGGAACAACCTGCTGCAAAAGCCCCTTTCTTTAAGGACAAATCCAGGCTGGGCCACAGGGAGCCCCATGGCACAGTGACAGGGTTTCCATGGCTCCTCAGGAGGATCTTGGCATGAATATTTTGAGTGTACAAACAGCTCACAGGAGTCCAGGGCACAAGACACCTGATGCAGAGCAAGGAGGGAGATCCAGCTGGGGAGGGAGACCCTGATCCATGGCATCATGGCACATCCAGACATAGTCATGGGACCATCAGCATCATATCCCTGTCATACAACAGCTACCATCCTCCCCAGAGAGAGGCACAACCCTTCTCGGCTGCTTTCCCACCTTAATCCCCATGTCAGACAGGGGATCATAAATTACTGAGCCCCTCACTAGTGCTGCCAACCTTGGCTGAAACCATGGCCAGCTGATTGTCTTTCTCTCGGTTTTCCTTATTCAGTTTTTCAGCCTCTTGCTGGAGTTGCTGGATTTTCTGCTCCTTTTGCAGGAGTTCCCTTTGCATGTTGCTCACCAGACCTGAGGAGAACAACTCTGGTCAGAGGTCACCCAGGCATGACATTTAGGTGGGATTTTGGGAATAAATTCTTCCATGTGAGGGTGGGGAGGTTCTGGCACAGGGTGCCCAGAGCAGCTGTGGCTGCCCCATCCCTGGAAGTGTCCAAGGACAGGTTATCCCCCTGCTCCAGGGGCTTGGAGCAGCCTGGGACAGTGGAAGGTGTCCCTGCCTGGCAGGGGGTGGAATGAGGGGGTCTTTAGGTCCCTTCCCACCCAAACCATTCTGTGATTTGATGATTTCTACAAGCCACTAGGATGAATTTGTTGCCTGTACAGTTTGGCCAATGCTTGCTCCTTATCCACAGCCAGTCCCAAACTGCTTCTTGCCCTGACCCAGGGCTCCAGGGATACAATACCTGCACTCAAAGCCTGGTCCCTCTTCAACTTCTCACTTTCTCCCCGCAGCCTCCCGATCTCCAGGTCTCTCTCATGGAGGGAATGGCTGAAAACCTGGTTTGAGCCTTTCTGCAGGTCACTGATCTGCAAAACACAGAACATTCAGTCACTGCTACAGCCCCTTTGGAGAGGGTCAGCTGGAACTTCTGGTGCGGTGGGACTGCTCTTGAGCATCTTCAAACACCACCTTAAATGTGCTCTGGCTGTTCCTGCTGAAATCCTAATGCCAGAGACATTAGAGAAAGAAGGAAGGAAGGATTCCAGGAAGGATTCCAGGATTCCAGGAAGGAAGGTGAGTGAGAAGGGAAATAACTCCCTCCCTCCTTTCCCTTGATTTCAGACACACAAAGCTCTCCTGCCCAAACCTGGGTGCCACACCACAAGCACAGCTGTACCTGAGAGGTGTTTTCCCTGCTTGGTGCCTGTGAAAGCCTCCAGTACCTGTTCCCTCAGGGCTCTGATCTCCTCTGTTTGGGCTCCCAGCTCTCGGTTGAAGGTGAGCAGCTTCTGGGTCAGCTCAGCCTCGTTCCTCACTGCTGCCTGGGCCAGGTTCTTTGTCATGGCTGTGACCTCCTCCTGCAGCTCTCTTATCACCATATCCTTCCCCTTTAACTCTGTTTCCAAACCAAAAAGGTGACCCATTTCCTTCTCCAGCAGCTTCTCACCCTGTGGGTGGATTCAGGTGCCACTGGTCAGTCTGCAGCCACAGGAGCTCCAGGCCACTTGCCCAGGGCCACCAACTCATGGCCATCCTCAAGGGACCCGCTGTCCCCAGCTTCCCACGCCCTCCAGCCACCCACTGTCCCCAGCAACCCGCTTTGGGGGCAGCCCCCACACTCTGCTGCACTCCTGGTGGGACACAGACATTTGGCAGGATTCAGCTGCTCTGCCAAGGACCAGGACAGGGTCCTTACTCACTCCCTCCCTCCTCCCCAGCATTACCTGCAGATCCACCTTGTGAGTCCCCAGGGCAGGGGCTCCCCCCACACCGCCTGCACCATTGCCTGAGAAGCTGGCTGAGACTGGAAGAAAGCAAATTATCAGCATGAGAGGTGCTTGCAGACAGCAGAAATGCTCCCTGCAACATCCTTTTCCCTTGTTCCAAAACTACTCCAAGGCAGTGGCCACTATTCAGGGCATGAGCTCACTTCACAACCGGCAGAGAAACAAGAAAAAAAGGCACTTAGAGTGTAAACAGTCTGCACAGAAGAGAGAGTTAATTCACCTCTGGGAACCAAAACAGCCTCAAAGCAGCAGAGACAGAGCAGAGAGAGGCTGCTCTTGTTTTTCAGCATTGCCCAGCCCAAAGATGTGCTTTTTTGTCTTTCCACATGGGAATAGCTATGCTCACTGCCATTAGGGCTTGGGGATCCTTTGGGCTGTTCCCAAAAAGAGGAGTTTGTGCTACCCTGGCTGTGTGCCCCTCCCTTTGCCCTCACTGTGGTTTCCAGTTCTGCACTTTGGCACCTCACTCTCACTGCTTGTGACAGCTCAGAAATCCCAGCCCCACTCCAGGAAAGCCACAGCCCTGTGCACCAGGCCACAACATTCATGGCAAATGTCACATTTTCCAGCTGTGCTGCTCACCCAAACCCTCACCTCTGCCCTGCTCTATCACACACTTTGTTTCCAGAGGTGCATCAGACACAGATCTATTTCAAAGTGCCTTGTGGGAAACAGAAAAGGTCTAGAACTCTCAGAAAGCTGTGTGAAAGCAAATCTCAGGATGGAGAAATGCCAGAATGCTGAAGATGCAAGGGCAAGAAACAATAGGGCTGTGAGCTGTGTAGTGATAGGCCTCAGGAAAATAAGTTAAACAAGATAGTAGAAATATGTGAGCTTAATAGTGAAGCTTTATCCATTGTTTTGAGCTATTACAAGCAAGCATTGTTCAAAGCAAGATGTACGTGTGGCTTTATTAATTGGCCTGAGCAAACACTCGTCAGCTTTTAACATCATGCTATTGGCTAGAAAGTTGTTAAATGACTTTGTAACAATGAGAACTTGGTCTGCTGGGCCAGCAGCTGAAGCTGTTCCATTCCCTTGCTTGGTTCTGTAAAATGAGACTGATCATTGTGGTGGAATAAAGCTTTGAGACAGCTGCTCCAGCATTCCCATCCTATCCCAAAAAAAACCCCAACAGTGCCTTCACCTCAAAGGAGGAAAAAACACCACCTCAAACAGGAGCTGGGAACAGGCACAGGAGTCAGTGGTGCAGGTTAAAGTCAGTCATGGCCCTTTGAGTCCCACACCAGCAAAAAGGAAGAGGAAATGTCCCTCTGCAAGGGCAACACCATTCCCCTCGGGATGTCACAGCCCATTTCTTCCCTGCCCCAAATGCCAGGAAAACCCAGGACCACAGAGGGATTTTGATCAGCTCCAGGAGACAATGCCTCGCACCCAGCTGCTCAACGCTTGTCACGTTTCTGCTGCAATCAAGTGGCTCTGTGAGGACCCCAGTGTGAAAAACATGGTTCACTGTTTTGGGAGAATTAAAAGGTTTAATAAAAAGACAACAGGAGACAAACATAAAGCAAAGGGTAAAAACAGCCGGGTGCTTGGCATGCTGCCCAGAGCACACCACAATCTGTCTATTTGTTACATATTCATAGACCTTCATGCATAGTCAACTGTTTCTGGGAACTGTTTAGCACGGCCACACTTCTTGGGTCTGCCTTTTTAGAGCATGCATGTTTCTTGGCTTGTGGGTTTATTTTCCCTTTATGGTTTTTAATTTGGGTGGTGGTCCAGGCCTTTTGCAGTCGGTTGAGTGTTGATAATTGTTGTGTCAGCTGCGGGGTCCCCATCACCTGTTCACGGGCTGTTATCTTGACTAGGCAGG
>JANRGV010000055.1:1834992-1873009 GCA_024734035.1 Alethe castanea
TGGAGGGAGGGGGTTTACATTCTCCATTTCAAAGAGAAGCTTCTGCCTTTATTGGCAGATACCTGTCCTTCAAACCAGGACAGATGTGGGATGAGATCCCCAGCTGTGGGATGTGCTGTGCTCCCACAGATCCTGCCAGCAGCGTTTCAGGGCAGACTCAGCTGGGAAAACTGGGGAAGGCAGTTGGAGCACCTCACCCTTTGCCATGTCCTCTGACAATATGAATGAATAAATGTTTCACACACAGGCTCATTTTTTTTAGCAGAGGCCACTGGAGGATGCAGCACAACGATTCCACACCCAGAGGAAGGTGCCAATGGAGCCTAAATCTGCTGGGATCTGAGTACAAAGGAGCCTCAGTTCTGATCTGGATTTATAAAGAAATTTTCAGTGCCTCCTCCTCTGTCAATTACGTTGTCTTTTATTAGGGCATCCTTAGAATGCATTTCCCTGGAAGTGTCTAAGGCAAGAGTGGAGTTTGTTCTAATGGAAGGTGTCCCTTGGGTGGAACTGGATGAGCTTTAAGGTCCCTCCCAGCCAAACTATTCCATGATTCCATGAGATTCTGCACTTGTGTTGTTCTCCAGCACATCCTTCCCCAGGACCAGACCTGTTCATGGGAGTGAAAGGGGTGAACAAATGAAACCTTCCAGCCTCTCTGACACCAAATGCAGCCCATAATAATCCATTGCCAACAAGAAGATGCAATCAGTGCCTTTTTCAGGTGTACATTTTCAGGTGTAAGCGCTGAATTGAGGAGTGCATCCTTCTCCCCATGTACAGTGAATGCAGAATTCCCCTCATGGAAAAGAATCAAAAGAATGGAATATCCTGAGCTGGAAGGGACCCACAAGGATCAGAGCTCAGCTCCTGGCCCTGCACAGACACCCCAACAATCCCACCCTGCACCTGAGAGCATTGTCCAAACACTCCTGAAGCTCTGCCCATTCCCTGGGGAGCCTGTCCAGCATCCAGTGCCCAGCAAAAGGATTTTTTTTGGCTGTTGCAGCCCAAACTGAGCAGTGCTGTGCCGAGCTGTGTGACTGAAGTAAGGTCTGCTCACACTGGAGGTTGACAGTCAAGTCTCAGTCCCAGCCACTGCTGAGCAAGCAGCTCAGACAGGCAGAACTGCTGGGAAGGAAACTGGGATATGTCACCAGGGATCTAAAGCAGAAGCTCAGCACAGGCTCCTGAGGCCATCAAAGTGCTCAGGAAACAGCTCAGGCTGAGGCTGAACACCTGCAGATGTAAAACCTCCAGCAGCCCTTGAGCACCTGGCTCTGAACACCCACGGCTCAAACTGCTGTTCTGTGAGCCCTGGGCACTGAACATTGGAGGGGCTCTAATTAATGCCACTACAAAAATATTGGTGCCTCACTGAATGGTTAGAGCAGCAAGGAGAGCTCAGCTCCTACCTGCAGGGGAGGCAGGCTCGGGTTCTTTCTGTAGGAGGGAAAGAAGGAGCTGTGTCCTCAGAATGTAGCTCAAGGCTTTAAAAAAGATGTTCTGCCAGATCTCTGGTCCCAGAGAGAAATTCAGCTCTGTGAGGAACTGCCCCTTGTGATCCAGAGTCTCTTCAGAAAGTGTGGGAGATTGGTTAAAACCTACTTTTGGTGGGATAAGAAAAAGAAATACTACCAGAGGAGGGGGGAAAACTACAACTGGTTAGAAAGGATTTTGCTGCTTAGGCTCCTGAGCACAAGGTAACTGTGCTGTGCATGGAATCATGGAATTGCTGGGGTTGGAAAGGTGGAATTGCTGGGGTTGGAAAGGACCTCTCAGGTCCTCCAGTCCAACCATTAACCCAGAACTGAGAGAACAGAGGAGCAAGGGATCACAAAGCAAGCAGGAGATAAAACCATTGACAGCAGTACAGTCCTCTGTGCTGAAATGACATTTTTGTGTGGTACTTTGGGCAGGCACAAACTCTCTGGAACAGAGGAGGCCAAAGGGTGTGGGAAAGAGGCAGGAAAATGCTGAGCAGTGTGGAGAAGGTTGATGGGATGTGAGGTCTCAATGTCACTTCTAACACAAGAACTGGAGAGCACCACACAAAACGATGAGGTTGCAGGTGCAGAACACACCAAAGAATTTGTCTCTTCTCACAAATGATAATTAGCTGTGGATCTGTCACGTGCAGGGCCAGATGGTGGATATTTACAGGGGTTTAAAAAATGAATGAAAAAGCTCATGGAAGAACCGTCCATGGAAGGCCACAGAGAAAAATGCAATTCCATGGTCAGAACAATCACAGGATCGACTCCATACATTTGTCCTGTTCTTTATCTTTCCTTGATGCATCAGATAATTTTCCAAATGTCCTGACTAAACCCAGATCCACTTCAATAATGTTTTTCAACATGCTGGACCCTCACAAACTGTATTTCTGCCAGCTGAGACATCAACCACCATCATTCCAATGACACTGAATGGGCACTGGTAGCAGGGAATAGGGAACAGAAAACATAATCAGAAAAACAGCTCAACCTGCAGAGTGCAGGGCCCAAGGATGGGAGTTTCTGCCCATAAGTGCAGTGGTTGAGAGGAAGTTACAAGAGAATAACTTTATATAACTTTATATATAAATACATATATAAAAATAACTTTATATTTGTGTCTGTGTGCATATACACACATGCACACACATTTTTGATGTATATATGAGTACACTGAAAGCAGAACAAAAGCTTTAGATCTGTATGTGATTCAGGCACAAAAAAACCTTTTCCACAAAACAAAACCTTCAACAACAGCAGCAAAAAAACCAAAACCCAAAGTCCAAAACAAAAAAAAAAAAAAACTCAGAAGGGCAAAAAAGGACAAAAGCCCTAAACCATCCCCATGTGCTGATGGGGGGAGGAGGCAAAACTCCTCCTTCCTCAGGGAAGGTTGGAGGGGTGGGAGGAAGGTGTTTCTAAGGTCTGCTTTTGCTTGTCATTATCTTGCTCTGATTTTGTTAGAAAAACATTCAATTGATATCTCTAATTCCAGCCTCTTCTGTCCATGAGGGTATTTGTTGAGAGATCTCTCCTGGCCCCTTATCTCAACCCATGAATCCTCCATCATGTTTTCTGTGCCCTGTCTGATGCCTGGAAAGGCTGACCTGGAACAGAGACTGGACAGAGCAAAAGGAACAAAATAGAATAAAATAGGAATTTATTGAAAAGATCCACCTTGGGCAGTTCAAGAGCCTGGCTGGGGCTACATCCAAATCAAATCCAAGATGGATTCCAGTCACGAGTTTTTACACTTTTATAAGTTTTGGTTCATCTACACTTTGGGGTCGATTATCCAACCACAGCCCCAGGCTATGAAGTCTCAGTCCCCTGGCTTGTCCCCTTCCATTTTCCCCTTTTTCCCCTTTCCCCTTTCCCTTTTTTCCCCTTTCCCTTTTTTCCCCTTTCCCCTTTTTCCCCTTTCCCCTTTCCCCTTTTCCCTTTTCCCTTTCCCTTTTCCCCTTTCCCCTTCCCCTCACCATTGTTTATGACTTTTGGGTATCATTTGCCCTTGATTCTCTAGCTAGGAAGGAATTATTTTATCAAACTACCCTGTCAAAAGAACTTATTAATACTTACTAATTAGGTACTTACCTAATATGAAATTTCAGAGTTACACACTAAGCAGCAGAGATTCTGAAAAATATAAAAGCTAAAGTCCTGCTGTGGAGGGCAGTGATGGAGAGGCTTTGGTGGGTGCCTGGAATGCAGCCAGGGTCAGCCCCCCATACATTAATTTAACTCTTTTTGTCCTTCCTGAGGACAAAGTTCCCATTGCACCCAGCCACTCTTGTCATGGGCACACTGGGGGTTTGGGGAAGTGGACAATGGTGTCTGCTCTGCTTACCCAGTCCACAGCTGCCAGTTCTGGAGGCAGAGCTTGTTGTTATTCACATGATAAAATAATTTTAAACATCTCTTGTCAGCTCACTGTTTTTTGACTTCCATGACATCATTATCATCCCCAGTAGACTCTTCTTATTAAAAAAAAAATAAAAAAAAGACATCTGTGTACATTTTCAGAAATGCTGAGAACTCAGAATCTGTTCTCACCTTCGGGGACCTTGACAAATGGTTTGTCATAAAATCAGTGGGTTGAATATGCACAACCTGGCGATGGGCTCTTGATGAACCCATTACCAGGGCTTGGAGTAACTCTTAATTTGGGGGGAGCTGCCACTCCAAACTGTCAGGTTACACTTACGTGGAGCAGATGTGCTGCACATTGATTTATTCATGTGCCCAGAGTGGAACATCTTTCTAAATAAAAGTGAAATGCAATTTTAGCCCAAGGTCGTTATTAGTATTCCTTATTTTGTGCTTGTTATAAAAAGCCCATCAACTACATCTCAGTGATCCCAAAATCTGCTTTGGGCTTGTCTAACCTACTCCACATCTTAGATTTCTTTGCCTTATTCCAATTGTTACATTTCTAATTTTTTTTTCCTTCTGTTTCATGAGATGAAGCATTTTTTTTAGGGTTCATAGCACATCTCATTACAGTGGATTTAATATTCTGATATTCCTTTTTTCCCCTAGCTTTTGAGTACCTCGGTGGATTTTTTTTTTTAAATTGGACATGTCCCTCAAAAGATTTCTGTAAAATTTCAGTGTAACATGAGGTTTGGACTGAGCAAACTTAAACCCAGGCATCTCCCTCATCCTCTGGGATGACAAGTTAGGATTAGGAGTAGAGTTAAGGTTAGGGTTAGGATTAGAGTTAGGGTCAGTATTGGGGTTGTGCTTGTGCTGAGGTCTGGGCTAATGTTTGGGTCAGTTTTATGGTTAATGTTATGTTATGTTTTTTTTTCTGGTGAGGGTCAACATTAGGTTTAGGGTTAGTGTTTCTTTTCTGGTAATGTTAGGGTTACAGAAATATCAGTGTTCTGCAGGTGCATTCAAGGTGATCCCCATGCTCCTAACAGATTTGGCAGCTGAAATCTGCATAAAGCTCTCTCTTTCTTATTCATCACTGGGCTCAGTGTTCACATTTAGCCAGGATTCCTGAATTTGTGTTTTATTTTTTAACTTTAGGTGAGTCTTGCCTAGGTCTTCTCCAGCCTGAACACATTCAGAAGCTGCTGCATCACATTCAGAAGCTGCTGCATCACATTCACCTTTTATGCTCCTTTACAGTGTTTGGGAGCAACCCCTTTCCATTTCAACAAACACTTGGGGTTTGAACCTTCTATTTTCCTTGTAGAGTTCTGGCTGCCTTGGAATAAGGGGAGAGCCACCTTTCCCTTCCCCTCAGCAGTGGTGGGAGCTTTGCTGCAGCCCACCAGGGTACAGCTGCTCCCTCAGTGGGTTTGGGGTCCCTGCTGTGGCACCTCCTTGTCTTCTCTCAGTTTCTGCAGTTGCCTTTTCCTTCCTGAGCAAACATTTCCTCTCCAGCCATGTCCTGGATGCTCTGTGCAGCCTCTCCAGTGGAGCAGCCCTTGCCATGGACATGGAAAGGAGTGGCCAGGACAGGGTGGCATCCTTCCTACCCTAGGCATGAAGGATGGTGGGAAAGGGCAACTCCATGGCTGTGGCTGGCAAAGAGGAGCTGTGGCACTTTGGGGTGGAGGAGCCACATAGTAGGACCAGCGGTGGGTTAGAGAGGGTTAATAAACGTTTGAGAAGTATTCTCTGACCAAGGCTGTTGGCATGGAGACCAAGAAGAGAAGAAGGAGAAAAAGAAGATAACAAGGAAAAAAACCCCACAGCTGTGGAAAGTGTTTTTAGAAAGGTCTTGGGAAGAATAGGGGTGGAGAACTTTGTGCCAATGATTGTTATGCTGACTAATTGTGAAGAAAGTGTAAACTGTGTAGAGGGTATAAAAGACTGCACTGTTGTAATAAACAGAAATTAGCCTTCTGAAGTGTAGTGTGCCTTTTGTGTGTCACAGCTGCCTCTACAGCGACACAACCATGCCTGGAGAGGTGACTCCAAACAGGTGAAGCTGCTGGGAACAAGGCAAACAGAAGTTGATGGCTGGGCTGGGGCTGTGGGGGGATCCATTCCCTGGGCATGGAGAAGGTCAGCAGCAGGTTTCTGACAGGACCAGGCAGGGTTTCCATGTCTGGGGAGAGAAAGGTGGTGAACTCACCTTGCTCTGTTTGTACCCTCACACCAACCAGATTAACCCACAGAAGTGTGTTTATCACAGAATCATGGAATCTTTTAGGTTGGAAAACCTCTCAGATCATCAAGTCCAACTATCACCCAGTCCCACTATCATGTTTACCCTAACCCATGTCCCCTGCTGCCACATCCACAGGTTTTATGAACACTTCCAGGGATGGTGACTCCACCACTGTGCTGGGCAGCCTGTGCCAGTGCCTCACCAGCTGTTCTGTGAAGAAATTTTCCCAATATCCAACCTAAACCTCCCCTGGCACAGCTTGAGGCTGTTTCCTCTCATCCCCCTTCTTCCCTGGAAGCAGAGCCTGTCAGGAAGTTGTGGAGTTATTATTTTATAAACCATTAAACATCTTCTTATCTGAGTCCAGGGTAAAGATTTCCTATCACAAGGCAAATGAATGCCAAACAACCCCTGAAATGTTATTTTAGCCCATTTTAACAACATTCCCCAGATACCCCTGTGGATGTGCCAGAAAGGGGTCCTGTGACCTGTTCAGAGCTTTCCAGATGCTGCCTTGAGCTCTGGATTAATAATCCCCCCCACCTTCCCAAATTTGACTGGATTTTCCTGCTTCTGTTCTATGCAACCATAGCATTCAGGGGTGGAACTCGATCCATGTGGGCCCCTTCAGCTCAGGATATTCCATGAATCTGTGATTCCATAAATGGGTGCTCACACCTGACTCTTCCCCTGCAAGCTCAGCTGCCCCAGAATTCCTTCAGAGACCCTCTGGCATTCAATAATATTTAGCAATGGATCATATAGAAGGTGTTTAATGATTAATGGTATTTGGAAAAATATCATATACCCTGAGAAGTTTCACGCTTTCTCTATTCCCATGCCAGCAAGTGAAGATTTGCAGAGTGAGGTAATTTTATTAAACCAACTGATAAAAGTGGAAAAAAGAAGAGAAATGCTTTGGAAATTCACCATCTTCTTTGAGTCTTAACCAGAAACTGCAAATTGCTTGCCAAGTTCTGGCTGAAAATAGCTGTGCTGAATTTCACTTAATTTTTTAAATCAGTTTGGGATTAAAGGATGGTTGGTGAAAATGTGGAGTGTGGTAATAATTATTGTGGAGTAAAAGATATTGCTGGAGCCAGGAGCAAATAGTGGGAATCCAGAGCTGGTGTCTGAATTAGTTCCAGGCTGACCTTGGGGATCCATTGCCCATCAGCAGCTCTGGCCCTCACTTCTGTTCACTTCCATCCCAAGGGAATGTTCCATGCTCTGAAAGGAGCACCTCTGTTGCATCTCTCCAGGGCTCCAGGAGATCTTCTGGAGCTTGGAGAAGCTCTGGGAGTTCTACAAGCTGCTTCACTGTCTGTGAATCCCTGAACAAACTCCCTTCCCACACATTAATTATAGGTTTTGCTGAAGGAAGTCTAAGGAAAGACAGAAACAAATGGGAAGAGATATTTAGACATTTTAACAATCTCTTCCTGTGCCTAATGGAAGAGGGTTAAATGTTGAATTCCATAACTCTTCAAAACCTTTGGGTAAGTACTGACTGAGGCAGTTACAAATCGCTGAATTAACTGTGAAATTGTCCAGTCCCTGCTGGAAAGGCCTGACTTTTCCAGGGCTGGAAATTCCCAGGGTGATGCTTCTTTGGCAATGTGATTGAAATGCCTCTGGATAATGACACCCTGTGAGCAGGCAGGTTTTTATCTGTGGGATGCACACAGAGCACAGTCACCCCAGATGGATATGAGGGTACAGATGGGCAGTTAGGAAGTCAGATTAATAAAACAAATACAATTTACAGCTGTTAAAAATTATCAGTGCTGTGCTCAGGATGTCCTGGACATTCCCTATGTGTGTCCATGCTATCTAAGGAAATTTTGCACCTCTGTTTGGAGTCTGAAGTTGGGGACTGGGTATGATGGAGTTTGCTGTGCTCACAAATCCCTTGACTGGGATATCTCTGATCAAAGCCCTTTGGGTTAAATATTCTCCACTTCCATCGGACTTTTTGTTTCCCTTCTGCACTTCATAAACATGGAAACACATCCCAAAATCCTGGGTGTGCAAGTACTGCTCTGCAGTGATCACCACATTTTTATGGACACTTTGATACATGGATATGTATTCCCTGCTTGGAAAATCAAATGGACACCAAGCCAAGGATGTCCTGGGAATTCAGAGGCATCCCTGGAGAACAGCCTGGCTTGGCAGGACCTGCCTTTAACTTGCTGTATCAGGCACCTTTTCATCATCTTTCCTTGCCTGCAGCAGGAGATGGGAAGTGAGGCATCAGCCCCTGCAGAAAGGAACTTTTGGGCATCACAGAGCTAAGGAAGGTCTAGGAAAAGAGGTGTGAATCGATGACCTTTGCATGGAATCATCAAATGGTTCAGGTTGGAAGGGATCTTAAAGATCAGCAGGTGGGGTTTGCTCACTGCTGCACTGGCCAGAAAGGCAGAAGCAGGAAAGGGTTAATGCTGGAAGTGTCCAAGGCCAGGCTGGACAGGGCTTGGAGCAACCTGGGATAGTGAGAGATGTCCCTGCCCATGGCAGGGGGGTCTGGATCAGCTTTAAGGTCTCTCCCAACCCCAACCACTCTGTAATTCTCTGATATGATTCTACAGCACGAGTGTGAAATTTCATCTCAGCAACAAATTTCTCAGAGTGCCTAAGCAAGGGCTGGAGGAACTGTCTGGGAACAAACATTTATTTCTGTTTCATAGCTTTGCAAACCTTCCTCCTCATAGGGACAGGCTGTGAAATGCCAGGCTGGGAACCTGGAGGTGAGAGCCTAAAACATCACTGTGCTCTCAGTCCAGATTGTTTCAAATGTAAGGAACCCACTCATTTGTAAGAAATTCACTCATTTTCTTAAAGACATCCTGGTAGTCATTATGCCAGTGGTTGGCATGCTGTTACCACGGGTTTGGTGTAAAAAACCCACAAAATTTCCAGCATATTTTACTTCCTTGTCTTGATGAGTGGCTCACGCATTTGGACTGGACTGGATGCACAGCTGAGCATTAATTTTTGTTCAAAAGTAGCAAAACCTAAGAAACTCCTCGAGCCCAAGAAGCACAAATAAATTATTTAAGAAGAGAGCCTGAGGAGCACTTTGCCTTTGTTTTGTTGTTGTTGGGTTTTGTGGGTCTATTTATTTATTTATTTTAAGAAAAGGGCAGAAGTGGACATTCAAATTGCCTTCTGTAACTCTGGGTTTACTGATGTAAAAATCCACCTCTCCCAGGAGATGGCAGAAGAGCCCTGATGATGGCCAAGGACAGGAACTGCTGAGTGATAGATGTTTAAACACTGGGGAAAATCTGGGAGCTGTGGAGGGCCGATCCAAATGATCAAAATCTTACAGATTTACAGCCAAGGCCTTTGCTGCTGTCTGTAAATTCTCCTGCTCTGCACACAGTGATGTGTCAGAGCTGGGTTTCATGTCACATATCCCTGTGGCTGAAGCAAAGGGAAAAATCATCTGGGAGCAGAGGAGGATGGAAAGGGCTGCACTGGGTGTTGGGAAGATGTTGGGCCAGGAGTGATGGGATGACAGTGTCAGGTTTGAAGTTAGCACTGGGACTGGAGGACTGGGTTCCTCAAAATGAGATCACCATAATCACATTTTATAAGTCTGTGGGTGGGAGAGGGTGGAAACTGGGACTGAGGGAGCCACAAAGCTCCTGCACCTGTGTGTGGGGTGGGGCTATGGAACAGAGAACAGAGATTTTAGGTGGCAGCACTGTGTTGGACTGGCTGAGAGAAAGCTGGAGCTGCCTCAGCTCAGGAGTGACGCCTGGAATGTGACGTGGAGGTGCCTTGCAGGCATCAGGCTGCCTGGTCACAGAATGCCAGACTGGTTTGGGTTGGAAGCACCTAAAGCTCGTCCCATTCCACCCCTGCCATGGCCAGGGACACCTTCCACTATCCCAGGCTGCTCCAAGCCCTGTCCAGCCTGGCCTTGGACACTGCCAGGGTTGTGGCATCCTCAGCTTCTCTGGAAACCTGTGCCAGGGCCTGCCCACCCTCACAGGGAAGAATTCCTTCCCCAAACCCCATCCAACCCTGCCCTCTCATCCACCAAGGAGCTGTGGCAGCGCATCCTGCCCAGCCTGTGAAGCTCTGGGGCACCAGCTGGCCAACAACCCAAAGATTTTAGATGTTTTAGATGGCCAACTCCAAGGGCAGGGACATCCTACTTTTCTGGGGTGTTTTTCTGCAGCTTTTCTGCTGCAAGAGACTCGTTCAACCCCCTCAATATCCTCAGCCAGCTGTCCCACCTCATGCTTACAAGCACTCTGCAACTTAAGGGCTGTTTTCCAGCAAGATGCTCTTGATCTCCCAGCCTGAACAGTCTTTAGCTCCATGAATATTTAACTACTTCATAGGAAGCTGAGTAACTTTAAGAGGCAGGAGAGGAAAAGGCTCGTGGTAAGAGGTCTTAGATCTGCTGTTCAAAGGGTTTTGTGCAGGGAAGCAAAGGCTGAATCTGAACAACTTTAATTGTCTTCTGCAGTTTCCTAAGTGGGCTCAGACTAATATTACAGGTCTGACAGATATTTCAGATGTCCCCAACCAAAATAAGGAGCCTAAATACCAAGGGCATGTTTTAGACAAGTGCAGAATTCACCAGGCACCAGTGACCTTAACCCTGCCCTCCAACGAGGCTGTGATGGAGGAAGAGCCAACCCAACCTTCTTCATCCCAAACTATAAAATCTGCACTCCCAGAAGTTGCTCTGTGGTTTCTTTGTTTAAAAAGTCAAGGTTTAACCAGGTTACCTTGTCTGCTGCATTATTTAAAAAAAAAAAAAAAGTTTCTTTTTTTTTATCCCTGAGGTCTTTGCATGCTTTACTCTTCCTGCAGTCTAAATTTAATGAATTCAAGAGTTTTCCTGAACATCAGAGGCAAAATGCACATACTGAATGATACAAAAATCTTCTTTTCTTTTGAGGTATATAAACAGCTGCCCTTTCATTTTAACAAAGACCTTGCATCTCATTTGTCATAGAGAAGTGTAACACCACTGCAAATAAAGATCATGTGTGGAAAAAAATCTCACTTGCCAGATCAAGAATCTAAACTATGTAACTGTTTCCAGGATTACCGTGGAAACCAAATTACTACTAAAAGGACATGAATCTGTCTCTGACCCTGAAATGCTGTAGTGAAGGATTTTTGTTGTTACCCATTAGCTCTGCCCAGGAATTTCTCCAAGCATTTAGGAATTCAACATTAATTGCATGTGAGGGTGAATAAGCCATGAAGTTACCTCCAGAAACCCTCTCCCAGATCAAAGCAACACCCAAAACTAAGAGAAGAAAGAGATTTTTGGTATTTTTCAAGCTGCAATTTGCATGATTCAGGTGCAATTGAGTGTGGGGAATATTTCTGCCAGAACATGATTGGCATCCACTGGCAGCATTGTCCAGAATTTAACAACTTTGGATCGATCTCTGCTAAAAAAGTTCTTAAGTTTAAAGAAATTTAAGATACAATTGTGTTCATTTGGATCAGCATCCCCACTGAGAAACAGTCAACCAAAGACCTCAATGAAGAGAATCTTTGCGTGGGGAAGAGGACAACTGAAATATAAACTGCTTAATATATAAAAAATAACAGTTTTTTCTTAGAAGTGAAAACCCCTTTCTGTATAATACTTATAGACCCTTTAAAAACATGTTTTGATTAATTTTTGCTATTTTTTCCTGGCTGCTGTCCAGGTTAGGGGAGACTTTCACTGGAAACAGCTCGGTGGGGAGCAGAAAGGGGTGTTCAGAAAATAGAACCAAAGCATTTTGTCAGATCTTTCCCCTGTAAGCCCAGCTGTGTCTCTTGGGTTTTCTGCTTAGAAAAATAAGTTTCTAGATTTAACTTGGAGATTATTATTTTTTTTTAAATTTTAGCTTAAAATTCTTCCCATTTTCTTGAAGCAAGAGGTCAAAGCTGTGTCCAGGGAGGGGTGTGCCACAGGATTCTCTGAGGCTTCATGAAATTGCTGTGGAGTGGAAGAGTGTCCTCCCTTCAGGAGGAGATAGAATGTGCACTTGGAGGGGTCTGAGCTCAGCTGATGGTGCTGTGGAACTGGAATATGTAGAACAAAGGTCAGAAAAAAGGTGGGACAGGACAACTGGCAGCTGGAATGGCAGGAGCTTGTTCTGTCTTTGGCAGCTCCAGTCTCTGCTGGAGCTGAGGTTAATGATCTTCTCAGCCCAGCAGGAATCTGGGATAAACCTGTCTGGGATCTGAGGGAAACACCTGGACAAGCAGCTCATTGATGCCCCTGTGTTAAAACCCCTCATTTTGTCAAAATGCAGAATCCTTAATTCCTAGGTCACTTTTGTTCTGTTTTGTTTTGTTTTGTTTTGTTTCTGGGAATGACTAAATATCTGTGTCCTAATTAACTTGGAATTAGTTATTGTGAAAAGTGAAAATTGTTCCAGTGTCTGTGTGTCTGGACCACCAGCTTAGCCATAGTGATCCCACTCTGGATATAAACTGTTTTTCAAGTGATCAAAATCCCAGGAAATTTATACTTATCATCACCACTACCATGAAAGTGATTTTCAGGAATTTCATACTTGATTGAATGGAGCAAATCAATTTATATTTGGGGATTCAAAACATAAATACACCTGTATAAACACACACCATGTGGTTCACTGGATGGTTTTGGTTATCCATTGATTATTCATTGGTTATTGAAAGAATGAATGTTTTTATTGGGCAACTCTCAAATAAATGAAAAATTGCAACGAAGTTTGTGAGCCATTTCTTGTACAATACACGAATACAATTACAGGTGTTTGTCACAGGTGGAGTGGTTGTGGGTGGGTCAGCAGGGAGAAATTGATGTGAAAACACTCAAACTGTCCAGGACTAAATGAGATCCAAACCCCTGTGCAATGCAGTGCAACTGAAAATGGGGTAAGAAAAAATAATTTCAGCTTCCTGAAATAGCAGAGAGGAGCTCCAGACTCACTTAGTGGGCAGACAAGTGAAAGCAGAATTATTTTTCCTAACTGTCCCACAAATGTTGAAAATTACTTTGTTAAAAGGAAAAACTAATCTATATTTAATTTTCAGTGGGACCACTTAAAATTAAATGGTGTTGAAAACACGACATTTTGTTCTTGCTCTGTCTTTGAGAAAATGAGATTTTTAGCTCCACTGTGAATTTTTCATTATTTCGCATCAAAATCTTGCAAACCACAAACAGTTCCTCTTTGGGATTATGTGTCTGCTTTTCAGCTGACCTTTCCCAAAAGCATCCTGGCACCTGCTGGAAGCAAAACAAATGAACAGAAACCTTTCTGCAGTTGATGGTCACTTCTTATCAGTGAAGGGAACATCAAGAAAACATCTCCAGGCATGTCCTGCAGGAGCTCTGAAACAAAAATCCACCAAAGCCAAATGGCAGCTGAGTCCTCCCTTGATCTGGGTTTTGGAATCCTTTCCTCATGGATCTCACTCATCTTCTTCATCAGCCGTGTGCTGCCAGTAAAGATCTTGCCCTCTGCATTTCCAGCCTAAGTAGAATCAAGGAAGGTTGGAAAAGACTCAGCTGAGGTTGGAAACACCTCCAAGATCAAGTCCAATCATTGGCTCAGCAATACCAGGTCCACCCTTAACCCATGTCCCCAAGTGCCACACCCCATGGTTTTTGGATCCTTTCAGGGATGGTAATTCCACATGGGCAGCTGTGCCAGTGCCTGACCAACCCCTTCTGTGAAGAAGCTTTCTCCAGTCCAGTCTAAACTTCCCCTGGCCCAGCCTGAGGCTGTTTCCCCTTGTCCTGTCCCCGTTCCCTGGAGCAGAGCCCAGACTGGGGCTGTCCCCTCCTGTCAGGGAGTTGTGCAGAACCACAAGGTCCCTCCTGAGCTTCCTTTTCTCCAGGCTGAGCCCCTTTCCCAGCTCCCTCAGCCCCTCCTGGTGCTCCAGCCCCTTCCCAGCTCCATTCCCTTCTCTGGACATGCTCCATGTCTGTCTTGTCCTGGGGACCCTGGACCTGCTCCACGATTTGAGATGCAGCCACATCCCAGCTCTCTGGGGCAGAGATGCCCAACCTCAGCTGCTGATCCCTGGACAGCACACACATGGAGTTATTGCTTCTTTTTAGTGCTCTGGGAGCCTCCAGCCAGCCATTCATGGAGCAAGAGGACATGGAGAGGTGAGAGTGGCTCTGCATCACTGCCCAGCACACCCTGACTCCAGATCTGTGTCTTTGTTTGCAGCAGAGGATCCTCGACTGGGGAATCCCAGAGGACAATCCCTTAAGCTGCAGCAGGGGAGGTTTAGGCTGGGAATTAGGGAGCTCTTCAAAGAAAGAGTGACTGGGCACTGGAAGGGGCTGCCCAGGGAGGTGGTGGAGTCACCAGAGGGGGTTAGGGAGAGCCTGGATGTGGCACTCAGTGCCATTGTCACGTTGATGAGATGGTGTTGGGTCATAGGTTGGACTCGATCTCAGAGGTCTTTTCCAGCCTAATCGATTCTGGGATTCTGAAATGCTGGGATTCTGGGATGCTGGGATTCTGGGATTCTGGGATTCTGGGATTCTGAGATGCTGGGATTCTGGGATGCTGGGATTCTGGGATGCTGGGATGCTGAGATTTTGGGATTTTGGGATTCTGGGATTCTGGGATTCTGGGATTCTGGGATGCTCTGCTCACTGGTTTAGCTCTCACACAGTCCAGCTCCTCTTTGGCCTTGCTGTTGTGGGCAGGGGTCGAGCTGAGGAATTCTGGGTCACCTTTATAGAAAGGTAAAGAGAATATTGGATCCAACTGTCTGAGCACCTTCCAGAAGGCAGAACCTGGCACTCCCTTGGCCCCACATGTCTATGGGTCACTCATGATGGGATCATCAGGCCTCAAAACAAATATGTGGAAAATCAACCAGCACCATCGGCCCCTTTTAGCATGAATGACTCTTCACTGCAAATGAAGATGAAATCTTGTTTAAGGGTTTGTCTTCCCCATCCTCCTCTTTCCCTCTCCTCCAGGTGATGGACATTGCCAAGTCTATTACTCCTGATGGAGATTTATTCCAGAATAGCTCATCAGTGGTCACTGCTGCCATGCCTGCCATGTCTTCGTCTTGGCAAGACCATCCAGGCTGGGAAGGACAAACCCAGGGCCTGCTCATCAAAAAGGTTGGGGTTTTATTTTTCTGTTAAAATTCCAAACTGAGATTTCACCTGTGCTTCTGTCTACTGAGATAATGAATATCATTACATCTCCTCACCAGGTCCCTGAGATGACCTCCTGAAAGACAAAGACCTTGTTTAAAAAAATTTAAAAGGCTAACAGATATTGAAGATGTAGGTGTTTTCATTCTTTTTATTTCACTGAAGTAGAAAATCGAAGGGAAATTGGGAAGAGCATCCCAGGGAGCTTTGGCTCAGGCCTGTGGTGGGGCTTGCAGAAAATTTTTCCAGATGACAACATTATTATTGACATCTCTGTGGTGGGGTCTTATAAACATGGGGCTATTAAAGAGTAGAAAGAGGGGACAGAAGGTGCATTTTTATTTTTAAGAAGGGGGACAAAATGGAGATGGGAAAGAGAATGTGAATTTTTTTGTGAGATGGAGATGGAAGGGCAAGCAGCCATTCCAGGTTCAGGCTTCAAGCACCTGCTCCCACAGCCTCTGCCAGGGCCACAAGCCTTTCTGAAAGGGGAATCTTAAATAATTAAAATCTGAAATCTGCTCACTGAGAGAAAGAATGAGCAGCTCTTACAAAAGATTGTATTAAACCTATATTTAAGCAGAGTTCAGACTGAAGGAAAAGACCAGTTGGGGAGGGTTAAAAACCACCACAGGGATATTGTTGTGTGTGATAAATTCAAGTAATTCCAAGGGAATACTACACATCAAAATAATCCACTCATAGTTAGGGAAGAAAAAATGTTCAAGCTCTTCAGATTGCCCTAAATCGTACCAAAAGTGATGAGAAGTGTTTTTGTGGCTTTGCTGCCAACTTGTGCTATCTTTAAAAACAAACCCACATGTTCTGCAATATTTTGAGCCTAAAAAAGTAACTCAGCTGTGAAAAAAGCCAGATCTGGCTGTGTGGATTGCATACTTCCCACTTACCCATATTTGAATGTCTTTCAAGTGTAACCTTAACTGAATAATTTGAGTTTATTGTGCTTGTTTTGAGAAAATTATCTCATCACAGAGCAATCACAACATCCTTGTAAAGCTGATTGGAGAAAGCCACGTTCAGAGAGGAGTTAGGAATTGTTCCCTGTCAAACCAGGGTGCTGCATCAAGTGTGATTCTTCAGGAATCTGTGTGACCCAGCATGAGCCAATATTTCCATTTAGCACCTTGTATTGAACAGACTTTGCTGACATTCGCAGATGAAACCAGGCTGTGAGAGATGATTTGTACAGGGAGATGTTTCAGAGGAAGAGTTCTGGAGCCTGGAGGTGCAGTCCTGTATTTTTTAAGGAATAAACATGAGCAGGTACATGTCAGGTAATCCATTAGAAGTTCAGCAAGAGTAGAGCAGCTTTGCAAAAACCTGGGGATTATTATGGATTACATTTTGATGTGGGATATGAAATTGAAAAAAAAAAAAAAAAGGGCAGGGACACCTTCCACTATCCCAGGTTGCTCCAAACTGTGTCCAGCCTGAATTCCAGGGATCCAGGGGCACCCAGAGCTTCTCTGGGCACCCTGTGCCAGGGCTTCCCACCCTCACAGGGAAGGATTTCATCCCAAAATCCCATCTAACCCTGCCCTCTGGCAGATTTACAGCACAAAAGTTACACAGCTCCCTAGACTTCATGGGCATTACCTGCAGGAAGATTTTTAGAATGCACTCAAATAGCTCATAATAAACAGAAGGATTCAGACCTTCATTCAAAGCACAAAAAAAACCACCTTGTACTCTGGGGACCACTTCTTGTGTCCTCAAAATTATAAATAATATTGACCCAGCAGCAGATGACCTTTGCCACGAACCTGAAGTGAAAGGAGGAAGATTCCTGGATTCTCTTCTCTGTGTTCTTTTCTGTTGCCCATGGATCCAGCTGTAGCACAGAGCACTGCTCCCAGGATGAGCACAGTGCTTGTGCTGGGGCTGTCTGTGAAAATCCCTGGGATTATCAGGGACAGTGCTCCAAATCCAGCTCCACCCAGTGATTGGTGTCACCTTCTGTCACCCTGTGGGAAGCTGCTACTGCTCTGCTAATTCCCAGAGAAATCTGGACCCACAAATGTTCTGATGTAAATATAATCCTCGGAGAGAGATGCTTGGGATAACACCCCCCTCCCACAAATCCTAATCCCAGGATCTGAAATTCCTTAACATTGTCTTCAATGCTCCCTTGTGTGACCCTCTCAAGTGGAATAGCACTCAGCACTTTTGGGCTTTGAACTTTGATTTTATTTTGTATTTTTTTCCCCCCAAATCCCTGTGAGACATGGTCACCATGATGGGCTTCAGGTGCAGAGTCTGCAAAGCTCTTCCTCTTTCAACCCTATGAGGGCTGGATTGAAATCCTAATTTAATCCTTTGTGAGGTTACATAAGGAATGGATCTCAGGAGAAGCGTTCATCCCTTTTTGAGGCCAGGAGGAATGTGAGGGACATGTCCCATGTGAGTTCTTGCCTCTATTGTGGTAAGGTACAAAATATAGAGGAGTGACCTCTAGGAGCAGCAAGGTCACCTGCAGAGCCCTGAGGCTGTCAGAGTCTCAGTTCAGAGCAGGGCAAGGTGGGTCCCTGCACACCCTGAAGGAGGAATCAGAGGATCACAGAATGGTTTGGGGGGTTTGTCTTCCCCACCCTCCTCTTTCCCCCTCCTCCAGGTGATGGACATTGCCAATTCTATTCCTCCTGATGGAGATTTATTCCAAAATAGCTCATCAGTGCTCACTGCTGACCGTGCCTTAAGGATCATCTCATTCTCACCCCCTGCCCTCAGGTGTGTCAGCACCTTCCATATGGAACCACAGAATGTGCTGAGTGGAAGGGACACACAGGGATTGTCCAGTGCAGCCCCTGGCCCTGCACAGACCCCCCAACAATCCCCAATCCCCCCTGTCCCTGAGAGCATTGCCCAAACTCTCCTGGGGCTCTGGCAGCCTTGGCAGTGCCCAGCACCCTCTGGGTGATGTCTGGGTGATATCATCAAATCCTCTCTGCCTACCTGCAGCCAGAGGAGTATTTGCCATAGTTAGTTCACAGAGATTTCTAAAATAGTGGTTATGACATCAGGAGTGAAATCACAAGTGGGAAATTGTGGGAATTTCAGCCACAACCTGCTGTTGTTTTATCTCTGTGGTGAACCACATAAACAGCAGCAAAGAGATGCTTATGCCACATTCATCCAAACCTCCCAAACACCTGAAACGGCATTTTCTTTGTCTTCAAGAGACTATATTTGCATATATTTACATGAATTTACAGTTTTTATATGCATTTATCTCCACAAAAAAAATATTTAAAAAATATATTTACCTCACGGTGTAGGGAAAAAATTGGGTTTGCTCTCAGCTTCAAATGTAAAATAAGGATCAGAAAATGCTTTCCAGTTGTTCAAATAAAATAAGCATTAGCAAAATACAGCCTTAACAAAACAAGAAAAATGCATCCTTACGCAATGTAATTGAAATTTCCCATTTTATTAAGCTTGGCTCTGTTGCCTCAGTACCTGCTTTTTTCTAATATTACAAAAAAAAAAAAAAAAAGCACAGATGGCACCTGAATTTCCATTGTAATAAATCAGGAGAAAAGACATTACTGTAAACACATCTGAGATAGATTTTTCCCTGTGCAAAACAGGAAAATCCAGCCTTGCTGGTCACACAATCAAAGGACTCCTCACAATTAACCCATCTTCTGTAATTTGTTTGGGCTTCCACCATCCAAATTCTCTCTCTGAGGACCAGGGAAGCTGTGGCTGCCCCATCCCTGGAAGTGTCCAAGGCCCTGGACCTTAGAGAAACCTGGGATAGTGGAATGTGTCCCTGCCCTTGGATACCTCTAGAACAGATGGAAAAATAAATTTGTTAAAGTTTGTCAGGTTATAAAAAAATAAAAAGCCAATTGGGAATCCCTTCCCAGGTGCTGAGCTGTTATAAATATTTTGAAAGACGTGAGTCAAAACTGAAAAAAAAAAAAAAAAGAAAAAAATAATCTGTATAAAAGACAACTGGCAGTGGGAGCTGTTGGAGCTGTGTGATCATGGGCACAGCTCCCAAACCACAAGGTCCCAAAATGGGCTGAGAAACCCTCAGTGTTGCTTTGCCCATGGGGACAGCACAGTCCCTTGGGCAGAAATTGCCTTCACTCAGAGTCAGGATTAAAACACGAAGGAGATGAATTTCTCATTCGGACTTTATTGTTTATTAAATCTTATCTAAAGTACAGAGAGTTTTGCAACACTTCTAGCTACCAGCTAAAAGTGAGCATAATGGAGGTGAATACAGCTGGTTACAAGGTCTTTTAAAGCTAAACAGTCCAATAAAGAGCTAAGACCTATATTATTTATACTTTTGACCCAGTAACTAAACACTTGTGATCCACACTGCAGGATTTTCTATCCAAGCAAAAACTACTACCTGAAAGCATGAAGAAGAAGGAACAAGAAGGAAGAAGAGCCAAGGCCCCAGAACCTCCATCTTGTCCCATACCTATTACTATATTCTAAAACCCCAAATTCAAAACCCTTCACCATGTGAAATCACACACTTCTATTTAACTACACACCTGTGATTTTAACTCCATCACTCAAATTTGGAAGCTTTCTCCAAGGCCTCAGGTTAAAAGCAGTGCTCTCCTGGGGGTCAGTGCCAGAAAACATAGACAGTTCAAAACTCCCAGGCTTCTGGGTTCCAACAGTGTGAGGGGAAAAGAATTAATCAGATGTACTCCATGGCTTACCTTCCCACAGAAGGTAATACTTACATAGTGTGGATAAATTCTCCAAAGCCAAACCCCAGGTTTAGAGCCTCAGGAAGAGCTGAGCAGAGGATCCTCATGTCCTTGTATCACTTTGCTCATCATGAAGGTCCAAGTTCTAAGATTTTAGAAACGCTCCTTCTCTTTCCTTCAATTCTCAGTTGGGCTGATCTAACCTGGGCACAGGAATTTCTGTGGATGATGGAGCTCCCACTCACAGCACAGTGCCCTACACTAGATCAGGGTGGCTGAGCCTTTATCACCAATTCAAATATTGAATGGAATATCCAATGAGAGGGTGGAGATACCTCACCTCTTTGGTGACCTGTGCAAGGGATGCAGAGAAATCTGGGGGAGAGGGCTTTTCCTAAAAGCCACCTTGAACATCCCGGGCTGCAGTTTGTGACTATTGCCCCTTGTTGGATTGTCTGGTACCACTTAGGTCTCTTCTGTGCTCTTTGCCATTGTCCTCCAAGTAGATGCAGCTGCTGGTAAATCCATCCTTCAGCCTTCATCTGAGATCCCACCACCTCTCCTTGTACTCCCTGTGATCCAGGCATGTCCATGGAAGTGAATCATCCCTGGAAGAGCTCAAGGCCAGGTTGGATGGGGCTTGGAGCAACCTGGGATAGTGGAAGGTGTCCCTGCCCGGGGCAGGGCTTTGGAATGAGATGGGCTTTATGGTCCCTTCCAGCCCAAACCATTCCATGATTCCATGTTTGTCATCCTCTAGTTGTTCAGCATCTCAGGATCTTCCTGCGCAGCGGGAAAGAAGCCATTGAGGCACATGGTGAGTCAATGAACTAGAGAGATTTTCTCAAAGACCTGGGAATTTATGGCTGTGTTTTCCTGGAGCACTTGGCCCAAGAGCCCCTCAGTCCTGAGCAGGAGGATGAATCCAGGCCAGATCCTGTGGCCTTGATCTCTTCTCCACAAGAGCTCAGCTGCTCTGCACTGGCCACGCTTTGGGTGCTGGGTTATTGACAGAAAAGGATTTGCATTTCCCTGAAACAAAATTTATAGGAGGTTATGGTCCCTTTCAATATTTGGTATTTTTTAGTCAAGGCAAGCCAGCAGTTGAAGGGGGTGGGCACTTTTATACCACACTCCTGGATATTTTGATGCTTTGCAGAGGTCACACTGCTCCCACTAATCTTCCTTTGTGCATGGGAATGGGGCCAGTTCTGGTTCATTTATTGCCCTGTGTATTTTTTAAAGCTGAATTGTTTATTGTGCATCGGATTTTAATTTGCTTAGTGGCTTCATGGGATTCTGAGTTACATTATTTGCTGGGAAAAGGACTTTATAAAATTATAACTACTGAGCCCAGTGGATTCCCTGGTGTAGCACTTCAGTGCTGATATGCAAAGACTACAGAATAATCAGTCAGTGCTCAAACAGAGCATTGTGAGGTGTGAGGATTTCCTCACAGTAACTGGAATAGGATGGAATTTCTTAGGGAGAAACTGCATACAGCTGTGAAGGACTGAAGGGCTGAAATCCCCATCCCAGCCTTTAACTTCTTTGAGAGAAAAGTGGTAGTGTCTCTCTAAATGACTTCAATGTCTGCACCAAAGCTGGGCAGAGAAATCCTCCCAACAAGCACCAGGTCAGGAGTTCCTGTTGTCTCTTACCTCAAAAAATACATTCTGGAGAGGGAATATAGTGCTGGACGATTTTTCAAGATGGAAATGAGAAAGAGTCTGAGAAAAAATCAGTCTTCAATGTCATCTTGTGTGAAGAGAGTCTGTGGGGCTGAGTGGAGACTTGGCCCAGGGACTCTGTCACACAGCTGAGGAATTTCAGAGATTGCTGTTGACTTCTGAGGTCACCACTCAAATTCTGAGTGTGCTGAGGGACCAACAGAAACACTGGCATAAACAAGAGCATCAACAACAGGAGCATTCCCTGTGAGCTTCCCCCAAATCTAACCAGGCTGCTAATTTTGTTTTTTTATAACAAAAGCCCCTTCATCAGAACACCAGCAATGACACAGAATGGTCAATGTCACAGAATGGTCAATGTCACAGTGGCCATGAGCACTTTGCACACACCAGGTCCTGCTGTGAGGGTCTCCAGGTTGGTTGCAGCCCTTACAGGCAGCCCTGTGCTCACCACTCAGCCCCTGCTCCTCTCAGGCTAGCTCTGCCAGCCTCTTTCCCACACCTTGTGTTCAAATATTCCTCTTTTTTTTTTCTTCCTCCTCCCTTTCACCCTCCATCGATGGAACCCCCAGTTTTTATTGGATTAGTGTGTTTGTTTCAAGCATTCCTTTACTCTGAGAGGGCTCCAGGGGCCATTCCTGCAGATGGTCACAGTGTCACAGCGACACCTCAGCACTCAGTGACTCAATCCCATCACAGGAATTGTCTGATGTGCCCTGCCCTTGCGTGAGGAGCAATTGCTGATTGCACCCATGACTATCTCGAGCATTTGTTTTCTGCACCAGGGAGCCCTGGGTGGCTTCCAGGACATGCAGCATGGCCTGGCTTGCTTCCATCCTGCTCATGTTCCAGGCTATTGGAGCGACAGATTAAATCCCAGCTGCACTTCAGCAGGAGCACACTGTGGTGCCCCGCTCCCCCTGTGCCTGTGAATCTCCACCATAGCTGTTGGTTCAGATTCATTCTCTTCACAGTTCCTCGGGGGCTTCTGCACATTCTGAACCTGCTCCTGCTCTGTGAGCCTTCAGCTCACATCCCACACAAGCTCTTGGTGTCTGCCAGCAGCACCACAGCTCCCATGGCAGGGGATCCCTCTGGAGAACATCTCAAGCACCCTAAGGGAACCTCACTCTTTGTTTCAGACATGAATGGAGTGTCAGGAAAGATGGATGTTACCTGAACATTCAAGCACATGCAAGGAAAGGATAAGGAGAATAATCCTGATGTGGAAACAGCTGACTCCTGGATGAATTAAATCCTCTTCCATGTATAGGACAAAGGCGAGTGGATTGCTACTGACAGAGAGAAGGGTTAGGTGAGATATTGGGAAGGAATTCCTGGCTATGAGGTGTGCTCAGAGCAGCTGTGGCTGCCCCTGGATCCCTGGCAGTGTCCAAGGCCAGGCTGGACAGAGCTTGGAGCAGCCTGTGACAGTGGAAGGTGTCCCTGCCCATGGCAGGGGGTCGGAAAAGATGAGCTCTAAGGTCCCTTCCCACCAAAACTATTCCATGTGGTGTGATTCTCTACATCAGTCAGTGTTGGCTGTGAATATCCAGGAAGGCTGACATCCTGGGAACCATCTCAAAATCTGTGCACATCTTTTTTGGGACATCTCCCATGTTTGGGTTCACTGTCATGGCAAACAGTAGCCATTACCCCAACAAAGTCCTGCTCCTCCTGACTCTCACAGTTCAGTCAGGACATACCAGCACATACAGGACTTCATGTAGCACCAGATGACACAAGCAGGGGCCAGACTGAGAGCTGACACCTTCCTGTCTTCTGGACAAATGGGAGGGAAACTGGAGGCTCCTTTTATTTCCTTATTTCTGTATTTTTTCATGTTTGTTGTTCTCCAAAGCCCCTTGATTGCTCTTTTCCACACCTCCCTCAGGTAAGTCTTTGTAGACTTGTGCAGTCCTCAAATGCCCTTATCCTGTGTCTCACAATGTGTCCCACCCTCCAGCCAGTAACTCCCACCAGTGTGTGAGGTGTTCCAGAGACATTTAATGTCCCTGTTTGTCCCAGATTTCCTGGCAGGCACCGGGGATCATGAATGGTGTTCAGTGATCAGAGGTTTTTCTGTATCCTCACAAGCAATGAGCACCCAGGTGCAGTGTGACCCAGAGTGACATCCCTGAGGGGATTAATCTCTTACAATAAACACAATGCCAACAGGTTTTTGGGAGTGATGGGGCTGAACCCACACCAACAGCAGCCAGACACTCTGGCCAAGAGATCTGGCACTGGAATGGTGAAGATTTCCCCAGTTTTACCAGGATCTATGGCAGCTTTGTCCTACAAATTTTGGGAAACAGCTTATTTGTTACCCTGGAACTGACCTGGAACTGAACTGCCCTTCCCAGCAGAGCTTGTTGCTCCCACAGTTTGGGGGCTGCAGGGCACAACATTTTCCAACTGCCTCTTTGGGTGCACTTTGCTCCTATCTTTCAGATTTTCAATTTAACCAACTGCTTTTCTTACATCTTCATCAGTAGATCTGATAATTAGCTGAAAGTGATTGGAATTTGTGGCTGGACATTTTTATATTCGGCTCCCTGCTGTGCTCATTCCCTCCTCCTGCTGACTCCTCTCTTCCCATGTTTTTCCACAACCTTTTGCCAGCAGGATGCTCTCACATCTCACCCAGAGTGCTCAGGTGGAGTTGAAATTAAATGAAATGTGCCTGCCCATCCCTAGCAGAAATATCACCTCTTGGAGGAATAAATTGGGAACTAAACAGGAGCTGCTGCCAGGCAGAGCTGGCACCAGCCCACAATCCTGATAATTGGGTTGGAATTGGGAATGGCTGCCAGGGGAGGCTCAGCACCTTCCCAGAGCAGTTACAGCAGACCTTGAGTGGGGAGCAGGGGGACAAGATACTCAGCCTGTGCTGTGGCACCTGGGCTGGAGGGAACAGAGTGGGAATGGGGGAGAAGTGCAGGAATTGTGAGAGACAGACACTGCAAGGATCCCAGGATCAATTAGATTGGAAAAGAGACCACTGAGTCCAACCTATGACCTGAGACCACCTTGTGACCCAGCCCATGGCACTGAGAAGGACTGTGTGACATCCCTGTGAGAGGGTGCATGGCACAGGCCACTCCAGGCTTGCAAGCTCCACCCAAATTTCTTCCAAGAAGTTTGGAGGAGCAGCAGGACTGTCCTGATGTGTAAGGCTTCTGTCTTGTGATAATCTTTGTGTCTTGGCTTGGGATGAATGCCCAGAAAATGCCATGAAGGCAGGAACCTTTGTGTGTGCAATGGGAGAGTCTGGGAGACTCCCAGTGTCCATGGTAAATAATTAGACCCTTAATTACAGGTTGCATACACCATGTCAGTGATAGCTTGTGACTCTACTTCAACTATGCTGTATTCCCACAATTCCTGTTTGTATCTGCAAAATCCTGCCCGGGGGGAAAGGGATTTTTTAAAAATTTATTTCTGTTTTTATGTCTTTGAGTGTTTCTGGGCATGAAACATCAATTTACTTTTATTGATTTTCATAATTCTTTGTCAACTTGGCTAGTGCTGGAGACTTTAATATAACTGTATTTCAACTCTGTGCAATAATTCTACCTGGACCATTAAAATAATTTTTGGTCATTAGCCATGAGGGGCTGGGGTGGGCGTGCCACAGAGGAAAAAGCACTTTTCAGGACAAGGAGTGGATAATGTGAATTTGGGGGATATGCTCAGGTTCTGAGAGGAAAGGGATGAAAGGTGAGGGCTCCATGGGCTGGAGTGAACCAGAGACAGGGAGCTTGGAGCAGTGAGGGCTGGGGATGAATGGGGCACAGCTGCAAAGGGAATGGGAGAAAAGTCCTCATGAATGAGGTGTAGCTGCAAGAGAGAATGGGAGCACAGCCATCCCTTTCTGCACATCAGATACCAGTGTGACCCTCACCTGAGCTGACACTGCTGAAGGCAGAGCCCTTCCAAAGGGGAAGAGATTGTCACAACCTCGTGTTAGAACGGGACCACAACAAGCACCACCTTGCTTTGTTTTGAGCTATGAACTTGTGAATCTCTTGTCTTCAGGGCAGTGTTGATGAGCAAGTTGAGAACTTGTCCTTACCTGAGAGCGGATTCTGGAAGTGTTTCCCTTCCAGCTGAAGAGATGCTCATGACAGCAGGGCCTGGGTCCATCCCAGCCAGCTGGGGGCTGGGGATTTGTAGAGTGTAATTCGTCAGTTTATTCCAATTATACCCTTTGACCTGAGATGAATCCACTGCACTGACTGGAGACATTAAAACTCACTGAGAAATGAGTTCAAAGGGTTCAAAGTTCTGAGATGTAGGTGTTTATATTTTTCCAAATTATTTTCATTCTTAGCGGTCCAGAGTCTTTTAAATTGTAGAGTAACTAGAGTTTAAGGGAGACTGTTACAATATTATGTGGTTTCATTAGTGCTCCTTAGGGCAGAATTTGCTCTCTTAAACCAATAAAGTAAGTTTTGTTCTTGTCTGTTTTGGATGCTGGGAATGTTAATGAAGCATTTTCTGTTTGTTTGGTTCCCTGATGAGTAATTCTAAAAACATTTTTAAGCACTGTGTTTCTATAGGCTGTTGCAGACACATTGAGTCACTTTTTAAAGCACAGATTCAGTGAAAAGTGAGCAGATGGGCAGATTTTGCATGTTTGTTGTATGGATTGTGGAGCCAGTCTCTGATATGGGTGAAATAACAGTGGGATATTTTTAAATTCAGCAGCAAGTGTACACAAAGCTTAAACATTATTCAGAGTCGTAACTTAGATTCTGTAAAAGTTCAAGTAAAAAAAAAATAAAGGTAAATTCACAAAGAGCTGTTAAAGCTGGTGTAAAACACCTGCTAATTGAGTCAGGTCACCTCCCCCTCCCGATGACAGAGCTGGTTCTGCTCTTCTCAGGATGCTGCTTTGGCACAAAGTGAAAGGAAGAAGTCTGGACTCAGGGCTGTGACCCTGCCTGCTCTCCATGACTGACTGGACCACCCTAGAACTCCACCTTGTCCTGTCTGCCGTGCACAGCCTCTCCCAAATCCTCTGTACAGATCTTTCAAGGTCCCCTTTCCCCCTCTGTATCAGGGAAAGGTTCTTTTGCCCACACTGAGGTCTTGTTCACCCTCCCAGGGTGAGCCAGGCTTTGGTGAGATGAGCTTTGCTGCAGCTCAGGAAATGAGTTTGACTCAGGATTGGCAAAGAACATAATTTGCTGTTAATGAGAATGAATTAGAGCCCCTAAAATGTTGGTGAACAGGCGTGAGGGTGCCTCACTAGAAAAGACTTCTGATGGAAAAACTAAAACATCTCCAGCTCTCCATCACACAGATGGAATTGTCCAGTGTGGTGTTACCACCTGGCCAGTAAGTGCCATGGGATATAAATCCTAATTTTTCTTGGAAGCTTTTGAGAGTAAACAATCACTTCTTTTGTTTCAAAGCAAGGACAGCCCCACACAGAAGAACCAGAATTAGACCACTCCAGGATCTTGCAATCAGACATCACATCCTATGGGCTTGGCTGTGTCAGGAATGTCATGGCAGTGATATTGCCCTCAGGAAATCAGCACCAAATGTGCCTGAGCTCATCCCTCTGGGCATGACCACACAGGACAGTGGCATTTCCACAGGTTTTATTGCTGTTGCTATAGCCCAGACTAAATGCTTGAACATACAGTGTTGTACAAGGTATGGGATGTGATCATCTACAAAGTCCGGAGGAAACCAACACAGCAGCAGCTCTGTAAGGCAAGGTTTGCATGGTTCCATGTGCTGATCAGAGAACTGAAATTATCTGAGAAAAGGCAGGGAATTTCTGGGTATTCAGTGATGGTCTCTGTATTCAAAACAGAAGCTGAGGAATAGCCCACAGAGTAAAAACACTGAGAGAACCAGAGACAAGAGAGCAGAGAGGGTTTTTTTTTTCATCCTCTTTGAGACAGGTCCACATCCAAGGGTCTGTGTGGACCACCAGCAGCAGGATGCTGCTCTGCAATGAACATGCACTTTGATTGTACAAGTTTCTAGAAGCCCTTGTGCAGTGCCCCTGTCATACTCTCTGGACTTCCTTGCCATGCCCTGCAGTTTGGATATTCACTTTAAGGTCACAATTATCCTGCCTTTCCCCTCTGCTTGCTTTTATTTCAGCTCCACCCAGGGCTGAAACCACAATATCCCCTGATTTTGAAGAGCCATTGAGGAGCCAGGACTCTGCCTTTGGGATGGTCCTGTCTGCCCTCATGTCTGACACTGTCCCCATCACAGTGAGATGGTGCTGGCCATTGACAGCACAGAATCAATGATTTACTGAGGTTGGAACAGACCTTCAAGGTCATCGAGTCCAACTGATCCTCCAGCACTGCCAGGGCCACCACTAAACATGACCCCAGGTGCCACATTCCCACATCTTTTGAACACCTCCATGGATGGTGGCTCTATCATTGCCCTGTTCCAATGCCTGAACACCCTTTCTGAGAAAAAAATTTCCCAAGATCCAACCTAAACTTCCCTTGGTGCAATTTGGGCTGTTTCCTCTTGTACTGTCCCTTGCTCCCCAGGAGCAGAGCCCGAACCCCTTGCCTGTCCCCTCCTGTCAGGGAGTTGTGCAGAGCCAGAAGATCCCTCCTGAGCCTCCTTTTCTCCAGGCTGAGCTCCTTTCCCAGCTCCCTCAGCTGCTCCTGGTGCCCCAGACCCTTTCCCAGCTCCATTCCCTTCTCTGGACCTGCTCCAGCCCCTCAATGCCTTTCTTGTCATGAGGAGCCCAGGACTGACCCAGGATTCGAGGTGGGGCCTCCCCAGTGCCACAGGGGGACAATCACAGCCTGGTCCTGTGCCACACCATGGCTGGGACTGCCCAGGGGCTGTTGGCTTTCTTGGCACACCTGTGCTCATGTTCAGCCACTGTCACCAGCAGCTCCAGGGCCTTTTTTCATAACAAAATGCACCAGTGGCTCTGCAGGTGCAGGGGCACTGTCCCCATGGTGGTTCTCCTCAGGCTGATGCACTTTCCCTCAGCATCTTCACTCCCAGCTGCAGAAACACAATGACTGCATTTGCATCCAGACATCCTGCCCAAAACACACAGAAAGGTTCCCATGCATTTCTGAATTTCCACACTATGCTCACACACTTTCCTGGATACTGAGACTGTCGCAGAGCTGAGTCCAGCTGGAACATCCCACCTCATGTTCCTGTGCCCTTGCTCCCAGAAGAACTTCAGCTTCTACACCTCTCCAACACCCTTTGAAGGACCAGCCAAGGAGTCAAGACAGGACCACTTTGCTCTGCACTTTTCAAAGTTTATGATCCAGGAAAGAAACAGACCCTCACTTCCCAGGAATCCCAAGCAGGGCCTGGTGTCAGACTGGTGCCATTTTTTAGCATATAATGCTTTTGGCAAACCCAGGTAAGGGATCTTGTTTGTGACAGACAGGCTCTTGAAAAGCCCAGGAAAAATCCTTGAACGCATAAGAGACATTTTCTGAGAGACCCAGGGAATTCTCAGCCCTTTGATGATAGCAGTTGATCACCACAGTGGTCATCAAACAATGTAAGAGTGGACACTTCAATGCTCTGCTTTTTTTATGGCATCCAAACACATCCATGCAGCACATCCCCACTTCTTCTTCCTGCAGGTATGTCCAGGTGCCAGCTGGCCTGTTGTGCACTGCTGGGGGCCAGTGACAAATCAATAGTCTTCTTAAAAATGGGAGGGAAAAGAGTCATTTTCCTCCATCCTTCCCTTTTGAATGGCATCCACAAAGCCACACAGGCAGGAGAGTCTGGTAAGACACGGATTCGGAGGCAGCTCCCGGGCGTGGCGGGAGGAGCAGGGAGGGTTTAGCTGTAGAACACGGGCTTGCGCAGGACACGCACCACGTTGTAGGTGTTCAGCCCCGGGGCGTCAAAGCCAGGGGACAAACCCTTGCGATCGAAGGGGTAGAAGTTGAAGAGCTGCCCGTTCTGCGTCTCCAGTGAGATGGAGGCAGAGCCCAGGTGCAGAACACACGGGAACTCCTTGTCAAAAACGACTTGGAAAACGCGATCTTCCAGGTGGTGGAGCTTGATTGTCCGATACTTTTCAGGGATCAGCTGTTCCACGTGAGGCCCAAACTGCTGCATGATCAGCACCCCGCCAATTCCAACTTTGATCTCATAGAAAGTCAGGTTGGAATAGGTGTAGTAGCCAACGTAAGGGATTGGGTTTGGAGGAGGAACCAAGCTTTTGTCAGCCTCCCTGAACGCTGTCTCCATGGCAGGGATGAGATACTCGTACGTCTGAGTCACAATGTCCCCACCCTGGGGTCTGGGCCCTGCCATCAGCACGATGAAGCTCAGGCGGAGCTTGGGGACGAGGGAGAAGGTTGCTGAGTAGCCATCAAGGTCCCCATCCTTCCTGATGACATCGTATCCCAACTGCTCATTAATCTCCCAGGGCGTGCCTGTCTTGTTAGCGAAGTATTCAACAGAACACTTGAACAGGGGCGTCAGCATCGTCTTCACCGTGTCGGGCTCCAGCAGCCGGCGGTGGTAGGTGCCCAGGAACACCATGGCCAGCTTGGCCAGGTCGGCAGCTGTGGAGTACATCTGGCCAGAGGGCCGGTACCAGCCCAGGTCGTAGAGCGGGGCCGGCTGCCGGCTGCCGTAGAAGCCCACGGCCATCTGGGAGCGCACGGGCGCCGTCATGTCGAAGCCGGTGTCCTCCATGCCCAGGCGCTCCAGGATGTTCTCCGAGACCCAGCGCTGGTACTGCCCGTCGGCGGCGTGCTCGGCCAGCACGTGGGCCAGCAGGGAGAAGGCCAGGTTGCTGTAGTGGCATCTGGGAAGGAAGAGGGATAAGTTGGGTGTTGCAGTGTGTTTCTTGTTGATGGTGTGTTCTGTTATCGCCCAAGTTAATGGTTTGGTCCAAATTATTGTCTCTCACCCTCCTTGTCAATCTGCCCTGAATTCCCTGTCAATCCTACCTTGTGCCAACCCCCTGCTTGGAATTCCCCTTTGGAAATCCCCTAAAACTGGACATTTCATTAGTCCATGTGACCCAATTTCCCCCCCTACCTCCCTCATTGGATGATACTTTTGTGAACCGTGCCTTTCACCCCTCCCCAGAATTTCTCTGATTTGCTGATGTTTTGTACACTCTCCATGAACCTCCCCCACATTTCAGCTGTTGCACGCATACATTTTTTGTCTTTTGCCCCCAAATTCCCCAGAGTAATAAAATCCTTTTTTATCCTATGCAAAAGACCTCTCCCTCCTCCTTGCCTCCTCAGAGCACAGACTGAGAGCCAAAAAGGCTGTAGAGGAATTGCTCTAGCCACATCTCAGGTCATCCTGCTCCCTGGGGTGTGACCCACTCTTGCCATCGTGGCAGAGCCAGTGCAGCTCCAGCTAATGCGCCAATTGGGATCAGCTGTTCATCAGTGATATGCAAAAACAGTGGCTGGGTCTCTCCTCTTTAGGGAAAAATTCACATTTTATGGAATGACAGATGAAGGGGAGACAGAGAAAAGCTTCATGTTGTTGCCATGATTTGTTGTTAAATCAAGAAAGAGAAATGTTTTACGGGAACATCAGCAGAGGTGTTCAACCCTGATGTGCAGAAAGAGCTGAAGATGGAAAAGAAACATCTTCTCTATTTTTGCATAACCTGACTTTCTGTTTATAATTGTTCACCATCCATTCTTTTTAAAAGCAGCATGGAGAGTTCCAGGTGCTCACCTCAAAGGTCTCAAAATCCCGGGTAAACCTCTTTGGGGATTTGCCATTGGATAATCACTTAGATACCTAAGCTACCTTAAGATGGTAAAAGCACTTAAAGAGCACTTAAAAGCCCACAAAGCAGCATCCAGCAATGTGGAATCATTAAAGAAACCTGAGTACTCCAGTCTTTAATAACCATGAAGTGATTGAAGTCTTCACACTTGAATGAAGTTTAATGGCATGAAGATATGAAGGGGCATTTTTTAAAAATACATTTTCAAAATTAATTATATTTTCAACCCATTTTATTTTCAACAATTTTAATTGTGTGAAGCCACACATCTCATTGAGACCTATTTCGATCATAAATTTGGTACCACTTTGACCTTTTCCAGCCCATTTAGTTGAATAAAAGCATGGTGAGCATACGTATTCTTACCCTAAGAATAATCACATTCTGTATGTAAAACCCTGTATCTGAAAAGGAGATTAATTTCAATATAGAAAAATATGTTAAAACATCTATGTCAGTGAATGGGAACTTCCTTTGGGAAGAATGATATGTTAGCTGGGAAGCACAAGCAGGAATAAGGAGAGAGAGTGAAAACTCTCAACATATTAATTAATAAGGCATTGAGAGACTGTGAGGGGGATGTTCTTAGTTATCTTCATGGGAATCATAAAATAAAGATACCAATAGAGAAAATTATAATAAAGATATAAAAATACCAAAGAAGATGATGATATTAAAATCCTAAAATCCTTTAAGGAATGTCTTTTGTAGCCTCCTACGTGATGTGGGACAAAACAACACAAGTGACTGGTAGATCCTCAGCCATCCTGGGTAAATTATTTCAGACTATAATTAATTACCAAACAATTTTGCAGTCTTAGAAAGTTTCTTCCTAGTTAATTTGAATCCTTTCCCTCATCTGCTGTCCACAGGATCCTGTTGAAGGGTGTGGGGAAGTGTCCAAAGCCAGGTTGGACAGGGCTTGGAGCAACCTGGGATAGTGGGAGGTGTCCCTGCCCATGGCAGAGGGGTGGAAAAAGATGATCTTCAAGGTCCCTTCCAACCCAAATCAGTCTGGGATTCTACAATTCCATGATATTTTTGAGTGTTTGCAACCCAGGTAGCAGGCTACAGAAATTGAAACAAGCATCCATAGACTTTTTAGATAATTTAGAGACACACAACTTACCACAGACATGATTTTAACCAAAACCTGTGATGATTTAAAATGTTTAATTTAAAGTGCCTTTCCACTTTTGAAAACCTGCATCATTTAAGGCTCATTAAATTAAGTATAGCAGTTTAATTTGGCTCATCTGGACTTAAAAAATTAAACCTAATCCTGACATCTCCAACAGTCCTTTTTTTCCAGCCTCTGACAGGTGTGTGGGGAGATGCTGAAGCTCTCTTTGGGGATGGCTGCCTTTTATCTACCGGCCATGGAGGCTGGAGATGGGATGAGAGTGGAGAACACATCCAGACCAACAGCTCCTAAATGAATTTGTCTGACCTGGTTCCTGGGTCTGCCACCAGGATGTCATCTTTGAGCAGCGTGAGGGCATCCTGTGTGCTGCCCTTCCAGAGCAGGCTGGTGGATCGCAGCCTCCTGGGCAGACCTGTGCCATGGGAAAGAGAGAAATCATGGAAATGATGGCTCTGGGGCAGAGAGAACAAAGGCAGGATTCAGTGGCAACATGGAAGCACCAGTGGTGGACATGAGATACAGCAAGGACATGGCATCAAGTCTTGGATTCCTGACTCTGGGTTACCCCTGTCCTACCTCAACATCAACTCTGGGCTGCTGCATCTCAGTGAAAACACCTTGATGGGTGATGGAAATTGTCCCCAAGTATGGTTTGGAAGGGAGAGGCAAATGAGGTGCTGGGAAATCCTTGTATTGCCTTGACTACAAAAGTCTGTCATAGCCCCCTTTAACAGGATTTCCTTCTTTATGCTTCACCACAGAGGGCCTGAACTTCTCTGGACAACTCCAGGCATGGCCTAAAGTATTTTTATCTTCCCCCTCATCTTTAGCAACTTTTATTCAGGGTTTCTGAATACAGAAAAAAACAAAGTTCTTTCTACTTTTAATTATTCCGTGTTTCTACATGCAGAAAATATCTTAGTTCTTTTCACTTTTCATTCCTCACTGAACATGGATTCCCTAAAATTTTTTGGTCAGTACTTTTTGAATCACCTCAGCTCATCTACACAGGATCTATGGTTTGCCTAGGCCAGGACTTGGATCACTTTTGGAATGGAATCTTTGCTGCCATTTGCCACTTGCTTTGATGTGGAGGTTTGGGAGGAAATTGGGAAATGTATGTTTCTGATAGAAAAACTACTCACAATCATGTGCTCAGTGACCATGTCTTAATCATGGATTCGCTAAGGTTGGAAAAGCCCTCCAAGATCATGGACCCAACCATCAACCCAGCACTCTCATGTCCACCACTAACCCACGTCCCCAAGTGCCATTTCTCATGTTTTTTGAGCACTTCCCAGGATGGTGACTCCACCACGTCCCTGAGCAGTCTTTGCCAATGCTTTACAACCCTTCCCCTTAGAATTTGTTCCCTAATATCTGATCTAAGCCTCCCTTTGTGCAGCTTGAGGCCTTTCCTTCTTGTCCTGCATCCTGGCAAAGCTGAATGAGGCCCCATTCTTTTGTGGCACCAACACTTGTTTTTCTCAGCTGGCCTGAACTTGGCATTTGAGCTGGGGTGAGAGTACTGCTTCTGCCCCTGCTCTGGGGTTACTTGTGCAGCTGCATGACCAGATAAGAGATGCACTGACATCTTCCAGGGGACAATGGGCTCCTTCATTATGTACTTGCCTCCAATGGCAGCAAAGAAAATGTTGAAGCAGTGAGAGAGTTCAGTTCTGTGACAGCAGTGCAGTGTCTTCTTGAGATTCATTGGAAATGATAAACCAGAGCACAAAATAATCCGGAGTCATTGATTTGTACCTCATGGGCTGCTAATTGAAGTGACAAGCACGTTGTTAATAATTTACAATTGCATCCCATCCTGTCATTCGTGTGGATTTGAAAATCACGGTTTTAACAAGCTGGAGCTTCCCTCCAGCAATGGGCCCATTGAGTGCTAAGGAGAAAAACCTTTGGAGTTACTTTTGTAATATGCAATGGAGAGACCAGATAATGAGGATCTATTACAGATCAGTTTCCACTGGAAGAATTTAGATGAAACCCACATTACAATATGTCATGCAGTGGCTTTGATCCCAGTGCTAAGCAGAATTTTTTCCTTTTTGGGGTTTGACACACAGCAAACGGAAAGTGGAACTGGAACATTCCTTTGATTTGCAGTTGGGATTTTGAAACTGTGCATCTCCTTCTGCTGAGTTGTCAGAGTCTAAGGGTTGGTGTGTCCCATGGGAAATTTGGGCCACATTCTAAAATCCAAAAATACACAGGAGGATAAAAGGAGCTGAGCAGGGGCACAAATCCAGCACAGTGATGGAAGCAATGGAAGGGCCACACCGTACTGGCAATTATGACCAGGTATCCTTTTGACTTATGCTCCTCACAACATTTCTGGGGTGCACTTCACACCTCCCTGGGTGGCAGGAGCAGCCAGAGCAGCTTCAGATGCTCATAAGAGTAAGAGGGGACCAGGCAGAATTGGTGCCCCTGAAGACAACATCAGGCTGGATGGAGCCACACCTTGTCTGCAGGGAGAGGGGCTGGGCAGGGATGTGGCCACTGGCCACTTTGGGTTGTTTATCTGCTTCTTTCCAGGTTTCAGTATCATTCCATTTTGGGGAGCCCTCATTTTCATATTGGCTTGCTTTAAATGATGCTGTACCCCATCCTGAGGTCCTGCAAGTTGCAGAAATGCTATTTTGATTTTAGATCCTAATCTTAGGGCATTTATTCCAATCTGGAAAAATGCAAATGTTACAGAGATTAACCAAAATACCGCTCATGATATCAGCACAGTCTCTGACTGTTTTGTAATCTCTCAGTCAAGTATTAGCAGCTTTGTTTCTGAGAAAGTTTAAGGTTCTTAGTCCTGTGAGCTCCTTCTCCCTTAATATACGGGTTCCCCAATTCTTAAGGTAGCAGCAGATTAACACCTCTGACAGCAAATGCCAAGCTATTAATAGCTCAGGAATCCTGGATCAGGAACCACACTGACAGCTAAATTTAGCTCAGCAATCAAGGTCTTTCTATTCAAAGCAAAGAGGTTTGACCCTCAACTCTACATCTCAGAAAAATGAGAGCACTCTGGAGTAGAAGACACTGTTGTGCAATTGGAGGCTGATTTCAGGTCATGGTATTGAAGAGAAGGGAATCTGTGTTCACCTGAAAGGAATCTGTGTTCACCTAAAAGGAATCTGTGTTCACCTATCAGGGGAGAAAACCTCCTCATGCCAGCCCCTTTCCTGGCAGGTGTCCTGGACAAGAGTTTCCTTTGAGCACCCCGTGAAGTTGCTGACCCTCTGCTTCCAAGAGCCCTGCCTGGTCCCTGATAGGTGCACAGTGCAGGGTCCAGACTGGGAACAGCCTCCCAGCAGCTTTTTTATTCCTGGAATATGGTCTGCTCTGTCTGTGGAGCCTTTCCAGAGCAGAGAGGCCCAGGGAGCTGCCTTACCTGAGAGCTGACTGGCCATTCTGCGCAGGGTCACCGGGGATGGCTTCAGTGGCATCGAGCCTTTCTCCAAAAACACCAGCCCATCTGCCGTGTACCTCTGCTCTGAGTCCTTCAGCCTCCCCAGAGGGTTCTTTATAACAAAATTCTGGGCATAACGCTCCAATGGGTCATCAAGGGATGTGACTTTTCCTTCCTCCCACATCTTGTACAACATAAGGGTGGGGAAGATCTTGGAGACACTGGCAATTCTGTTAGGGAAGAAACATTTGGAGAAATTCAGCGTGAATCAAAAGGATCACCGTGATTTTACATGACACATTTGCTCGTTCCAGAGCGAATGGCGAAAATACAGGTAGGAAGCTTGAATTAATATTTTAAAATCTGAATCTTTACAGACTGCAACATAACCTCTGTCAGTCTCCAGCAGTGCAGTGGGCTGCTGATCCCTCTATTCACTTGGCATTCAGAAAACGACATAAATTGTGAATTACTGGTGAGTAAATACCATAAAAACTCTCAAGTAATTTATTGGAATTTTAAGGTTAAAATCACAGAATCATTTAGGTTGTGACAGACCTTTAAGATCATTGAGTTGGACCATTTACCCAGCACTACCAAAGTGTCCCTAAATGCCAGTTTTCCACAGTTTTCAGGTCCAACCCGTCTGTCCCTGTGGCGCAATCGGTCAGCGCGTTCGGCTGTTAACCGAAAGGTTGGTGGTTCGAGCCCACCCAGGGACGTGGACCTGACTCCTGGCCCATGCTGAGGGGTTGGAACCAGACCTTGAATGTCCCTTGCAACCCAAATTATTCAATGGTTCTGGAGGAAAAATAGCACGAGGTCGTTTTACCACTATATAGATGGGGAAGAAACAGATAATCACAGCTGCTGAAGCTGTTAAAAATTGTTCATTCTGAGGACAAAATTTTATAGTCAGAGTGCAGCCCATGTTTCTTAGATAACACAGTTACAATTCACTGAAAACTGCTCTTTAAAGGAAGGGAGCATTTCTTTCATTTTTGGTTTTTAGCACACATTAAGAGCCTGATTCTGTCTTAACCTAAAAAATAACAGCCAGTATGAGTTTTGAGTTTGATTTCACTGGGATGATGAATAAGCTTATGGATCTACTTTATGTGTTCTGCAGATATTAATCCCAAATGTCAGTTTTTCCTAAACTGACATTTATTATTATTTTTTGAATCCTGTGGCACTGTCTCCTCTCTGCTCTCCCAGTCTGTGCCAGCTCTTGGTCTTCAGGTTTGTGCCCTGGCCATGAAGCCATTTCCATGTAAGGAGTAGAATGTTTCCAGGTTCTTTAGGGTCATTGCTATTCCAATTTAAAATATTGCCAGAATTAAATGAAAAACCACATAAATAAATCCAAAGTAACTAAGTAAGCTACCAGCATGTAACAATCTGGGAATTCGCTTTGTCTCACAGAGTTCCAGCATAAACCAGCAGAGTTTCCTGCAGTTTGTGACGGCATCTCCATTAGCAGAAATCAGCTCTCCATAGGTGTGTGTGCCATTCCTGGCTCTCTCAGCTGGCCAGGGGTCTCACCTGTAGATGGTGTATTCATTGGGCAGCCCTGAGGCAGGGTCAGAGCTGTTCTTCTTGCCCAGGTTGCCCGTCCAGAGCACGGTGTCGTTGTAGATGGCGATGGCTGACATGGCCGGCAGCCCCGAGCTGTGCATCCTCTGCCGCAGCATCTGATCCACCTGGCAAGGGAGGGAAACCACCAGCTCCCAAAGGAAGGGTCTTACAATGCACCCAGTCTGAGCCAAGCAACAGAGGGCCCAGACAGTCAGAGCAAGGCTGCAGTATTTCCTCAGAGCACACAGAGCCTGCCAGAAGTTCAGGTGGGGCTAAAATGTGAGATCCTTCTCATACTGAGGATTTAATGACAGTGTACCACACCCTCTTCCAGTCAGACCCTTCCCCTTCCCCTTCCCCTTCCCCTTCCCCGTCCCCTTCCCTTCCCTTCCCTTCCCTTCCCTTCCCTTCCCTTCCCTTCCCTTCCCTTCCCTTCCCTT
>JANRGV010000055.1:1886970-1900343 GCA_024734035.1 Alethe castanea
TGCAGAAAGCATGTTTTCAAAGAGGTGTTGCCTTCTTGGACCAATGAGCCTTTTCTATTCTGTTTTGCATGAACTACCCTATATATAAGTGTAGTGTTTCTTTAAATAAAGCTCTCTTTTGCTTCTCCATTACATGAAGAACTGTGTTGCATGATCCTTTTTGCTGCTCTCCTATAGCACAAATGGAACACAACCTGGCCTTGGGCACTGCCAGGGGTGGGGCAGCCACAGCTGCTCTGGGCAGCCTGAGCCCATTGCTGCTGTCCTTTCTCTGCACCCCAAACCTGGCTCCATCCTCTCTCCAGCCCTTTCAGGCAGTGGCAGGTGCAGTGAGCTCTCCTCTCATGTCTACAGTTCTCCAGCTCTGTCCATCTTCCCCTGGGTCCACCAAGGAGCCCTGGTGCAGCTCCACTCATGTTCCCATGATCTTTGTGCCATTGGCTCTCACCATTTCCTTCTCCACCAATTTAAGAAAATACACAGCTTGCCATTACAGAGGCCTTTTTATACAGTTTTGTCAACATCAAGGAGGGGAAACCAGGTGAGGGCTGGGCTCTGCTCTCAGGTAACAAGTGACAGGAATAGAGGAAATGGCCTCAAGTTGTGCCACGGGAGCTTTAGGTTGGACAGAAGGTAAAATTCCTTCTAGAAAGGGTGGTCAGGCACTGGCACAGGCTGCCCAGGGCAGTGGTGGAGTCACCATCCCTGCAAGGATTTAAAACCATGTAAATCTGGCATTTGGGGACATGTTTTAGGAGCAGACCTGGAAGTGCTGGGTTGATGGTTGAGCTTGGAGACCTTAGAGAGCTTTCCCAACCTTAATGATTTGAATTATTAATTAGTTAATCAAATAAGTCCATGATTTCTACCCACCCAGTAGCTCCATCATCCCTGTGATGGCCACCAGTAGGTTTCTTTGAGCTTCCTTGGACATGATCAAGCTGAGCTTGGTAAGAGGCTGACCACCTCAGCCAGGATGAGTTAACACTGGAGGTGGTCCCAGATGTCCCTGTGACAGGTGGTGGCATCACCCACCCCTTTACTCCTTTTTCCTGCCTCCTCTCATCCTGTCCCCAGCGGGGGAGACACCAGAATAGTTTGGAGCTGTGGAGTGGCCTGGGAAAAGCAGAATATAATTTTGCTTGGGTGGAGAGAGAATGGTCAGAGAGGCTCCAGGGTGGGAGCCTGAGGGGAAGGTGTGCATGGATAAGAGAAACCCTGGAGAGGGCTGAGGGCAGAGAAGATTCTGGTGGATTCATGCCTGGCCATGACTGGCTTAGAGCCATTAAGGTTTTAGGGGTGTTTCCCCCTGGAGCTGCTTTTTGGAGCCCTTGGGGTCCTACCCACTGCTTTTTCCTGTGCCAGTGGGGCTGCAAAAGATTTCTGATTTTTTTTTTTTTTTATGAAAGCAGCATTTCTCCCACAGTCATCAGGGGACTCCAAGAGCTGGAACACACTGAATATTATAATATATATAATAACCTAATATAATTGTACATCCTCTGTAGAGTGGACAGGAGGCTTGAGCTCTGTGTGTCCCTGAAGAGTCACCCAGCCCAGCCAGGCAATGCCTGCTGGGGAGCAGCCTGACCCCAGGGAGGGGATTCAGCACAGTTGTGCCTCTTCTCAGCAGAGCTGTGTTATCCTCTGGCATGTCCCAGGATGCTGGAGCTGGTGTCTCCCAGCCTGCCCTCCAAACCAAGGAGACACCAGCACGCAGTTCATGCACAGCCATTGCAGGGACTTGATTGTGCAAACCAGAACACTGCAAGAAAGAAGAGTTGATTCAAGTCTTAAAAGCCCCGTTTGGAAAGCTGCAGCTCCAGTGGCAATGAGACAGGGAAGCTTCCTCTTCCTCAGCCCACAGGGGGATGGGGGGAATTTGGGTAGGGGCAGAGGAAGGAGGCACAGTGTAAAGGTGATATTTGCACCACTTAATTAGTGGTTTGACTTCATTTTCTTCTGTCTTCACCCAGAGTCAGGATTAAAAACACGAAGATGTATTTTCTCATGTTTGGGCTTGGTTGCTTATTAAATCTTATTTAAAGTACAGAGAGTTCTGCAACACCTCTAGCTACCAGCTAAAAGTGAGCAAAATGGAGATGAATCCAACTGGTTACAAGGTCTTTTAAAGCTGAACAGTCCAATAGAGAATTAACACCTATATTATTTATACTTTTGACCCAATAACCAAAAACCTGTGACCTGCAGTGCAGCACTAATTATTCAACCAGAAACTGCTGCCTGAAAGCATGAAGAAGTAAGAAGACAGAAAGGAGTCAACACCCCAAATCCTCCATCTTGTCCCATACCTATTACTATATTATAAAACCTCGAATTCCAAACCCTTCACCATGTGAAATCACACACTTCTGTTTTAACTACACACCAGTGGCTCCATCACAAATTTGGAAGCCTTCTCCAAGGCCTCAAGTCAAGTGTTCTCAAGGGGGTCAGTGCCAGAAAGCACAGAAAGCTCAAAACTCCCAGGTTTTGGGGAGCACAGGGCTCCCCAAAGGCTGTGTGCACAGGATGGGCTCTGTGCTGGGTTGGGACCCCTGGGCTGGGTCTGTGCAGCCTCTTCCCTCTGCAGGCACCCCAGCACAGCCTGAGAGGATGCTGTGGGTGCCCTGTGCCCCCAAGAAGTGTCCCCAGGACGTGTCACCTGCAGTGTGACCCAGCTGCCGTGGGCTGGGGCAGCGGCGACCTGCTCTGCCCTGCTCTGGGTACTTTAAATAGGTCACCAGCAGGTGACTGGATGAAATTACCCTTCATTTTATTGTAAGGGAGCTGCAGACGAGGCCCTTCCCCGTGGCTAACAGCAGGGATTGCCAGTGACAATGTAATGATTTTAATCCTGCAGTTTTCATTAACTCCTCACGCGCCGTGGGCCCGCGCGGGCTCAGCCTGGCCACAAGGCAGCACCAGCTGGGTTGGGAGGATGAAGCCACGGCCCTAAATGTGCACAGGGACACGTCCCAGACACCTCTGTGGGACAAACCCATCACTGGGCACTTGGTGTAAAGCCCAGAGGCTCTCTCTGTGCCCCTCTGGGTCAGTGCAGAGCCCAGCAGCTGTGGGGGCAGCTCTGGGACAGCAAAGTGCCAGTTCAGCCCAGCAATCAAAATCTCCCCATTTCTGGAGGTGAACAGAGAACAACACAGCTCATTGTGTGTCACTGGGTGCAACTGGACTTTTATTTGTCTTGACTAGACCATCAGGGACACAACAGGACAGCAGGGGAGGCAGGGGTGGGGACTGAGTGGTGGGGAAAATGATGTCAGATCATGAGTGGACATGAGGGCAGGGCCGTCCCACTGAGGGGAAAAGCAGGCTGAGGGCTCAGAGTGAGCCCAGAGCTGGAGCTGACTTGTGGTGTCAGGAGCTCAGTGAGCTGTGTGGGGCAGAGGGATGGCGAATCCCCACAGTGTGACTGAGAGGCTGCCTTGTCTTTATCCCCTGAGTTCTGATGGTAAACCCACCAGGAAATGGTGTTTCCCACCAGGTAAGAGGGTGAAACAAGGGCAATCCAGCCAGTGGAGCAGCTCCTGCCACCGACCAGGGGAGACATCCTCTCCTCCCATTCATCTTCCCACCTTCCCCACTCTTCCCTGACCCCAAGCCCAGCTCCCCCAGTATCTCCTGTGCTTGTCCACTTTTCTGCAAGGGGTTTCAGCTCCCAGACCCACTCCAGGAGATCCCAGCACCTCTGAGGTGTGTGCTGAGCACCTCTGGAGCAGTGGAAGGTAAGGCAAGACCTCCCCCTTGTGCTGAGATGTCACAGCAGATTTACAGCTCTAGACAAATGCTACAGGCATGAGATTGTGAAAGGAATGGTCTTTTAAGTGCAGAGAAGAAAATTCCTTTTGCTTCAAAAGGTAGGATGAACTTATTCATGTCCTGGAACAGTATGGGGGGGAGACTGCACCTCCATGAGCTGTGCCTGGGCTTTTTCATTTATTTTTTCCTAGGATGTCCTTCAGAATGAAAGGATGTCCAGAGGTCAGGAAGTGATTTAGTCCAACTTACAACTCAAAGAAGGGTCAGCTCTGAGGTCACACCAGGCTACCTAAGGCTCTTTCCTGTTAGGTCTTGGAAAACCACAAATTCTTCTGGTCTTCTGACAGCATGGTGAGATTCCTAGGATTGTCCTGTAGGGCAGAAGTTGGACTCTAAGATCCTTGTGAATCCCTTCCAACTCAGGGCATTCTGTGACTCTATGAACTTTTTTTGTGTCACTTAGGCTCTTTGGAAGGTTCCTTAAGGGACACAAATTGCTGTGTCCCACTGCTCTGACCTTCAGGGACATGACTTTATATCACATTGTCTTGTGCAGGTGATGGGCTGAATGTGAGCAGTGCCATTCCTGCTCACAGCCCAGGAATAGGGGGAGCCCCACTGTTCCATGTCCATCCTGCTGGAGGCAGGAGGAGAGGAGGATTCCCTGCTCTCCTCATGGCATGGATGGGGCTGCACAGCCCAGGGACATGGATTGGCTTTCCATGGGCCAGGATGGCCAGGAAAGGAGCAGGCTGGGTGCCCAAATATCCCTGTGCTGCTGAACCACAAACATTTATCAAAAATGGGGAAAGCCTCTGAGCAGCAGTTCCACTGCAGGCTGGCCAAGCAGCATGACTGAGACCCTGGGATATTTCCCACAGCTCCCAAAATACAGCCAGGAATAAGCAGCACTTATGAGCCAGCCTTGGCTCTGTTTGAGCTGTCCCCTAAGCTTCAGAGTAACCTACACTGTTAATGAGTTTCTAAAGTGAGGCTGGAGAGAGGGTGGAGCAACCTGGTCTAGTGGAAGGGGGAGTGGAACAAGACAAGCTTTAAGATTCCATCCAATCCAAACCATTCTGGAATTCTATGATTAATGAAATGTTCTTGATTTATGGTAAATAGGGCCCTTTCCACTTTTTAATTTATTTTTTTAAATAATTTCTCTTGCATTTGCTCTCCTTGTTTATGGTAAATATGGTCAGATCAATTTCTCTTTATAATTTCACTTGAGTTTTCTCTGCCTGTGGCATATGGGAAGGAAACCAGCCATGGGCTCAGGGTGGCTGAGTGCTGAGATGTGAAGATCAATTCCTGATGTCCCTGAGCAGTGCTGGGCTCCTCTGCAGCCTGTCACAAAGTGCCACCGACCACACTGGGCTATCCTGGCACTCACAGCCTCAGCAGGGTCATCCTCTCTCCTCTAAGCCAGTAAGGGTGTTGATACCATGTCCAAACCCTCAGGAAGAGCACACAGAGTGTTTGTGAGACTCCTACTGATTCCTTGTGCTTCAGCTGTCTCACAGGGAAAGTGTAACTCCAACCTGTCCACACCAAGCTGTTCACTGTTTGCACATATTAAAAATAGCAGAAATACAGAAAAGTGGGTACCAAGTAAAGAGGAGTCCAGTGATGAGCTCAGCCCTGGAGGACAGACCTTCCTGCTGTGCAGCACTCAGAGCTGGAGCTTCCACAGAGTCTGGCTGAGGTCCTTGAATCACAGGTTGGCTTGAGAGGTAATTTTAAGTATCATCAAATCATAAAGTCAGAGTGTTTTGGGTTTGGAGGGATCTTAAAGTGTTCTACCCCCTGCCCAGGGCAGGGACACCTTCCATTGCCTCAGGTTGATCCAAGCCCCATCCAACCTGGCTTTGGACACTGCCAGGGTTTGGAAATTATATCCCAGAAACTACAGAAGAAAGAAGTTGAACAATGGGTTTAAATGGAAACTGTGCAGCTCTGAACAAAACCAGTACAGGGGGAGGTAAAGGAATAGGACCCTTTAATTTAAAAATTGCTGATACATTTGTGACCCTCCATCAGGCAAAAATAGCTGTACCTGGATTGTGTATCTGAACAACCTGAAGTAGTGGTTGGCATCGGTGCCCATGCAGTGGGGTTGGAAGCAGGATTCCTTCCAGCTGTAAGGGTCGCTCTGAAGTTTCCCTGGTCTGCCTCACAACTGTCCAAGATCAGAGACTGAGACCCCAGGACCCCACCACTCACCCTGGACCCGAGTTCTGGCCTGGCTGAGGTGGGTGCTTGCCCAGGGACTGTTCTGCAGGTGTGTGCTGTACTGTCACAGTACACTGCCTCCCAGCAGGTATGGGCTGGGACAGCTACACCTGCTCCTCAGAGCAACAGGCCTCGCACACAATAGTCCATAAATCTTCCCACCTTTTGGCCAAAGGCCACTCACCTTGGAAAAGGACTATAAAAAGTGACTTTCTGAAGAGACTTTTGAGATCTCCTTCTCCCTACGGACGGCAGACCAAAGACCCAAGGATGGCATCCCATCTGTTGGTAGCTATTCCCCATCCTTTCTCTCTTTCTCCCTCCCCTTTTACTTCATTTCCTTTATCTCCCTTTCTCTCCTCTATTGCAAACCGAGTTGTTGGCACTCAATAAAGTGCATTGCTGTTTGCATCTGAATAAAACCTGAGTCCCTTGCTGTTTGTCTTTTGCACCCTGGGGTCGAACGAACCATCACAGCTCCTGTTTGGGTTGAGTGGATCATGACACAGCCCAGAGCAGTCCGTGATTCCAGAACAGACAGTGCAGTGGGGTTGGATCTGGACTCCACTTTGAGGCACTTAGAGGCTACATTGATAGCTCAGGGTGGGGCAGGAATAGGGAGGATTGTGGGTCTTGATTTGGGAACTCGCGGGTATTTCCAAAGATGGGGCAGACTTAAAAATAATTTGGTCCAAGCCAGGTGTGAGCCACCAGGAGAGCCTGGCTGACACCTTCCCTTGTCACCCATGAGCAGCCCTGTGTGCCAGGGGACAGCCCAGGACTGGGGTTCATGCCTGTGCTGTCCAAAGCACAAAGTCTCCCCAATAATATTTGAGGGGGATTGGGATTTTTGGGCCCACTGGGATTTTTGAGAATGATTGTCCATTGGCTTGTGGCAGAGGAACAGTGTTGGATTAAAGCTTTGAGATTTGGGGAATGCACCTTCAGATCACACACTCCATGAGCTCAAGCACAGCTTGCCAAGGGAAATATTCCAATTCACAAATTTATGGAGATCTGTTGGAGGCACTTGAGGATGTCTCTGCTCCAACCTCCAGCTCAAAGCAGGGTCAGATATGAGGTCAGAAAGGACTTCTCAGGGTTTTTTCCAGTTCTGCCTCAAAAACCTCCAAGGACAGAGACTCTACAATCTCTCTGGACAACCTCTTCTGACATTTGATTGCACACATAAACCCAGCTGCACATTATTCCTTTATTGGTGGAGCTCCTAAATGCGTGACAGCATATTTCTTAAAAATATAACCCTAAAAACACAAAATACATATATAAAATATATGTATATGGGGCTATATAAAAATATAGCCCTAAAAATGTGCTTATTATTTTATAGAACCACAGAATTATTAAGGTTTGAAAAGACCTTCAAGATTGTCAAGTCCAACATTTGACTGCAGCTATAAATCCTGGTTTCTGCCCTGTGCTACTTCCAGTCCCTTTTTCTGCCCTAATAGACAAAATTCTGCAGGTGAGGAGCACAATAGGTAAGGGTGGGATGGTGGAAGGAATTGGGAAGATGTTCAGATGGCCTTCAAAGCTGGGTATTGGTACTGACAGACACTGCCCAAAAAATGTGTCTTGGTGGATTTGATTTATTGGTAAATGATGAGTAACTTAATACATTTTAATATTTTACTTTCCCAGAACAATTCATACAAAGCTGTTTCAACAAAGCAGAAGGAAGAAACAATATCCCCTACAAAACACCCCCAAAGCTCACAATAAATTGTTATTTTCCTTTGGAAGAAAGAGAAATAATTTAGTGCTACTGTTTGGATGTCAGGAAGGACCACTGGTCTCAGGAGATAAGGATGAAGCCCATAACGAGGTACACTCATAAATGTTTTATTCTGACAGAATATTTTTTAAAAAAAGTGATCTGAATAGAAAACCAAAGAATACAAAACTATGAGCATTTCTTTGTGTGGGTGTGAGGAATGATGCTGGCAAAGAGAAGAGGCAAATCCTTAAATACAGAGAAATCTAAAGTACAAGGAAACATGAGTGTGAGAATACAAACACAGACACTTCTGAGCAGGGCTTGGAGAAGCCAAAATGTAGATTTCTGTTCACTCAGAGGTCAGATCATTGGAGGAAGAAGGGTGATGGCCATCAAACTGAACTGCAGGTGTCAGTCCCTGCCTTGTTCCTGTCCGTGTGTCCCTGGACAGAAGGAGGAGATGCTGGTAGTGCAGGAGGGACAGCAGGAAAACAGCCCCAGTGCAGCCAACCCCACCCAGGGCTGTGGGTCCTGCCAGGAGGGACCACAACACTTCCACTGTCCCCATCCTATCAGTCCCTCCAGCACACAGACACTGGGAGCTGCCAGGAGGCTGATGGTATGTGCTGGTTTCCAGATGAATTTGCATGAATTTGCATACATCTCCCTCTCAGTTTGCATTCATTCCCTGCAATGCCTTTAAGAACAAGTAAAACATTGTCTGCTATGAATGAATCAAATTTTCTACTTTAGTTTTCTTTTTTTCTTTGCAGATGCACAAATGTGAAAAATTCAGCTACTGGTTAATTTATTTTCTTCCATTTCTATTGCTTTTCCCGTCTCCCTTCCACCCTCAGCTACCATAGTGATCTATTCTTCTTTTTTTACATTATATGAAAATTGTTATCATAAATTATTCCCATAGTTGTGCACAAAGCAGGCAATATCCCAAACTGTAGAATTCACTGTCCAATTTGCACAACACTGATGGTTCACAGGCTGATCTTAATATGCTCCACTTTTCATTTCCTTTCCTGGAAGAACAGGTCTCAATACTGACATGTGCTTGGTGAGAAGTTTTATTTTATAAAATTCCACACAATTAAATCTTGAGGAACAATTATCCTGATAGCTCTTTGCTGTGCAGATGAGGAGTGGAAGACCTTGGACTGGGAATGCTCATTCTGCAGGGAGCACTGTGGCTCTGGGGAACAGCAGATATTTTGGGGAACAGCAGATATTTTGGGGAACATGGTCACTCTGGGAGCTGATGGAGTGAGAGCTCATGTTTGTTGGCATTTTTTCCCAATATGGCACCTGGAGCCCCGTTGTCTCTTTGGTGTCATTCTCCAAGTGCCCTCCAACAATTTGTGGGGAGCCCCTCAGCATCACCTTGGTGTGACAGCACAAATCAGCTCCTTCCACCTGTGCTGGGGCCAGGGTCAGAGCCTGACCCCTGAGCCATGCCCTGACCCCTGAGCCATCCCCTGACCCCTGAGCCATGCCCTGACCCCTGAGCCATCCCCTGACCCCATAGCCATGCCCTGACCCCATAGCCATGCCCTGACCCCTCAGCCATCCCCTGCCACATCTCCTGTGTGTTTCTGTCACAGCCTCTTGCTCTGGGTGGAGAAGGGGCTTTGGGGGATGGACAGGAGCAGGGGATCCCAGCACTGAGCAGAGGGATCTGGTAATTCCTCTGTTCTGGTCCCAGCCCAGTTTGTGGTTTCCCTGATTTGCCATGAGAGTGCACTGTTGACTCGTGTTCCCTCTGTCCTCCTGGTCCTTCCAACTGATCCATCACTTCCCATGCTGAGCTGGTGACCAGGGTTGCCCTGCCCTGGCCTGGAGCAATTTGAGAGGTTCCTGTTGGCCCAGATCTGAAGTTTGCTGAGGTTCTCCTGAGCTAAAGCTCTGCCATTCCCATGCCAGCTGCTTCCTCATCTCTGCTATTGCCTACAGACAGAATGAGGCTGCACCTGGATTGTCACCCAGAGAGCACATGGAGATATTGCACTACCCCAGGCCACTGCTTAGCCCTGGGATACTCAGATTGTCACCTGGGATACTCAGATTTTCACCTGAAGTGAATCAAACTCCAGTGTGACTGTACCCACTGCCCTTCCTTAGCCATTGTCCATTGCCACAGCCTTTAACCCAAGATTTTTCACTGTATTAGCTCAGGCTGTGTCAGGGAGGTTTAGGTTGGGTTTCAGGAAATGTTCATCCCCCAGAGGGTGCTGGCACTGCCCAGGCTCCCCAGGGAATGGGCACAGCCCCAGGGCTGCCAGAGCTCCAGGAGAGTTTGGACACCACTCCCAGGGATGCCCAGGGTGGGATTGTTGGAATTTCAGGGTCAGGAGTTGGACTGGACTGGATGGGTCATTTCCAGCTCAGGACATTCCATGATTATATATTCCATGATTCCATGTCTTTCCTGAAACCACTCTTCTGTTCTACCAAGTTCTTCAAGTTACCTCCAGCTCCTTCCATTTTTGGATGCATTTCCTAGCTGGAAATGACCCTTCTCTACCTGGAATCACATGGTCTGGGGCTTGCTGCCCCTTCCTGTGCTTTGGGATTGTTTGTCCCTCCTGGGTGACCCAGGCCTGGGGGATGTTTTATTTGGGAGGCTGGAATGCATTCCTGTGTGGATCTGTTCTCCCTAGTGAGGCATTATCCCCCTTGTTTGCCATCTCAGGATGTCCTTACACTGGTTTGTGTGCAGCAGGGAAAAGGCAGGAGCCTTTCCAAGCACCTGTACACAGCTTGTTCATGACAACAGTGAGACGGAAAATCTCCTTCAGTGACCAGGAGAGAACTGTTTAGATTCAGTGGGATAGAGATGGGGATGTTCTCTCATTTCCCCCCTTATATAACATTGTTGCCATGCCAGGAGATGGAATTTTTCTTTTTTTTTTTAAAGTCACAGGTGAAATACAAATACATTATTTGTAGCTGTGCTCACTATTAACTGTAAACCACAGATCTAAACAGGCACCTGAGTTGTGTAATCAAACTCCTGAGGAAAACCTGAAGATTGCTCCAAACTTGGCATATAAATAAATACCAGCAGAAAGAGGTGAGGCCCTCTGAGCCAGGGGACTTGGCACAGGGAGTTCTGAGCAAGGACTCACCTGGGGAGCTCAGGCTGAGTTATTCCACTGCCACAGAAGGAGGATGGACTGGGGATGATCCTGATGGATCAGTTACCTACTGATCCTGCTGTTAACTACTCAAGTTTTAGCTACAAACAATATATAACAGATGTTTAGAGTTAGTTTGTCAAGCTATATATTTTAATTAGCAATTTGCTCTGTGTTTTTAAAACTCTAAGAGGGCAAACTGTAAATATGATCTCTAGCCAAGAAAAAAAGCCCTCCATAAAATCCATTCCTCTTGTTTCTCTGCAATCAGACATTTTGGGATTTGGCCTTTTTTCCCATTTCACCTGCAGATTTGCTCAGGTTTTCAGTAGTTTGCTGTTTTCCTTGTGCATCTCTCAGCATGCAGTGCAGCAAGAAGGGTTAAACGAGCCTGGGAGTGTGCAGGGGACGTGCTTGACTTTCATTACTGGTTATGGCACATAAGACAGAGAACCCAGCATGTCCTCTTTAAAGGAAAATTGTGTTCCTCTGCCTGCTTTAAGTGTGTCAGCAAAGCAGTTGTGAAGGATGCAATTTACTGAGTCTTTCAAAAGCCTTTGTCAAAGTTCCTCCTGAAAGTCACAGAGAGCCAAAAGCATCTCATGAAACTCTGAGTCCAAGCCAGGCAGGGGCTGAACAGGGATCCCCCTGCTGTGGTCTGGGGGCTCACAGGTGAGCCAAGAAAATGAGAGGCTGCTCTTCAAATTAAATGTAAAAGGGACTCAAGGGGGATCTTCTGGGTCTCCACAGCTCCCTGGCAGGAGGGAGCAGCTGGGTGTGGGGGTTAGTTGGGCTCTGTTCCCAGGGAACAAGAGAAATGGTTGGATATTAAAGAAAAGTCCCTCCTGAGCACTGAAAGGGTGCGCAGGCATTGGCACAGGCTGGAGTCACCATCCCTGGAAGTGTTCAAAAACCCAGTAGAACCTTTGTGCTGTGGTTTGGTTTAATGGGAATTAAGGCATCTGAAGGTTGGAATTGATGATCTTGGAGGATTTTCCAAGCTTAATAATTCCCTGATTCGATGAGATCCACCTCCCTCTGTGATTTCCACCCTGCCTTGGCTCACAGAACTGTGTGGGCTGTCTCCAGGTAGGCACAGCTGGTTGAAGGGACACGAGTGACAGCAAAAGAGAAGGGTGATGCTTGTACCAAGCCCAAGGCCCAGCAGAAACCTGTCCCCCAGCAGCTCTGGCAGCCAAACCCCACGGTGTCTGTGCTGTTTCTCATTGTGTTACCCCAACAAACACACCAGATCCACACCAGATCCACACCAGACAAGGAAACACAGGCAGCAGAAATCAATCTCACTTAAGGCTTACTGAGGGTGGGGCAAGAGAGAGTCTAAAGCAAAAGATCACACTGCAATAAGTGTTGACTTCTAGGTCAAAACTGCTGCCCAAAAACCTCTTATCCCTGACAATCATGAGCACCTGGGGAGGGATTGTGAGGACACACCCTTTCTGTGCTGCATTTGGAAAGGTGTCAGTGGCTGTGTCCTCACAATCCCTCCCTGGGTGCTCTGGAGTGGTGTGGAAAATGGATTTTGGATAACAATTTATGGCACTGTGCTCCACCCAGGCACCATATGTGCATGTGAGGGTGCAGGGGGGCAGGATCAGCTTCCCTGGAAATTTAAATTAAATCAAATCAAACCTTTTTCTGCTGCCTGGCAGCTTCTCGGAGAGTTTTGGTGCACTCACCACAGTCACTCCAGACTCTTCCCTTGTGGGACAGAACCTTTCTCCTGCATTCCTGCAGGAGTTCCTCAGGGCTGCTCTGCATGGCTGAATGGAGAGATTTCCTGCACCGGGCTCTGTCCCTCTCCCCTGAACCACGGGGTGCCTGTCCCAGCTTGCATGTGCATCTCAGGGAAGATGTATTTCTGCAGCTGTTTTCTGTGCACAGTGAGGGGTGAGCAGCCCCAGGGGTTGGGAAAAGGCCTGGCTGGCTGTTCTGCAGGTCCCTGGCAGCACAGCGGGGAAGACTCAGTCCCTAGAGAAAAAAAAAATTAAAAAGAGGAAAAAATTCTCGATTCCAACCTCCTCTTTGTCTTTTTCTACAGAAAGTGTCTTGTGGGAGAGATGGGAGACAAGGACTTGGGGAGCAGGGAGAGACAGAGGGCTTGGGAAGGAGGGAAACATTGCCAAAAATCTGTGTCTGCAGGCAGCAGGAAGGGACAAGTTGAGACCTGAGGATGACACATCATTTTCTGTGATAAGTTGGCAGGCTGTGAGGGGACCAAAGGCTCTAAGTCCCAGACCTGGAGGTATTTAATTGTGCTTCCCAAAGCTCCAGCAGTGCTCAGCTCCCTGGGGAGCTGGCTCTGCTCCCCCCAGCTCAGCAGGGCTTTATGTGTGCCCTCAGCACAGTGTCTGTTGCTGCAGCACACCTGAATTGGGATTCTGGGATGCCTTGGTGTGAAAAACACGGTTCACTGTCTTGGGAGAATTAAAAGGATTAATAAAAAGACAATA
>JANRGV010000055.1:1949578-1959596 GCA_024734035.1 Alethe castanea
GTATTTCTATTTTAATTTTCCTAGTAAAGAACTGTTATTCCTAATTCCCATATCTTTGCCTGAAAGCCCCTTAATTTTGAAATTACAATAATAATTTGGAGGGAGGGATTTACATTCTCCATTTCAAAAAGAAGCTCCTGCCTTTATTGGCAGACACCTGTCCTTCAAACCAGGACACTGACCCTGCAGCCTGTACTCACTGCTGCCTTCCCATCTCCTCCCCACCTCACACTGTGACTTCCAGCCCTTGGCAGGTCAGGTGAGGTGTCCTGGGGGTGATTCCAGCCTGGCTGATTGTCATGATGTCCTGCTGTGGGGAAAGGAGCACCCCTGCTGCCCTGACAGGATGTGTGATCCCACAGCCCCAGGCAGGGGAGGCAGAGAGAAGGGACCATGCTTCCCTTGGGCACAGCTCAACAGCCTGCTGGGAAAACATCCCCATGCAGAGAAGGGGGGGAGTTACAGATAGGGAGCCTGTCCCTGTGCTTGCCATCCTCCAGGGGTGTTTTGTGCTCCTGACACAAGCCAGCTGGTGCAGGTGACAGGGTTGTGCCATGGCCTGGGTGTGCTCAGTCAGCAGAAACAGCTGGACCTGCCTGCAGGGCTGTGCAAGTGCAAACTCCACGGGGAGCACTCAGATCCCAGCCAGCAGAGCCAGGCCCAGCAGAACCTGGTTGCAGTGTGCACAGAAGAGCTGCAGCACACCTTGCCAAAGCCACACTGCAGCTCCAGGCTCATCCAAAAAGGCTTTGGTGTCTCCTTTCTGCTCCACACAACCTGGGGAAATGCCTGGTCTGTCAATGCTCACTGGAACACGGGCTGGAGGATCCTCTGCAAGGGGAACTCCATCCCCCTGCCACTCTGCACCCTCCAGCCCCTCCTGGCTGACAAACGAGGATGCAGCTGCTCCACTTCTCCCAGGACCATCTGCTCCTCTGAGTGAGGCAGGCACAGGCAGGACTCTCCTGCCCCCTTGGCCAGGCACAGCTCAGGCACTGGAGGATGAGCAGAAGGAGCCTTGAACACCAGAGATGGGCTCGTGCATGGCAACAAAACCCAGAAGGAAGGACAAAAACCAGAACTGAGGATACTGCAGACATCAGGAGCAGATCTCAAAATCACCAACTCTCCATGTGAATGATGGAAAAGGGAAAGAAGAGTGACAGAACCTCCCTCAGGGATCCTGAGGAAGAACCTCAGTGTCTCTGGCTATTCCCACCATGGGATCAAGGCTGCCCTGGCTTTGTCCAGCCATGTCTTGCACAACTCCAACAACTGAGATCTTCCTGCTGGGATTCCCTAGGGCTGTGGCCCCATCCTAGGGAAGTCTAGACATACTCGTGGTGGTGGATATATTGTTGAGTAGGAAAATTACACAGAGAAAATGAAGGATACTGGGAATGGGAATGGGAGTGAAACAGGGAAGAGCTGGTGGTTGATCCATGCCAAACAATGCAGAGTGTGAGCTGGGGCATCTGGCAGGATTTGGGATGGTGGCTCCAGGCAGGGAATGGACTGGGAGGTGCTGCAGGCACTGCTGGGTGTGGCCAAGGTGCTGGGCAGGCTGACCTGAGACACAGGGCTGGCACTGCTGCTGCCAAAATTTGCCAGGTGGAAGAGTCCTCCCCCAGCTCTGCTGCCCTGGCTGGACAGGGTGGTGGCCCCACAGGGCCTGTGAAGGTCTGACCAGAGGTAACTCCTCCACAAATCACTGACAGGAGGGTGGAGCTGGGGAGGGTTGGTCTCTTCTCCCAGGTAACAAGTGGCAGGACTAGACTAAATGGCTTCAAGTTGAAAGCTAAGATTGGATGGTAGGGAAAAATTTCTTCATGGAAAGGCTTGTCAGGCATTGAAACAGGCTGTGCAGGAAGTGGTGGAGCCCTGGAAGGCTTCAGCAGGGTGTGGATGTGGCACCTGGGACATGTTTAGGGTGTTGGACTCTGATCCCAGAGCCTTTTCCAGCCTCAAGGATTCCATGGCTAATGAAGTGCTTTGTGCAGCTCAGGGATCCTCCCAAGGGGTGCTGAGCCCCAGAGCAGCTCCCTGGGTGCCAGGTGTGCCCAGGACAGCAGCAGGGAGGCACAGGGTGGGGACCACCAAGCACTCATCTCTGCTCCAGGAGCCCTGCTGCCAGCAGCCACATCCCAGAGCAGCCCAGCTCTGTGTGTGTGCTCTCCCAGCAGCTGCCCCAGGCGTTCACACCCCAGGGTCAGCAGGGCAGCCTGCCCTCAATCCCTGCCATGCTCCACACAGCGGGACCAGCTGGGCTTAAGTGGGGACAATTTCTGGGGCATGGTGTCCTGGGGCATGGAAAGGGGGAGCAGGGGCTTGGGGGAGAGCAGGGGGAGGTGCCAGGGGCCAGGCACAGCTCTGCCATGCCAGAACAGCTCTGCCATCCCTGGCACAGCTCTGCAATCCCAGCTCAGCTCTGCCATCCCTGGCACAAACATTGGTGCTGTCAGTGTGGCAGCAGAAGCCAGTGAGGGGAGAGCTGCAGGAGAAGGACAAAGGACAGGGAGGGTACAGGAACTGCTGGTGCAGGACATGCTTGTAACTGAGGTGACAATGATGGCTTAGAGCTGATCTTTCTCTGCTGAGAAATGCAGACCCCTGAGTCCCATCCCTCTGCCTCCAAGAACTGATGGAAACATTTTCCTGGTGTGGCAGAGGCTGGGACAAGGCTGTGAACAGCCAAAGGTTCAAAGGCGTCATCCACCTGGTCCAGGCTTAGGAATTCATGGTAATAAATTTCCCACCAGGCACTAGCCCCAGGAGATAGCCCCACTGTGCAGAAATCTGATGTGGCATGGATGGAGATCTATTGAGATGGAACAGGTCTGATCTGCCACAGGGACAGGAGCCAGGTGGGAGCTTGGCTTGCACTCTCTCCCTGGAAGGAAAGGTCTTAGGAGCCCCAGGATGGTGGAGATGGAAGTGCCTGTCTGAAGGCTTCCAAGGGACTCCCCAGAACTTGCTCTGAAACTCACGGGAAGCCAGGCAGAGACTGCAAGAGCCAGGACGAGATTTCTGCACCCCCTAGGTCCACCAGGACCTTGGCATTACATCCTGAGGATTCATGAGGTGAGGAAGGGCAGCTGTTCTGAGAGACAGAGTTAGAAGAGCCCTTTTGACACACACATGCAGGTGCAGCACCCTCACAGCTCTCACTGCCACCAGCCAGGGGGGCTTTGAGCCCCAGGCACCACACCAAGAGGAGCAGGGAGAATGGAAATGGCCCTGCTGTGCTCAGGGCAGGGACTGCAGCCAGGGGCCATCCTGGAAGGAAACCACTGCATCCCTGGCAGCAAGGAGTGCATGTAACTGTTTGACCTGAATTAGAGCAGAGGAATGAAATATTTAAAATCCTCATGGTTTTGGTTTCTAGCTGTGTCTGTTACTTGGCTTCTTACAGACCACAGTCCAAGCTTCCCATGGGAGATTTAATGACCATCTAGCAATATATGTCCTTGACCATGACAAGGGGTTGGAAAGGAGTTATCTTTAAAGTCTCTTGCAACCCAAGCCATTGTGTGGCTTTGTTACAGACCCTTCTGGAGTGTCTGTGATCCCAGCAGATGAAGTTCTGCTCCAGAGGTTCTCACCTCAGGGGTATCCCCTTTTTCACCCACCTGCTCCTTCCCTTCTCAGAACCTGCCAATACCCCTGGGCTGCTCCCCTTAACCCTGTGCAGTGGGTGCTGTGCCATCCCCAACCCCAGAATAAATCCCCAAATTATTTCAGTGCTGCTTCCACATATCTGCCACAACAGAGAAGGCTGTGCACATGCCACAGGCTGGGCCAGGCCTGGCAATGCTCCCACTGTAGTTTCTGCCCCTGGTTGCCCCAGAACTCACATCCTGGTTGGTCATGTCCCAGTAGGGCCTCTCTCCATAGGACATCACCTCCCACATGACAATTCCATAGCTCCACACATCGCTGGCTGAGGTGAACTTTCGGTACTGAATGGCCTCGGGTGCCGTCCATCGGATCGGGATCTTCCCTCCCTGCAGGATAAAAACAGGGGGTGCTACAGAGAGAGCAGGAGCAGCTGAAGAACAGCAGTGTCCACAGTATTTGCCTGTGGTATTCTGGTCAAATCCCAGAAGGGAGGGAGCACAGGGCTGTCTGTGGATTGTCCAGCCATGCTGGAAGCCTTCAATGATGATGATGATGATGATGATTCTCCCCATTTGGTGACCTGTCCCACCACCCTCCTGAGGAAGGAGCTTTTCCTGTTGTTCACCTTGAACCACCCCACCCATATTTTTGTCTATGACCCCTTATTGTATCATCTGGTGCCACTGCAGAGTCTGGCCCTGTCTCTTCATTACTGCCCTGAAGGTCACTTAGGGGTGTCCCCTCAGTCTCCTCTTCATCACCTTAACCAAGGCCAGCTCCTTCCCCTGCCTCCTGCTCCAGTGATCCTCACATTGGCAGAATGCCCGTGGTGCCAGGATGGTCTTTGGTAGAAAGTGAACGGACAGGAATGTAAAAAACCCAAACTGATCTCCCTCCATCCTTCTGCTGTCACCTGGCTACCTCCAAAGCAGAATAAAGGGATTTAGAACACCTTCCTCTTCAGCCTTCCACAGCTTCCACATTTTTAAGTCAGCACTGCACCATTTCTGGGTGCAGTCCTGCTGTCCCAGTCTGTCTGTGGATGTACACCTGATCCAGCAGGCTCTGATCCTCCAGTGTGGGATGGGGGTCACTGGTGGGAAATGGGAGGGACTGGGTGGGCACTGGGGTCTCTGCCACCCACCCCTGGAGAAATCAGGACTCTCCACTCCCACTGAGGAGTTAAGCACAGGAGTGCTTGTCCCCCTCACAAATGAGGACACAGGGATTGAAGACTGCTTAAGCCCTTCCTGGTTCCTAATTTTCTGCCAGGGGCTTTGGACTTCAGCCATTCACTCAAGGGGCCTTCTGAAGGGAAAATCTTCCCCTGTGCAAAAAAAAATAAGCAGAAGTGTCTGTGTTTTGTGGCTGTGAGAAGATTAAAAAACATTATATTTTGTCAATGAGCAACTGCCATGTCTTATTAAGGGTCTCCCAGGACTTCATAGTAGTCAGCCTCAGTACATGCCAGAATAATGAAAAAAAGATAGTGTTCCTTAATCTTCTCACAGCCACAAACCTCAGACAAAATATTATGTTTTCCATGAGAGGGAAAGATGAAGCAACCCACACCAAAGAGGATGTCCTCTCCATCAGGCAGGCTCTTGACAGAACTCCTGGCAAGCAATGGATTTTAAAAATGGCTAAAGAAGAACTCCTAAAGTAGAAATTAGACTTTGGAGGATTCATGTGGGAACTCAATTCAGTGAGACCTCCCATCTCTGTGGGGTCTGAGCTGGAGTTTCACCACCCTGAAGACTTTCCAAAGGTCCAGCATGAACCTCCCAGGCCAGAGCTTGTGGCTTCTGCCCAGCTATGGACACAAGGTCACTGGGAGAATGATGATAAAAAACATTTTGCAGAGGAAGAGACTTCTGATACAGTAGCTGCACATAGTCTGCCATTATGGATAATAATTGTCCTTGAACAATGCCCACAGTTCAAGGAGAATAAATTAGGGATGAGTAATTTATTATTAGAGAGAAAAGCTACAGGTACAAAACCAGGGCTAGAGAACAGCAGTAAACACCATGCATTTAGTTCACAAAGGGAAATTTAATTGGCTGTAAAGAACATGTTGTGAAAAATAAATATTATTAGTGTTTGTAAAAACCAATGATGGCTGTGTAAGAGGAACGAGTTGATGTCTGAAGCTACATGGATGAGAATAAACCCACACTTTTTCAGGTGTGTGTTAGGTATTCAGCTACTGATAAAATTTACTGAGAGCTATGCCAGGCATCTCATCACTGCCAGCTTCAAAAGACCCAGGAGAGGTCATTTCCTACAAGTCATGCCCCAGCTCTATCAACATTGATTTCCAAGAATTCCTGCCGTGGGCACTGATGCTGATGTGCTGTGCAGAGAGTTTCTGTGTGGCATTTATGAGGACTCCTGGCTGAGCTCTCACTGAGCAAAACCAAATAATCCTCTGGTCCTGGGGCACCTTCTGCAGCCTGACATGAGCCACGAGTTCTTGGTGGCACTTGTGCCTGTGGCACCAAGGTGTTCCTGGGGAGTTGTTACTGAACATGAAGTCATTTTTAGGAGTGTTTTTCTGTTTAATTTGGATACTCCCTGGAATAGCAGTATCTAGTATCTGGCACCCACGCACACTTCCTACACTTCAGTCTGTCCTTGCTGGGGCTGAGCCAGGGAGATGACATGAGGAAGGACAGCAGGGCAGCATGACTGGACAGTGATGGTAAAAAACCCAGACCTGCTGCCCTGACAACAAACCTGTCAGGGCAGTGTCTCATCTGAAAGGATCCCAGGTGAATCACACAGGGAGCTGCAGAGCCTGATCCCAACCAAGGGCTTTTCAGGGACACCTGTGTGTTTGCAGACGTGTTTGGAGGAAGGCTCAACCATCCACAGGAACGACAGGGAAAATCTTCTTCAGCTTATTTCATTTGTCTTTCTCACTCAGACCTTTCCACTGCTGACACCCTGAAGAAGCGTATCAAGGGGGAGATGCCCCTTCCCCTCTCCTACTCTCCCCCTGCAGGAAGAGCAGCCTTACCAGCGCGCTGGTGTAGGTGGGGTCAGAGGTGTCGTCCTCCAGGAAGCGGGAGAGGCCGAAATCCGACACCTTGCACACCAGGTTGCTGTTGACCAGGATGTTGCGGGCTGCCAGGTCCCGGTGCACGTAGCCCAGGTCAGACAGGTACCTCATGCCAGCCCCAATGCCCCTCAGCATCCCCACCAGCTGGATGATGGTGAATTGCCCGTCGTGTTTCTGGAAAGGAAATATCCCAGAGTTTGTCTGTGGTGCTCAGCACCATGCTGTTGGTGCTGCTGTCATTAAACCAGCTCCCAGTGCCTCTCATCTTTGCCTTAGTACCTCCTCTGACCCCGCTGCCTCCTGCTTGTGCCCCTGCCCACGTCCTGCCCTCTCAGTGCCTCTGACATGTGCTCAGGCAGCTGTCCCTGCCTTGGCAGTGTCACTGCAGGGAGCCAGACGTGATGCCTGGAGCCTGGGTCTGTTGGAGAGCTGAGAGCCCAGCACCCACAGCTCTCTCTGACACAGGGGTTTCAGTGGCTGTGAGGCTGAGGAGCAGGAACCAGCCCCAGGGGACGTGCAGTGAATGAAAACACAAACTCTCTCCTTACCCTGAGGAAAGTGTCCAGCGAGCCGTTCTCCATGTATTCAGTAACAATCATTACCAATTTGCCTGCAGAAGACAAGGGAGGTCAAGTTAGCAGAGAAGTCACCTTCTTCCAGGAAGCCCAGTGCCAGGTTTTTACTGGGAGAGACATGGATTCAGGTCTGTGGGTCTTCTGCAGCCCCTCAGACTGCTGGTACAGAGCACTGGGCAGGACCAGCCCAAGAATGGGGATGTGGCAACAACCCAGACAGGAACCCCTCCCTCCAGGTGCTATGATATGGCTGGGACAGCTTTGTTACCCTGCTGGAATTCGCATGCCATTAGTGTAAGGCTTTGCATCAGAATGTGCCTTTTTGGAGGAAGACTTCAAATTATGATTCAATACAGGCAGCCTTTAAAATAAATGCCTTTGAGTAGGACATCTCCCAAACCAGCAGTGATTTGGAGCAGGCTGCAGAGCGTGACGTGGAACTGCCATGGGGAAGTTTGTCCTGGAAGAGAAGGCAAGGTGGCTGTTCCAGGTAAAGGCACGAATCTGAAAAGCCACTGGGGCAGTGCAGGATGGAGTTTGCCCAAAGTGAGCCCTGACCCCCATCTCCCACAGGGAGATGCACCCCAGCAGTGCTGAGCAAACACTCCCTCCCCTGCCAGCCACATACTCCTGGTGACCACCCCCTCCAGGTGGATGACGTTGGGGTGGTCAAACTGTGCCATGATGCTGGCCTCGCTCAGGAAGTCCCTCCTCTGCTTCTCTGTGTAGCCTGCCTTCAGTGCTTTGATGGCCACGGGAATCTCCCTCTTCCCTGGCAGCTTCAGGCGGCCGTAGCACACCTCTCCAGACTCCCCTGCAAGGCAAGGGAAGGGGGGAGCGTGGAGAACTCCTCAGCTTCTTGCACTCACCCACCAACACCATGAATCATCCAGTTTGTCAGCATACTGCATGCCCCAGCCCCTCTCGTTTTCAGTCTGGATTTCAATCCCCTCCAACCCCTCCAGGATTCAATCCCCTGAAAGGATTGCTCAGCTCTGGCTTCCAGTTCAGGAAGAGTGGGAACATCAAAAGCCACCTCTCTGGTGGCTGTCACTGAAGGCAGTGGGCCAAGGGCAGTGATTGCAGTGGCATTTGCTTTATTGGTTTTAATGAACAAATCTGAGAGTCTCAGAGCAGACAGGATGACCCTCATCATTCCTCTGGGTTAAGCCCTCAGGGTGCTGCTGGTGAAGTTCTAGCTCCAGCTCTGCACTGTGCTTCCCCAAAACCCCTGTTCCTATGCAAAATTCCCTTTTGTTCTGAAAAGGTACCATTTCACTTGCAATTCCATTTGCATCTTGTCACCCCGGGTTTTTTCATGGGTGCATATTGGGACACCCATGGGGACAGGCTGAGCCATCTGCTGTGTCAGATGAGCCACCAGTGCCACACCTGCTGACGAGCAAGCCCCTGCAGCAGGCTGCTCCAAAGGGTTTATTTCACTCCCCAAACCCCACTCCACCCAAGGATAAGGAGCAGATGAAGCCCTGCTCTGATCCAGGGGCACAGCACACCCTCAGATCATGGATTTCCCCGAGCAGACACGATGCAAAGAGGCAGCTGGGCCCCAGGACTCACCAGAACCAATGACTTTCTCAATCTTGATGCGGGAGGCCTCTATTTCACGGGTGAACTCATGCACAGCCTGACAGGGGTCCTCGTATGTGTGCGGGTCCACGTAGAACTTGGACTCAGGGAACTTCACTGCCAGGTATCAAAGTGGGGAGAGGAGATCAGCACCCTGAAACAGCCCTGCTGGGAGCAGGGACACCCAGCAGCAGGGCAGAGGATGGGCAGGGGCAGGGCAGGCTGAGGAGCTGCAGCACAAGGAACACTGAGTCACTCTTGGACCAGCACTGTCCTCAGAGCAGTTCAGGACCTCGCTGCCCAGGTGTTCTCCATGTGATTGTCCCACTCCATCCCACCCTGCCCCTGGCCTGCTGCTCTCTGGGATGATCCTGCTGCACTCTCAGTGCACACTGTGTAACCTTTCAGCCCCATTACCTGGGATCAGATCACCCACTCAAGGCTCTTAAGACACGTTCCCAGAAAGAGGCAAAACCCTTCCCCCTGGAAACCACAGCAGTGTCAGGGGGTTACAGCCCATCTCTGCCCATCCATGGGGCTGGGGTCCCTCCCAGAGAGTGCCCTACCTTGTCCATTCTGATAATGCATCTTCTCCTCATCAGAGTCCTGGAAAGCCTTGCTGTACCCACAGTGCCTGCCACGGGAGGACAAGGGTCAGAACAGAAGCCCCCATCCCTCACTGCCACAAACATTCCAAAAGCAGGGTAGAAGGCAGTGCATGCTGGGGCTGTGGGCTGCCACAGAAAACACTTGGCTATCCAGCAGCTGCACCCCTGCATCTCACTGGCCTGACACTTTGGTCTGGATCAAAGCACTCCCTAGGTGCTCCCTAAGGCCTGGCAGTGCTATCAGCATGTGTGCTCCACGTGCCTGGCTCAGCCATGCTCATACAGAGCACACAGTCTCCCCTGGATCTGTCTGCTGTAGAAAAGATCCCTCCACTCCTGACCTACCACCAGCCCATCCAGTCAGCTCTTGTACTGGTAGTAGTTTTGGCACTGGTATTGCTATTGCTACTGATATTCCATATATTATTGTCTTGGATTGCCATTCAGGATGTGACCAGCAATGTGTATTCTGTCCCGATCTGTCGAAGTCAGGTGGGGCAGTGCCCCTGATCTCCATGGCACACATTATCTGCTCATGGGCCAGCTTTAAACCAGCTGGGGCAATC
>JANRGV010000055.1:1989160-1999782 GCA_024734035.1 Alethe castanea
GTGGGCAGGCCCTGGCACAGGTGCCCAGAGCAGCTGTGGCTGCCCCTGGATCCCTGGCAGTGTCCCAGGCCAGGCTGAACACTGGGGTTTGGAGCAACCTGGTCTGTGGAAGATGTCTCTGCCCATGGCAGTGGTGGAATGGGATGGGGTTTAAGGTCCCTTCCAATCCAAACCATTCTGGGAGTCCACGATTTTATATTCTTATTTTAAACATGCTGCTCAGGCACAGCCCTTTTCCCTTGATGTAAACACTGAAGCACTGCAGACTCACACAGTGACTATTCCCAGCCAGCTTTCTCCAGAGTTCTCCTATTCTGTTACTTTGTTTGGTCTTGTTTAATTGCTTCCCGAAGCTCCTGCCTGGGAGAGCAGTGCCTGGGGAGGGAGGAGATGTTAACCATTACAGGAACCCTTCCCAGGGACATAACACAGGGAAAGGAGCAAACCAAGCAGGCAAGTGGTGACATCAAAGTTGCACTGATGGAAAACCCCTAATCCTATAAAGCCTTCCTGCTTTAATTGGTGTTAAAACAAAGATAATCTTATCTCAGCCCTATAAAAGAAGGGATAGGATGTTCTTTCTAAAAGCCTCTCTAAAAGCCCTCGTAAACTTGACAAACATTCCATGTTTCCAGCCTGAGGAGAACAACTGTAATCCTAAAGGAAACAGGGAAGCAAAAAGGGAGTTTTTCCTTGACAAGAGCCCTTCAGTTTGAAGTGCCAGCCCTGGCACTGTCCCTGCTGGGGACAGGCACAGACCCCAAGGAGCAGGCACAGCCTGGGGGCACCACAGCAGGCACGGACCAGGCACGGACCAGGCTTAGGAGCCAAGCAAGCAGTCCCTTCTCAGGCTGCTGAAGGACCAGGAATTATAACAATGATTAAGCACCTGCTGGAGATGTGATGTTTTGCAGAAAGAATGTTTTCAAAGAGGTGTTGCCTTCTTGGACCAATGAGCCTTTTCTATTCTGTTTTGCACAAACCACCCTATATATAAGTGTAGTGTTTCTTTAAATAAAGCTCTAGTTTGCTCTTCATTACACCAAGAACTCTGTTGCATTATCATTTTCCCTGCTCTCCTATAGCCAAAATGCAACAAGCCCCCATCTCCAGCAGTGCCCTGCACACCCCTCCAGGTGCCCTTCCCAGAATGGCCAGGAACCCCTGGAATGGAAGTGGGCATGTTTAATCATCACATTTTAATGCTGCTTAGCACCCAGTTGGGACAAGTTCAAGGTGCCACTCGGTTTGGTGCCAGCAGCCACTTTGCAGGTGACAGCACTGCTCTGTGTGTCAGCCCTTGGTGCTGAGTGGAGCTGGCAGAAGGGTGATTAAAATGGGCCAGTACGGTGGGTTAGGGCACTGGGCAGCTGCACACAACCTTTCCTTCCTGCAGTGGGGAGAGAAGCTGTGGGGAGGCAGCACGGCCTGGGAAGGGCACAGAGTGCCCCCCCTGTGCTTCCCAAAATGCCCTGAAGCACTTGGAAAGGAAAAAGCCAAGGAGAACCAACTTTTCCCCCAAAAAACCCCCCAAAGTGCACTGGCAATGACGAGCTGTTCCAGTTTGGGCTCCCCAGCACAAGAAAGGAGGCCAGGGAAGGAGATGCTGGAGCACATGGTGGGCAAGGGGAGGATGAGGATGGATGTGAGCCTGGGAAAGAGAAGGCAAAGGAGAGATCTTGCTGCTGCCTGCAGGGTGTGAGGAAGATGGAGCCAGACCTCAGAGGGACAGCAAGGCTAGCTGGCACATGGAAAATTCCAGCTTGACACAAGAATGTTTTTCACCATGAGGGACTCAAGTACTGGAGGGAGGGACCAGAAAGAAGCACAGGAATCCACATCCTCAGAGACACTCCCTGGGAGCTGAGCTGCTTTTCTGCCTACAACCAGCTGAGCTCCCACTTCTCAAGGTCCAGGAATCGTTTGTAGGAGCAGACTGGGAAAAAAATTCCCTTTTCCCTTTGCTAAAGGGAATTCTTTTTCCATTTGAAGCAAGGTCCTTTCCCCACAGAGGAGCCCCTTGATGCTGTCACCAGTGTGGCTCAGGGACTGCAGTGGCAGCCTGTGACTCCAGCTCTGCTCCATCTGTCCCTGCCACCTTGGATTCCCTCAGCCCCAGCAGCCACACTCCTGCTGCTCAGGCTTACCAGGACTTTCCAGTCTGGGCAGCAACCTGAGCTCAAGTTGGAACACTGTGCTTGTTCCTGCAAAGTGAACTGCAAGGATAACCCACAATCACTGTGTCTGCAGGCACCCAACCTGCCAAAAAAGCTGGGGCTGCACTGGAACAGGCCCCTCGTGGCTGGGATCAAGGCTGGAAAAGGCTTCTGAGATCCTCGAGGCCAAATATCAACCCAGCACTGCCAGGGCCACCACCAAGTACAGCACCCATGGATTCACTGAACAATTCCAGGGATTGGTGATTCCAACACTGCCAGGGCCACCACCAAGCACAGCACCCATGGGTTCACTGAACAATTCCAGGGATTGGTGATTCCAACACTGCCAGGGGCACCACCAAGTACAGCACCCATGGGTTCACTGAACAATTCCAGGGATTGGTGATTCCAGCACTGCCAGAGCCACCACCAAGTACAGCACCCATGGATTCACTGAACAATTCCAGGGATTGGTGATTCCAGCACTGCCAGGGGCACCACCAAGTACAGCACCCATGGGTTCACTGAACAGTTCCAGGGATTGGTGATTCCAACACTGCCAGGGCACCACCAAGTACAGCACCCATGGATTCACTGAACAGTTCCAGGGATTGGTGATTCCAACACTGCCAGGGCCACCACCAAGTACAGCACCCATGGGTTCACTGAACAATTCCAGGGATTGGTGATTCCAACACTGCCAGGGCCACCACCAAGTACAGCACCCATGGATTCAGTGAACAGTTCCAGGGATTGGTGATTCCAACACTGCCAGAGCCACCACCAAGTACAGCACCCATGGGTTCAGTGAACAATTCCAGGGATTGGTGATTCCAACACTGCCAGGGGCACCACCAAGTACAGCACCCATGGATTCACTGAACAATTCCAGGGATTGGTGATTCCAGCACTGCCACCACCAAGTACAGCACCCATGGGTTCACTGAACAATTCCAGGGATTGGTGATTCCAGCACTGCCAATGTCAGGTCACCCTTTCTGTGAAGAAGTCTTCCCCAATATCCAATCTAGACCTCCCCTGGCCCAGCCTGAGCCCATTTCCCCTTGTCCTGTCCCTGTTCCCCTCCTGTCAGGGAGTTGTGCAGAGTGAGAAATCCCCCCTGAGCCTCCTTTTCTCCAGGCTGAGCCCTGCCAGCTCTCTCACGAGACTTGTGCCCCAACCCCTCGACCAAGGAAGTCCAAGGAGGGAAGACAAATTGCTGTAATCAGCACATGAAATTTTGACAGAAAGCAGGAACCACGATGTGAGGCTGTACAAAGACATCTGAGAAAACCACTCTCACCTGCAGCTCTTCCCAAAGAGCCCCTTGAACCATCAGTGTGGCCATGCCATCACCCTGTGCCAGAGATGTGTGTACAAGGAAAGCTGAAGTAGAGATTTTAGACATTATTTCCCAGGAAATCTTTCATAAAGCCTCCCTGTGTTGCAGGAGTGTAATGCCTGCCACGATTCATGGCTGAACAAACACCCAGGAGCAATTCCCACTGTCTGCATTCCCTGTGCACTCCATGTGTCATTGGGCTGCAGTGCTCCTGCAGCACTGAGGGCTGGGAGGGATCAACATCACAGGGAGCAGGCTGAGCCCTGGGTCCCCAGGCCCCCATTCCACTGATAACTTTCTCTAAAAGGATGCTCTGATGAAGGAAAAACAGCAGCAAATAATTATCTCTCGAAATCCATCAGGAGCAGTGCTCAGTGGAGGGATCTGAGAGCCAAGCATGCCAGAAAACAGATGGGAAGAGGCAATTTTCAACAGCTCATAATTCCCATTATTTGGGTGGGTTTTGCCTGCATCCATCAAAATGCACCTTCCACATCTGAAAGCAGATTTCAAACTTCCAAATACCAGATTTTCCTGCTCCCACTGGAAGGCATTGCAAGGAACTTGAGACAGAGAAGATGTGAGGTCACTCCAAGAGAAGGCTGGGAGATGCTGGCTGGTGTGAAGGCTGAACCCAGCCCCTGCCTCTGTGCATTCAGAAGAAACTCTCTGTAAATCAGGGTCTTCCCTGCTTCCCAGGGCTGGCTGCCAGCCCTGGCACCAGCATGGAACAGGTTCCCAGAGATGCCAACCAGGACATCTAGGACAGAGACTACAAATGAACCACTGTGAGTAATAACCAAAATAGCCTCAAATAAAGTTGCTGCTGCCCCCAGGAAAAAGGCAATTCAAATTTTTACAATAAAAATTAATTCTGAACCAAAAATGACAGTGAAGGAGTAAAAATGCATCTTAAAAAGTCATGAACTGGCAGCAGTGGCTTTAAATTAGTCAGCAGGAAATACATCAGTTGGAAAAAGCAGTGGAAAGAACGGGACCCTTAAGATTAACAGCAACAAGATGGAAATCAAGAACACAAGAAAAATGAAGCCACAGTCAAGAGATGGGCCTGTGCCCAAAATATGGGAAAATCATCCACTGTGCCACAGAAGGAAAGGGATATTTAATCACAGAGTGTGTGCATGGACAGGGATTGTTGCAGTGTCCAAGGCCAGGCTGGATGGGGCTTGGAGCACTGCAGGACAGTGAAACCTGTCCCTGCCCATGGGATGATGCTTTAAGGTCCTTTACAAATCATTTTGGGATCCTTTGAAGGCACAGAGTGCCCAGCATTGGGTGTGCTGTGAGAACTTGCACTGGCAGCATAGCACAACCAACACCGTGTGAAAACACAGAGACTGGGGCTTCCTAACCCTCAGACTGCCCAAGCACCAAGCTCACCTGGCTAGGAGAGTCCCAGCAGTTTTCTCCAGGGACCCTCAGTGCCTTTCCCAAGGTCAGCCCCTCCCAGAGCCCACGGCAGGGCTGGGGCTGACACCAGGATTCCCTCTCTGCAGAGGGGAAGGGGAAGCAGCTGGGATAGCTGCAGAAGGGGCTGTGCTGAGAAAAGGGTTCTCTTCAAAGCACGAGGCTCCTGGAGCAGCTGCAGGCAGAGCTGGGAGCAGCACAGATGGCAGAGCCCTGCTGATCCCACAGGCAAGCCCAGCCCAGCTCCCTGGGCTGCTGCCAAGCCCAGCTCAGAGCCCACTGGCTCGTACAGATTAACCCAGCCCCAAAAACCTCCTGTGGGGAGACACTCTGAGCTCTGATTGATGAACAGTGTGGGACTGCAGCAGGGAGAGCCAGGCTGGAGCACGGGATGCCTATCCCAGCCCTCTCCTGCTGTAATCCTCACCAGCAGAGTGCAAACCCCTGAAATTCCCCAGCCTGACACATCCTCATCCTTCATCCCAACAGGAATGTGCTGCAGCACAGGGATGGGAACAGGGAATTGCCTCATTAGTAGGGGAGGACCTCACTGCTCTCAACAACTGCTTGTAAGAAGGAGGTGTAAGGGTTGGACTCTCCTCCTAGTAACAAGTGATGGGACAAGAGGATGGATGGATGAATGCATGATGGATGGATGGATGGATGATGGATGGATGAATGGATGATGGATGGATGATGGATGATGGATGGATGATGGATGGATGATGGATGGATGATGGATGGATGATGGATGGATGGATGATGGATGGATGGATGGATGATGGATGGATGATGGATGGATGGATGGATGGATGATGGAGGGATGGACGGACGGACGGATGGATGGATGGATGGATGGAGGGATGATGGATGGAGGGATGATGGGCTGGCACCAGCGATGCTCCAGCACTGAGGAGGGGGCTGGTGCCAGAGCCCCTGGAGTGCCCCATGGAGCCCCCTCAGGTCCCTGCTCCCCCCCATCCACACCCTCCCCATGATGCCACGCAAGGTGGTCCCCCTGTGACAGTGCCACCCCTAATGCCACCCCACAGCATTCCCCACCAAGGCTGCCCACCCCACAGTGCCACAGCATCGCCCCCCAGTGTCACACATGGCTGCCCACCCCACAGTGCCAGCCACCCCATGGTATCCCTCGCTCATGCCCCACCACCTCGCCCAACCTGCAGATAGCTCCCACCCCGTTGTCACCCCATGGCATTCCCCACCACGCTGTCCACCCTACAAAGCCACCCACCCCCCGTCCCCCCCTCTGTGTCCCCTTGTGCCCTGGCTGACCATGACAACGTTGGCGAGGTGAGCAGAGCAGAGGGCGTAGACCCCCCCTGAGCCCCCGACCAGGGGGGCTCTCATGTCCGTGATGGAGACGGTGAGGGAGCCTGGGGGCACAGACAGGGCTCAGCATGGGGTCTCGCTCCCACATCATTAATTAATTATTGTCTACATCAATTAATTACGGCCTGCATTGCCCCCAGCTCCCGGCCAAGTGATGCTGGCACTGCAGGTGGCAGCCAGCAGAGCCCAGCACCCCCACCAAACCCGGCATGCACCTGCCCGTGCCCTCCTCAAACTGGTGACAGGGACCGATGGGGACATGGGGACAGACGCCCTAGGGGAGCACCCACCTGCCAGGACCCCGGCCCCCCCGGGGGAGCACCCACCTGCCAGGACCCCGGCCAGGTAGAGGAAGCTGATGCGCAGGATGCCGTGCACCATCTCCAGGGGCACCCCGATCATCAGCTGCAGGAGGGCGTTGAACCCCAGCTGCTCCAGCCTGCCCGGACACAGGAGGGGACAGGCGGGGGCTCAGCCTGCACAGCCCCCGGGGTGTCCCCGCTGTCCCCCCCGGCAGGACTTACCCCACGTGCATGAACATGTAGGTGAGGAAGCGCCAGGCGCGCGCCCGGTGCCCGGGGTGATAGACCAGGGGGCTCTTCATGTACTCGGGGTGGTAGGTCTGCAGCACCCACTTGTTCAGCCGGGCCCCGTAGCACAGGAACACGATGATCTGTGACAAACGCCGTGGCTGTCACCCCCTTCACCCCACATCTGAGCCCCACAGAGGCACCAGGATATCACAGCTGGGGTCACCCATCCCCTCTGTCCCGCGTCTTAGCCCCACCATGGACACCAGAACACCACAACGGGGGGCACCCAACGCTTCACCCCCTGTCTGAGCCCCTCTGTGGCACCAGAACATCACGACTGTGGTCACCCAGTCCCACGTGGGCACAAAGATGTCACATCCAGGGTCACACCTCCCTTCGTGTCAGCTCTGAGCCCCGCTGTGTGCACCAGGAGCTCAGAACCGGGCTCACCCATCCTGTCTGACCCCTGCCGAGGTCTCCAGGACCCTCCAGCCAGCACCAGCCGGGCACCGCCCGCCCCTGCCCCGCACCTGGGTGAGGGTGACGGCTGCCATGAAGACGGGGGGCGGGCAGGTGCGGTGCTGGTAGAAATACCAGCGCCGGTCCATCTCGCAGGGCAGGATCTCGTAGGCCACGTAGCGGACGAAGCGTTTGTAGATGCCGAGGCCGGTCTCGTCCAGCAGGACGTCGCGGGGCAGCGCCCGCTGCCCGTTGGCGATGGCGCGCTTGAAGCTGCTGGAGCGCTTGCTGCTGATCTGCGGAGAGAGGCTCGGGACGCACGGCCTGGGGCCACCCCCTGCCCGGCCACCCCCTGGGCCACTACGAGCCACCCCGAGGCCACGCCGCCATCCCACGCCAGGGCAGTCCCTGGGCACCGCCGGTGCCTGCCCCCCTCCCCAGCGGCACAGGGAGGTGCCCGGTGCCCACCCCGCCCCTGTGGCCGCCCGGCACTGACCAGGTCTACCAGCTCCTGATAGCAGACCTGCCCCTCGTCGTTGCCCTGCGCCAGGGCCACCAGCATGTCGAGCTTGGCGGGGTCCAGGGGCAGCTCATGGCTGTGCACCAGGCTGGCGAACGTCTCCACCCCGATGAAGCCGGTGTTTTCGGGGTCGAGCTGCGGGGCACGGCACGGAGCATCACCGGGGTGCCGGGGCTGCGGCTCCGCGCCCGGCTACGGACAACTCCTGGTGCCCCTGTGCCTCACGGCTGGCCCTGCGACACCTGTCCCTGCCTCTGCGAGGGACACCGAAGCCGGCAGCCCCCCGGATGGTGCCCCTGTGCCACGCCGATGCCCCGTGCCGTGCCGGTGTCCCCGTCTCCCCGCCGCGCAGCCAGCGCTCTCCCACTCAGTCATTTCTCGCCGCCAGCAGCCTGCCAGCCAGGAAGCCACCAAGCTAAACACACGCGCAGCCCTGGCACCAGCCTCCTCCTCCTCCTCTTCTCCTTCTCCTCCTCCTCCTCCTCCTCCCGCTCCTCCCGCCGCCCTTGCCGCCGGCCGCTGGGATCCAGCGGGGCACCCTGTGCCATCCCCGGGGCTCCCAGAGCGAGCTGGGTACACTGAGCCCTCCAGGGACAGCGCAGCACGGGCACCCAGCGCCACGGGGTACCCGACATGGGACTGCTGATGGGGACAGGGAGCCCGGGATGGCACAGGAGGGTGGAGATGGGGAGAGGGCACCCACGGCCAGAGCACAACCCCTGAACCACCCTGAAATAGTATGGGGTTTGCTCCTTGCTTCTGCAGGGAGAGGAGCCTCATCCTCGTGGGATGGGCGGGAAAGGGAGTGTTGGGACACGGGATCGTGTCCCCACCCGGGTGGGCACCCTGTCCCTCCCTGTTCCCAGGAAACAGCCACAGCCTCTTTCCCGAGGGGCTTTGGCTGCCCGGAGCGGGTGCAGGCTGGGATGAGGGGTGCAGGCAGCCCTTGCAGCCTCTCAGCAGCCGCCAGCCCCTGGGAGCAGCCCCAGCCATGGGGGCGGGAGCGCCCCGGTGTCCCCCGTGCCCCTGCCCCGCACCCGGCACCCCACGGGCTCCACGTGTGTGTGGTCACGCCGGGACCTGGCACACGCTGTCCCCACGCTGAGCCACCGGCCCCAAGAGCGCCAAGAGCCCTGTTAGCAGTCAGGGAGCCCCTCTCTGCTTTTGGGGTGCATCTCCCTCCACCCCAACCTCACTGGCACCCTAGGACCCCCGGGGAGGCCCCAATCCCCAATCCCCAGCCCCCAGCCCTCGCAGCACTGCTCATTCCCGGGGAAGCTGCTGCTCATTCCCGAAGAGCTCGGGTTCACATGGAGTCCCTGTGCCCGAGGGTGGGGTGGCACGGGGGACAGCACCGCAGCTCCCGGGCTGGGGGACTCAGCCAAGGTCATGGAAACAGCGGGGGGCGAGTGGGGGAACAGATAATTTCCCTGACCCCCAAGAAATTCCTTCCCCAAGCCCAGGGGAGAGCCGCCAGCTGGGCCAGGGCTGGCTGGGGATGGAGGGACGAGGCGGTGGAGCTCAAGGGGGGCTGGTGGGGGCCCAGGGAGCAGCGGGTGGGAACCTCTCGAGGCCCCATCGCGCCGAGAGCAGAGCCCCACGCCACGCAGCGCTGATGCTCCACGGCCTCATCCCGCAATCAGGTCACGGGGGTGGGTGCAGACCCCCGCCTCGCCGGCGGGACCGAGCCCGCGGCACTCCCGGGGCTCCATCCCGCACCCAGACCGCGCCGGCCGCGCCGGGGCTCCGTGCCCAGCACCCCTCGTCCTTGAGGGCGCGCCGGGCAGGATCCGACCCGGCGCTGACGGAGGGAGAGGCCACAAGTGAGATGAGTGGCGCGTTCTCAGCGGCACAAGGGGGGGGGTCGGTCCCGCAGGGCGGTGATGGGGGGCACCGAGGGACGCTGGCAGGGGTGGCACGGCCGCGGTGGCCGCCCTGGGTGGGCAGCGCTGCCCGCTGCGCGCCCGCCGTGCCCGGTGCGTGCGAGCATCCCCGCCCCCGGTAGCGATGCCCGATGTCCGGCGGCCCCCCCCGAGCGCAGCCCCTGCTCGTCGAAGCGGCGGCGCACGCTCCTCCTCAGCGCGTCGGCGCGGCGGTACGGCTGGCTGCGCAGATCTGCGGGGACAGCGGCGTCAGACGGACACACGGACGGACAGACAGACACGCGGACACGCGGCGGGACACGCGGACACAGCCCCGCCCGAAGCCAGCCAAAGCAGCCTGAGCAGCGCGGGAGCGGGGATGGGATGGCATGGCATGGCATGGCATGGAAGGATGGACGGACAGACGGACGTGCCCGAGCTACGCGCCCCAGTGGCGGGGTAATACTGGTGGGATCACGGGAATACTGGTGGGATCACAGGAATACTGGTGGGATCACAGGAATACTGGTGGGATCACGGGAATACTGGTGGGATCACTGGGAATACTGGTGGGATTATTGGGAATACTGGTGTGGGATCACGGGAATACTGGTGTGGGATCATTGGGAATACTGCTGTGGGATCACGGGAATAGTGGTGGGATCACTGGGATGCTGTGGGATCACTGGGATGATGTGGGATCTTTGGGATGATGCTGTGGGGTCACTGGGATCCTGCTGTGGGATCACTGGGATGGTGCTGTGGGATCACTGGGATGGTGCTGTGGGATCACTGTGATCCTGCTGTGGGATCACTGTGATCCTGCTGTGGGATCACTGGGATGGTGCTGTGGGATCACTGTGATCCTGCTGTGGGATCACTGGGATGGTGCTGTGGGATCACTGGGATGGTGCTGTGGGATCACTGGGATGGTGCTGTGGGATCACTGTGATCCTGCTGTGGGAT
>JANRGV010000055.1:2022268-2032389 GCA_024734035.1 Alethe castanea
CTTCCTGTCCCCGTGTCCCTCTTCCATTGGCTCACAGCCAAAATCCCTTCCTACCCACCTTCCCCCATATATACCCTTGTACCTGGGGGTCTCGCCCTCTTTCTTACCCTGGAAGCCACAATGGAATAAACTACCATCTTTAGAAAGGAAGAGCCTCTTTTTGATTTTGTCCAGTTTCATGTTACACCACCTGGTTTCTTCTTACACAATTCAGGAAGAAATCACTAGCGACAGTAACACCGTGCCTACCTCTGCAGACGGTGCCATTCTCCACGGACTCGTAGCCAGCCCGGCACATGCAGCGGCCGATGGGCACCAGCCACTCGCCATCACCATTGCAGTACAGCTTGATGGGCACGTCCACCTCCTCAGCATTGGCAATGCACGTGCCCCTGGCCGCCACCAGCGAGGTGCTCTCCGCCCCCGACAGCGTCTCCTGGAACACGGCGCCGTTCTGGACCACGCGCGGGCATTTGCGGTAGAAGACGCGGACGGCGATCAGGGACATGCAGCCCCCGTAGTCCTGGAAGGCCAGGTAGAACCCGTTCTTGGAGACGGGCCCGAAGCTGCGCACCTCGGTGTTGATCTTCATCACCCGCCCGCCCAGGTCCACCTGCGAGAAGCTCTCGTCGGCAGCAATCGTGTCCACCTTCATCCAGGGGTTCTCCATCCAGCTGGGAAAAGTCTTGGTGGCCGAGTCAAAGTCCGACTCGAAGTAGTAGAGGTTGAAAGTCTCCTTACAGGAGCCTGGCACGTTGGGGATGCTGCTGCAGTCCCGCACGGAGAATTTCATCTCCACGTGGATGCGGTGCGCCCCTCGCCTGCGGATGTACTTGGTGCGCAGCCAGTTGTTCTGGCTCGACTCAAAGACGTTGCACACCTGGTAGGTGCGGATGGTGTTCATGTTCTCGTCGTAGCCACTCACCTCTTCCCACTGTGGGCAGGACACACACACAGACACACAGTCAGGGGCTGCACTGAACTGCTCCCTGCTCCTCTCACCTCCTCAAACTGCAGGCAGGACACAACACACATTCAGGGGCTGCACTGAACTGCTCCCTGCTCCTCTCATCTCTCCCCACTGCAGGCAGGACACACAGACACACAGTCAGGGGCTGCACTGAACTGCTCCCTGCTCCTCTCACCTCTCCCCACTGCAGGCAGGACACAACACACACAGTCAGGGGCTGCACTGAACTGCTCCCCCCTCCTCTCACCTCTTCCCATCCCCAGTGTGTGCCAAGCAGGCTCTGCCAGCACCAGCTGCCCCTCTCTGTGCCCACCCCACCCCACAGGCTGCCCCAGAGCACCCAGCACCCCCCTGCAGGTGCCCTGTACCTGCCTGGGCAGGGTTTGACCCACACCTTGCTGCCACCAGCACCACGCTCCATGCCTGCAGTCAGGGCCAAGCCTCTCTGCTGCTGCTGGGACAGCAAGGCCACTGCTCTGCAGGAATGGTTGTGTAGGGGCTGTGCCCATGGCTGTGCTGCAGGGCTGTTCATGGAACAGGAACACGGTGCCTTTAGCACAGGGATTCCCACCAGGGCCACTGTGGCTACAGACATGGCACACAGGACCTGGATCCCTCACTGGCTGCGTCTCTTCCCCACCCCAGAGGCAGGATGGGACCATGGCCAATCCCACTGTGTTCCCAAAAAGGGAGGTGCTGGGTAAGTCCCTCTGGAGCCCTCAGCCCTGCCCCTTTGAGGGTCAAATGCTTTGGGGCTCCTCCAGCAGGTGTGCTCAGCCCCAGCTGTCCTGAACTGGATCTGGGGAATGCAGACATGCCCACGAGCTGTGCCATGACAGCAACATCCTTCCCAGCAAGACAGCTCAGAGCTGACAGATTTCCCCATGGGAAGCTCCCCCAGCTGACTGACTCTGCCAGCTCTGGAGGAAGCTCTGCAGAGTTACAGAAGAGAATATCCTGAGCTGGAAGGGACCCACAAGGATCATCAAGACAACCTCCTGGCCCTGCAGAGACACCCCAACAATCCCCCCTGTGCTTGAAATGGTGTCCAAACACTCCTGGAGCTCTGGCAGCCTTGGGGCTGTGCCTGGTCAGTGCCCAGCACCCTCTGGGGGAAGAACCTTTTCCTGATATCCATCCTAAACCCCCCTGACACAGTTCCAGCTGTCCCCTTGGGTCCCCACAGCGCTCAGGGCTGCTGTGACATCTCCTGGCCTTCTCCACTCTCTGCCCTTTTCCCAGGCTGTTTTTTCCCAAATCCTCCAGTGCCTGTTGTCTCCATTGTGTGTAGGATGGGGATGCTTCAGAGTGGGGGATGCAGGGCATGAGCTGCAGCCTGCAACCAGCCACTGCTCCTCTGTGGGGAGCACCAACAGGGACAGGGCTCTGTGGGGGGAGAACCCTCAGCTCACAGAGCATCTCCCCCTGCCCAGAGTGCAGAGATCTCCCTGCAGCCCCCTCCCCAGCCAGGGCACCCGTGTGGCTGCTGGCAGCAGGGACCAGAGTCCTGCAGGCTGTGACACAGCCCTGGCCAGCTGGAGCTGCTCCTTCTGAGTTTGTTCATAAACCTGCTCGAGTGGAAGCCGAGCTGTTTCCCATGGATGTTACACCCCAAGCACAACCCTGCCCTGGATGCAGGATCACAGCACCCAGGGCAGGGCAGAAGCACAGCCCAGATCCAGCACAGTGCCAGGACCAAATCCAGGGACAATCCTGCAGGAGCAGAGCACCTCCAGCCCCTCGGGCTGTAAATGGCCTCACAAGGGCACCCAGAGCTGGGGAGGGAGGCTCAGGAGATGGCAGACAGATTGCTCAGGGCACAGCAAGGCTCACAGCCCAACAGAAGGCTGTCAGGGAGGATCCCCAGCAGCTCCAACCACCTCAGACTGGCAGTGGCTGTGAATCTGCTGCCAGGGCTGGGGGACGAGAGGAGCATCCTCGCAAAACACAGCCGGGGCATTTGCTTTGTCTTCCAGAAATAAATTTGGTGTGTTAGTGGAAAATTGCAGGATCTCCCTGCTTTTCAGGGCACTGGTTGGGAGGGGAGTGAGGGAATCAAGGACAAGGCATGTGGAAGCAATTCCTTCCCTTGCCCTGCCTCTGGCATGGCTCTCCCTCCCCTGGATCATTTCAGACACTCACCTTGGCAGGGACCAAGGGCAATGGACCCAACACACACCTGCCCAGCCCCAGGGAGGGGAAGGACACGAGGCCAGAGAGCTCAGCCTTGCTCAGGCAGGAGCAGCACAGGGTGGAATGAGGGTCTCCAGGGCTTGGGATGAACAGGAGATGCTGAGACAGGGCTTGGGGACATCTAGGAATGGCACAAGAGCTTCAGAGCCAGACATACAGCAGCTGTTTGGGCTTTGGGGTCTCTAATAATCCCCAAAAAGGAGCACACAGAAGCTTCTGCCTTCCAGATGATGCTGGCTGCACCCAGCCTGGCCAGTCACCTGTGAGTGGGATGCACTGCCTTGTCCTGCCCACAAAATGCACTGCAGAATTGTCACCCATGATGAGCACAGAGCAGGGTGTGATGTGCCCACATCCCCCCTAGGGCCCTGCCCAGAGGTGCAGACAGGTGACCCCACTGCACTGCACTGTCCAGATGGGCATCTCCACCCTGATGGGGGAGCTGGGAGCACCCTGGGAGCCAGGCTCAGCATCCTCCCACATCCCACAGCATCCTCCCACATCCCTCCAGACTTCCCTTTTCCCAGATGGGAGAGAAAGTCACCCCTGTGCACCAGCCCCTGCGCTTCCTCGACGCTTAATTAGAAGCCTCTCCCTTTCTCCTGGCTCTCTAATTAACATGCCTGGAGCTCAAAAGAAGGCAGCAGCACAATAAACCCAGAGAGAGGCTTCCAGCAGGCCCTGGCCTCATTAGGGCCGGGCTGGGGAGAGGGAGCAGGGCGTGCTTCACATATGGAAACACCACAAACAAGAAAGGCTGGGCCAGCAGAGAAAAAGACTTGACCTCTGCTCCCCCCCATTGTGTGCCCATCATCCCCCTGGGCGGGCACTGGGGCAGCTCTGCCCTTTATCATGGTGATGGGCACTGCAGCCACGCTGCTCCTGCCTGGTTTTAATCTCCCTCCCCACACCAGGCTCTTCTTGGCTGCTTCTTTTTTTCTGCCAAGTCAGCTCAGACTGGGGGCACGCTGTCAGCCTGGGGGTGAGGTCCAAGGAAACGTCTTCACCCAGCCCCTGCAGAGGGTGGGTGGAAGGCAGGATGGAGCCTGAGCCACCCACACGGGCATGGGGAGCATCTCCAGGCTTTGGCCAGGCTGGATTGGGCCACCCCAGTGCAAGGGAGCAGCTCTGGGGGTGGGCACTGCAGCCAGAGGTGGGGAGGATGCTCTGGAGCACCTTGATGCCCCACGTGGGACACAGAGATAGCTGTGTTTGAATGTCTACAGGGGCAGGAGAATATCTCCAAAAAAACCCTCTGGTTTTCTCTCACAAGCAGAAGGGTGCAGAATTCACAGAATCACAGAATGTTCTGAGTTGGAAGGGACACACAGGGATCATTGAGTCCAACTCCTGACCCCTCCCAAAAATTCCACCCTGTGCATCCCTGGGAGCAGTGTCCAAACTCTCCTGAAGCTCTGGCAGTGCCCATACCCTGGGGAGCCTGGGCAGTGCCAGCACCCTCTGGGGGAAGAACTTGATGCACTGCTTTGCCCAAGCCCTTCTTTAAATCAGCTTCTTCAGGGTGGATGTGTCTCAGGGTACCCCTGGCCCTAGTAAAGAAGACAAACAGCTCTGCTGAGCCAGCACACACCTCTCTGTGGGATGCCAGGGATGCTGGGCAGTCCTGTCAGGACCAGAGCCCAATGCCCTCATCCTGCTACAGGTGACAGGCAATGGAATAACAAGTGAGGCACTGCACAAACGATGGTGGCCTTGGCAGGTTGTTTCTTGCTCTCCTCATTTTTAGGTGGCTGCAGGCCAGCTCTATGGAGAGTATGATCCCTCTAGCACCACACTGGCTTGGCTCTGTGGCGTGGGAATTACACCCCACCAACACCAGGGTATTTTCTGGAGTATCCTTTCCTAGAAAACTACTGGAAACCTCAACTGTCACCTCCTTTTGTGCCCTTCCCACATGGCCAAGGCACTTTGCATCAGTGCCTGACTTCTCCTGGGCCAAGCCTGCCACACTGGTGAGCAGCAGAGACCCCAGAGCAGCTGCAGTGCCCAGCAGGGGCTGCCTTACCCCTGAAGGAGGATGCACCGTCCAGCCCAGCTCTGCTGTCGCCGTGGTGGAGTCCATCAGTGTCTCTGTGGAAGGAAGGTGAAACACCACATCACTGGATGCTGATGAAAGGACTGAAGATGGAGACAGGGGGAGAGGAGCTAGCCCAGGGCTGCAGGGTTAGAGCCCATCCCACCCTGAGCCTTCTGGCCACATCTCAGCCAGGGCACCCAGGCACTGATCCCTCCACCCAACTGCTCCCCACCCACTGCCCACTTCTCCCCAGCCCCCATCCAGAACCATGGAATCACAGAATGCCAAGGCTGGAAATGACCTCCAAGATCATCCAGTGCAACCATCAGCCCAGCTGCAAAACCATGCTCATCACGAAACCACGTTCACAACTGCCACATCCACACATGAGCTGAACATCTCCAGGGATGGTGATTCCCCACTGCTCTGCTCCAATGCCTGACCACTCTTTCCATGAAGGAATTTTCCCTAATATCCAATCCAAACCTCCCCTGGCACAGCTTGAAGCTGTTTTCTCTTGTCCTGTCTCTTGCTCCTTGGCAGCAGAGCCCAAGGGGGGACCTGTCCCTTCTGTGCAGAGCCACAAGGTTCCCCCTGAGCTCCTTTTCTCCAAGCTGAGCCCCCTCAGCTCCCCCAGCCACTCCTGGTGCTCAAAACCCTTCCCCAGCTCTGTTCCCTTCTATGGAAATGCTCCTCAATGTCTTAATTTTCATTAGGGGCCCAAAACTGACCCCAGGATTTGAGGTGGGACCTCAAGGTGCCCTCACAGGCAATGTTCCCTGCTATGAATGGGGACTCTTCCATCCATGAGCCAAACTGGATTTTCCTCCTCTCAATCCCAAATCCAGGTACCCCAGCCCAGTTCTACCCCTGCAGATGAGGAGCAGCCTGAGCAGGGATCCTCCATCACCTTCTGGTTTCCTTTGCTGAAAGCAGAATGGTTTTTTTCTCAGCACTTTGCACAGTAGGGAGAATCCTCAGAGATGCAGTAGGATGTGGGAAGGAACGGCACTTTTAGGCCTTAAAAGTACTAAAAAATTAAACCCCTGTTAAAGCTGGTTTTCCAGATGATTTGGGTTGAAATAGGTCAAGTGATGCTATCACTGACCAGCACAGCCACACAACAGCAAAGCCTCCTCACCCTTCCTGCAGCTCATGATCCTTCCAACACTGGAATTCTGTTCATCCCAAACAGCTGTGGGTTGGTTTAACTCCACTGATGGCTCAGGTTACAGCACCCCAATACCTGGGCCAACATGAGCAGGTGAAGGTGCCAGCCAGCCCCATCAGAAATCAATGGGACAAACCCTTGGAATCATGGCTGGAAAAATCAATCATATCAATGAGTCCAACCATTACTGCAGCACTGCCATGTTCAGCACTAAACCACGTCTCTAAGCACTACACACTTCTTTAACCCTTCCAGGGAGTGCTCAAAAGTCTTTTTTGGACCCTTCCATGAATGGTTTCCACAGTCTGGATGACTCTCTGTCATCCAGGTCTGCAGCCACATGCTCACAGCAATACAGGGATTTTTCTGCACCACACCCAAGGCTGGCACTTTAAGAAAACACGATAATATTCCCGAGATTAGGAAATGCAGCTTAGAAATTCCACCCAAAGGCTTCAAAACACCGAGGCTGGCCCCGAGGGGAGCTTGGTGGGACAGACTGCACAGGGCAGCACATGGCCAGTGGTTCTGTGCTGAGACCATGGTGATGCCCAGAGAGGAAATTCTGGCAAGGTGAACCTGCCCCTGATTTCAGCACATGCCCTGGGGATGCCAACTGCACTGGCAGGGATGCTGGAAGTGCCCATCCCAAACACACTTAGAGTCCCAGAATGGCTGGGGTTGGGTGGGACCTCCAAGCCCACCCAGTCCCACCCTCTGCCATGGGCAGGGACACTTTCCACTACCCCAGGCTGCCCCAAGCCCAGTCCAACCTGGTTTGGACACTGCCAAGAATGGTCCCAGAATGGGAATGGAGAGTCACTGGATGTAACCATGTCCTTCTGCTGCCCTTCTCCCCACCAGAAAAACCAGCATTCTGCCACAAACCCCCCAAGAGCATCCCCACCTTCTCCACTTCCATTCCACTGAACAAAAACAAAGGAAGAAAAGCCCAGCCTCGAGCAGATCCACCAGGAGAGCCAAGCCTGGATGCAGAGGTGACAACTGCTCAGTGATGTGAGCTCCCCTTCCCTGGTGGCACCCCAAAAAGTGCCTCGGCAGAGCTGTGCTCCCTGCACCTACTCCTGGCAGTAAATCCTCCTCAGACTGTGGCTTGTTCATTACTCCTGGTTCAAGCCAGCGGTTTCCAGTTCACAGGAAACCAGGATTTCAAAATTTGGTTTTATTCCAAGAGTAAAAAGCAAAAAATAGTTCTCTGCAATTTTTTCCCACTAGGAAGAGTTCTGGAAAGCAGCTAATCCTGCAATGTTGTGGGTCAGATTTACAAAATTTCTTTTTAAACTGAATATTTGTTTACACAGGTCAATAACAGTGTTCACTTTATCAGAGGATCTGGCTTTTTCATTAAAACACCAATGGCGTTTGATCTGAAAGGAAAACAGTATTTTTCACCCAGTGCTAGCAAGAAGCTTTAAAAAACCCCTGAATTTGTTACTTTATCTTAACTATCACTGACAGTGGTGCATAGTAAGTACATTAATAGCAGTGACTAAAATGGAAAAGAAGATATATTCTAAGTCATTACAAACAATTCCCCAAATAAACTTCATATTTTGCAGCATTTTGCATTTCTAAAAGCCTTTTATTTAATGAAAACCCTGTGCAGTGGAAATGTGCTCGGTACAGCACTGCCCCCACCCCCTTATCCTTAGCTGAAGGATCCCCTTGGAGCTCTGCATCCACTCTGGCTGGCCCAGGGACAAGGAGGAGAAGAAATTTGCAGGGTTTAAGCAAGTTTTTCCAATGGCAAATTATCTTCCCATAAAAAACACCAGATATTCCATTAATTTTAGTCTGGATTTACACCGTTCAGCTGCCAGCTATTGGATTTCCTTTTCCTTCTACAAAGACTCTGCAGTCCAAAACCCTTCCCTCTTGTGGTGCTCACGGGTGGCAAATGATCCATCTCCAAGACAGCTGAATTAGCTCAGCTTCCTCCTTCTTCCCCCCTAAACCAGGTTCCTGTCTTTGAGGCTCCTGTTCATCTCCCCTCAGGTGCAGGGGGTCCCAGGTCTGTGGTCCCCATCACACACAGCTCTATCAATCACTCCAATGTGCCCCTTTTGGGGCAGTTTTTGCACCAAGTTGCTGCCCAGGCTGAAATCCTTTTGGGGATGGGGTTACACTGAGCAGAGAGTGCCTGAATTATAGAAAATTGGGAATAAGCACAGTGACCCTGCAGGGCCAGCACAAGTGGATGTGAATCAGAATTGTAGAGCCACAGAATGGTTTGGGTTGGGAGGGACCTTAAAGCTCATCCAGTTCCACACCCTGCCATGGGCAGGGACACTTTCCTCTGTCCCAGGTTGCTCCAAACCCCATCCAACCTGGCCTTGGGCACTGCCAGGGATGGGCAGTCTGGGCCAACCTCTCTGGGCAGCCTGTTCCAGATATTGTCCCTGCACTGGGGACAGCAAACACAGACCAATTCCAGCACAGGCAAGCCCAAGCCCAGCTGTTAAAGCCTTGACCACCACCTTGGCAACTTCACAGGCTGTCACAGCCACCTCCACGGTGCCATCCTGCTGGTTTGGCAGCAGCAGGTAACAGGGTGATTGCTGGGGAGGATGAATCAGGAAAACCTTATAAATATGATTGCCTAGCAAAAGATTTTGAGAATATGGAAACCGTAAGTGAGACTGAAATGAAAGCCATCTTTGAGATGCCAAACCTTAGTTACTAAATAACTAGAAGACAATAGGAACGCCGGCCAAAAGTAATCCCCTCTTAATAAAACAACACCTTCTGCTGAAGAGCAGGTCCAAAAGTCAGAGAAGACCCTGCTAGCTTAGCAGAAAGGGTCCAAAGAGTAGTTTTTAAAGTATAACACATTATAGTAATGTAATGATTCTTATAGGCTGTATGTAAATGCTATAAAATTTGTATCTTGTATTAAATTGGTTAGTAGAAATATAAATATTCAACATAGAAAAAGATTTATTGTATTGTAGATGGAAAAATCACTCTCTTACCTCTCTTACTTCCCTCTCTTACCACTCTCTTACCTCTTGGAACTCTCACTACCCCCACTCTCTTTCTGCCCTGCTCCTGGCAGGGCCCGTTTTACCCACGCCCTGTGCAATAAACCACAAATCTCAAGACCTGGCCTACAGAGATCTCTGTCTGTCACAACCATCCTGACCACATGGTGCAGTCTCCCACAGGTGATGTCCTGGCAGCCCCATGAAGCTCCCCATGGCAGCAAATCCCCTGGCAGTGGCAGGGTGGGGGGCCTGGCCCCTGCCCAGCTGTGATAGCTGCAGCTCAGAGCAGTGCTCCCTCCACAGCAGCCTCTCCTCAGGGTTTTGCTTCTCTTCTTTCTCCCCTCCTGCGTGTTTATCTGCAGCTTCACATGCTGCCCACGGCATTATAAATAAATCTGCAGCTGCTGCAAACCAGCAGACTCAACTTTGGCTGCTTCCCACCAGGAGCCACGCCGCTCCCCCGGCACACTCAGGGATGGATCAGTGCCCGTCCCTCTCACTCGGGGATGTTTTCTCTGAGCAGCTTTCTGCCAGCACTGGGGCCTGTCCCCAGCACTGCTGCCATGGCTCTGAGGGACACTTGGCATCTCCAGCCACATCATCACCTGTTGGGAAGGATGAATCAGAAAAACCTGACAAATATGAATGTTTAGATTCTGAGAATATGGAAACCATAAGCGAGATTGAAATGAAAGCCATCTTTGAGATACCAAACCTCAGTTACTAAATAACTAGAAGACAATA
>JANRGV010000055.1:2036034-2053869 GCA_024734035.1 Alethe castanea
CTGCAGTGACACACAGCCCTGCCCTGCAGTGACACACAGCCCTGCAGTGACACACAGCCCTGCCCTGCAGTGACACACAGCTGTGCCCTGCAGTGACACACAGCTCTGCCCTGCAGTGACACACCTGCAGTGGCACACAGCTCTGTCCCACAGCCCTGCCCGGGCCACCCAGAGCCACCAGTGGGGGGAAGCAGGACCAGGGGCCAGTCAAGAAGAATTAAAGAGCAGGATGAGCCCCTGGTGCAGGCAAACCTCTCAGATGGACCTGGGCAGCCTCCTGTGTGACTGGGTCTCTGCAGAGCAGCAGGGACACTGCCCAGGGCACAGGGATGGCCAAAGCTGCTGCCAGCACTGCTGTCCCACAGCCCAGCCAGCTGCTCCAACACTCCTGACTCCAGCCACCCCTGCAAGAAATGCATGCCAGAGCTCAGCATGGCTCTGGGGAGGTGATGGCAGTGCAGGGACACAGGGACAGGCAGGGACAGATAAGGACAGGACAGGCAGGGACAGGCAGGGACAGGCAAGGACAGGACAGGCAAGGACAGGACAGGCAGGGACAGACAGGGACAGGACAGGGACAGGCAGGGACACGCTGGGACAGATAAGGTCAGGACAGGCAGGGACAGATAAGGACAGGACAGGCAAGGACAGGACAGGAAGGGACAGGACAGGCAGGGACAGACAGGGACAGGCAGGGACAGACAGAGACAGATAGAGACAGGGACAGGCAGGGACAGATAAGGTCAGGACAGGCAGGGACAGGACAGGCAGGGACAGACAGAGACAGACAGGGACAGGCAGGGACAGATAGGGATGGGACATGCAGGGACAGGCAGAGACAGGCAGGGACAGGCAGGGACAGAGACAGCACAGGCAGGGACAGATAGGGACAGACAAGGACAGATAGGGACAGACAGGGACAGACAGGGACAGACAGGGACAGATAGGGACAGGCAGGGACAGGCAAGGACACGAGAGGCAGGGATAGACAGGGACAGGCCAGGCAGGGACAAGCAGGGACAGGCAGGGACAGGGATCTATCATCCATCCATCCATCCATCCATCCATCCATCCATCCATCCATCCATCCATCCATCCATCCATCATCCATCCAAGCTGCCCCTGGGATGGGGTGCTGGACACCCCGAGGCCCGTGCAGCCCCATTTCCCTCTCAGAACCCGGGCTGTGAGCACAGGCTGGGGCTGCTGCACAGGTACAGCCAGCCCCCATCTGCTCCCACGGCTGTGGGAAGGGATTTCTGCACACATCAAACAGAAACACACCCGGAGGTGCAAAAAGGGCAATTTCCACAAGTTGAAAGGGATTATTAGGAAAAATTGATCGGGAGGGAAATGTAAACAAAAACAATGAAGAGTAATTACGGCTTATGGCGGCTTTGCCAAAATCTCATAAATCTGCGATCATAAAAGAAGGCGTCTTGAGTTTAAAATTATCTTGGCTTGGAATAAAAGGAAAAAATTGCAGTAAAAATAAACATATTGTATAAATTAAACCCAGGGGAAGTTGGCAGCAGTGAATTAGCAGCTCTAAGATGCAGACAGTTGCGAAAGGATGTATCAATGAAAAAACTGACTGCCAGGAAATAGAAAGGAGGGGGGGGAAAAAAAAGAAATTTTAAATACACCAAAATCAAACACAAGCAGAGCTGTGGAAAGGCGAGTCCACGGGGATGCTCAAGTGTGAAGGCAGCAAACACAGCCACACCAACCAAAACAAGGGCACAGCCCTTGGATGAGCAGCCGTGGGGACCTGCAGGAGCCAGGAGATGCCCAGAGACACAGACACAGACACACCTGAGACCCCTGGCTGCCCCAGGCAGGGAGAGGGGAGGTGCTGGGGTCAGCACAGCAATTCTGGAATCATTTCCTGATGGCAGCATCAGCCCCAAGACAAACATTTGCTCTCCAGCAGCGTGGTACAGTCAGCAGAGCCCTAAGACCCACAGGGCAAGGACAGCCCAGGACCAAGAGCTCCCCTCTCCCCTTCCAGCACCTTGTACTGTGCACCCAGCAGGGACAGAGCATTCCCAGCATGGGGAATGGTTTTGTAGCATCACACAGGGCTGGTGGAAGGGAGCTCAGGGGTCTTGGTTCAACCCCATCTCTACCAGCAAACTGGGGCAGGTGGGGCTCTGGGATGAAGTCCCCATGCCTCAAGGACTGCTCCCACATCCAGCTGCTCAGCCAAGCCTTCCTGGGCCAGGAGGATCCTAAAGCACCAAGTACTGCCTGCAGAGAGGCCATGGTGGCTCTACAAGCACTGCTGCAGAACCCATCCTGGTCCCCAGGAATGATCACCAAATCCTGGGGGGAGAAACAGCCCAACAGCTCCACGAAAGCCACAGCAGTCACCCAGAGAGCTCAGCCAACACGCAGGCAGGAGTCAAGCCAGAGAGATGGCCAGGGCATTAGCCAGGACACAGGACAGCAGAATGAGCAGCAGTGAGGATGAGTGAATGTTGAGAGCTCTGCAGGCCAAAATCTTGGTGGCTGACAGCCTGCACTGCAACCACCCTGCTCTGCACCTGGAGTGCTCTGTGGAGGTGCAGCAATGGAGCCCCACCCTGAATAAGCTCTGAGGATAAGGCAGCAGAAATATCAGAGGTAGCCATGAACCTGTGGCTCCTCTGCAGGGCTGGGGCCACCCCCAACAGCCCCACAGACAGCAAGGACAGCAAGGACAGGCCACCAGGAGTGTCCCATGGGCAGGGACTGAGCTGGGCAAGGACAGAGCAGGGCCACTGTGCAAGGTCCCTCCTTCTCTGCCTTTTCCCACCTGTGCCAGGAGCAGAGGTTGCTCTTCTCCAGTGGAACTGAGACTGTCTGCCCTGGGGAGGGCTGGGGGACCAGAGAGCCCAGAGCAGCCTGTCCCCCTGCCACCATCAGCACACTTCAGGGACTCTGAGTTTGGCAGAGACACCCTCAGCACCTGCAGCTCCTGCTGTGACACGTCCTGGAGCCAGGCTGGGGCTGCTCCCTCTGCCTGGCACCCCAAACCCCAATACTCTTTGCATGGATGCATCTTTGGGACCCTGGAAGGATCCTCCAGTTGCATTCCCACTCTGCAGAGAGCATCCCTGCATCTTCTGAGGATGCAAAGGATTCACAGACAAACTCCAACAGCTTTGCAGGATTTAGGGTTTGCTGCCTGAGCCTCATAAAGGTATCACACTTGCAAAATTTAGTTTACAGGGTGACCTGACATCAGCCTTGACATGGGAAATCAGGTGAAAAGTGCTGTGCAGTGAGTGCCCCATCCCCCAAATTCCCTACTCAGCATGAAGCAGCCTTTATAAATCAATGTCTGCAGGAGGAAAACACGTGAGGGAGCAGCAAGTTCATCCTCCCCTTGCTGCTGCACTCCCAGTGATCCCTGAACCCCACAAGTGTGATGGAAAGGATCTCTCCTGATGCCTCATCCACTGCTCAGGGAGGGACTGTGACCTGTGGGTTGTGCTTGAGTACCCAGGGATGCACCCAAACCTCAGGGAGCAGTAAAAGAAGAGGACCCTGCTCTTCTCCCACTGCCCAGCACCACACTCAGTGCTCTGGCACCTCAGCACCCCCATCCTCTCCTGTGCTTCCAGCACATGGAGCCCCTGGGAGCATCCCACAGGTCCCCATGGGGGCCAAGCCATGGGAAGCCCAGCACTGCTGCCAGTGATGCTGCAGCAGGGCATGCCCAGGGAATCTGTGGCAGGAACGTGTGCAGCTTGGGCTGAGTGGCCACACTGATGTCCCCAAGACCAGGCAGGGCAGGAGGTGGCACTCAGCTCCCTGTGGGCATCACTGGCACCACAGCACATCACAAAAACAGTGATGGGCCACCAGTGCCAAGGAGAACCCAGAAGCTGCAGTGTAACCAGAGCTCAGGTGTGACCTGCTGGTTACCTGTGCCCAGGGCAGGGTGCTGAGCACAGCCTGGGGCTTCCAGTGCTGCCATAACACACCCCAAATGCACAGGGCAAGGCTCCCCAAACCCCATGTGCTTGGCAGGCAGAGAAGGGGGTACCAGCCAGTCCCCACCCTGCCAGGAGGGTTAATTTAATCAGATATTATGAAGAGATTCTTCCCTGTGAGCCTGGGGAGGCGCTGGCACAGGCTGCCCAGGGAAGCTGGGGCTGTTCCTGGATCCCTGGAAGTGTCCAAGGCCATTGGAGAACAGGAGTGGACAGGGCTTGGAGCAGCCTGGGACAGTGGAAGGAGTCCCTGCCATGGCTGGGATTAAATTTAAGGTCCCTTCAAACCCAAACCATTCTGGGACTCCAGGTCTGCACCCCATGGCACTGCAGCAGCCTGGGCAGTGGAGAACACGTCCATGGGGTGAAAAACACCTCCCTGATCCATGAGCAGCACCTCCCCCTCCTGCAGGAGGTGTCTCCTTGTCTCCTGACTCACCCTGCCTGCAGAGCAGAGGCACCAGGGCCAGGGGATGCTCCGGGCTGCTGGCCCCATCCACCCACTCACACTGCCCAGCATTTGGAGCTGCATAAAAATCCCCTGGCTGAGCCTTTGTTTACTTTGCTCAGAGAAAATAATTAACTCCTCACGTAGTTCTGGGCTTTAATACTCCATCCAATCCAAACCACTCTGGGATTCTCTGATTTAAGGAACCTGGTGAACCCTTCCAGCTGTCCCACTCCAAGCATGGCACACATTATAACACACACATGGTAACACTCACAGCACAGCAGTGCCAAGCCTCAGCTCCACACACTCACTGTCCCCAGGCCACGATGTCCCCAGGCTGGGACTGATCCCAGGAGCCTGGGGAAGGAGCCCCAGTGATGGGAGAGCTGGGGGCAGGGGGAGCATCCCTGCAGGAGTCAGCTGTGGTGGCTCTGTTGAGCCAGCTGGCCTCCAGCACAGAGCAGCTGGGAGGGTGTGAAACAAGACCACCAGCCCTCTGGCACCTTTCAGCCCTGGGTGCTTTTTTTACCTGCAGGTATCATGGATTTGGTCAAGGTCACCCTGGTGACAAAGCTCCCAAAGCAAAATAGAACACAGGTGACAGGAGTGGACACCCAGAGAGCTCTGCCACCACCAGCCAGGTGGGGACTGGGAGGTGGCACATCCTCCTGGGATGGAGCTGAGCAGAAATAGAGCCCCCCAGCATTCCCTACAGGCAAGGCACAAGGCTGGCAAATTCCCACCCAGTGCTGAGGGAAACGCTTGCTTTGGCCAGCCCACCCCAAAACCAAGATGTCTCTACTCCCTGCAGAGCACAGAAACATTACACCCTGGAAAACACCACCCAAACACACATGAACTGAACAGTTTCACCCCCTCTGTGGCCCAGGGCAGGGAAGCAGCAGGCACTGAGCCCCCAGGCAGGGCCAGCAGGGCTGCCTGTCCTGGCCAGTGGCAGGGGACAAAGGCCAGCTCCTGGCTCCATCCATCCTGAGCTCAGATGGGTGAGGGGGGAACATCTGCTCTGACCCTGCCCAGCCCTGGTGTGAGGATTTCCCCAGGGTTATTCAGGCAGGGTGAATTTGCAGAACTCAGCAGCCAATGCTGCTGTTAAAATCCCCAGCATGGAAATCCCCAGTTTGTGCCCATGGGAAGGGACCAGGAGCAGCACAGGGGAAGTGCCAGTGATCCTGTAGCAGCCAAGATTGCTGTAGGAAGATGCCAGAAGGATAACCCAGACCAGCAGCTTGTGTCCAGGTATCTCCAGCCTTCCACTTGGAGTGTCCAAGGCCAGGTTGGAAATGTCCCTGCCCATGGCAGAGGTGTCACCCCAGCCAGAACCTGCCTGGCATGGCTGCAGATGGAGGAGCATTAGCCAGAGGGAAGAGCCCTGGGGGGCAAAACCAGTTTATGAGAAATCAGGCACTTTTGATCTACAGATTCGAGCAATAGTGAATCAACTCCACCCCTGGGTGATCTGCTGTACAGTTAATTAGACACGTTATTAAAAATATGCTCCTCTACCAGGCTGAATTAGTCCAGCTTCCAAGCCACAGAGTCCTGCCCTGCCTAATTAAACAGACTTTCCCGATTAACAGTCCTTCCTCCAGGCCAGCAGACAAGCAGCAGACACTCCTCATCTCCTGAACAAGGCAGGATTCCACACCTTGAGTCACAACCATTAAACTGGTTTATTTTTGTTTTGATTCTCCTTCGGCTGCGGACACCACAAACAGATCCAGGGCTGGCCCTGCTATCCCAAGGCCAGGACATGCAGGTGTGTGCTAGCTCACCAGCCCAGGGCCTGACCAGCTCTTCCACTCCAGGAATATCCCATTTGCAAGGTGTTTTCAGAGCTAGAGGTTTCCTGGTTATGCCCAGAGCTGAGGACCCAGACACAGAGTGGCCACGCTCAGACCCACTTCTGCTCCCTGATGTGCTGAATTCCCTCAGGTGTAACCAACCCATCACCTCTAGCCTTTGCTGCTCTCCCAGCACTGGGACTTGCTGCAGATAAGAATCTCCCACTTGGAATATTTCCCTCTGACCAGCCAATTTTAAGCCCCTCCAGGACACACCTGTAAATCCATCTCCTGCTGGAGCATGGTGGGAATCCCTCCTTGCTCCTAATGCTGCACATTAAAGGTGTGAACCTCCTGCTCCCTCTGCAACAGCCCTCGGGGTGACACATCTGTTCCCTGGTTTGAAAGCACCAGGTGCTGCCCACATGCTTTCCTCCAGCCCTGTGTATCCCCCATCCCCATGGAACCCCCTTCCCTGCAGCCAGCCTGAGCTGCAGCTGTATCCTCAGGGCAGCTTTGTGTCCCATGATGGTGCACAACATGTCCCAAAGCCCACATCTGAACCCCAGGAATGGCTGGAGCTCTGTCAGGGAGGTTTTGGTTCTTCCCCCAGAGGGTGCTGGCACTGCCCAGGCTCCCAGGGAATGGACACAGCCCCAGGGCTGCCAGAGCTCCAGGCACAGGGTAGGAATTGCTGGGGTGTCCTGAGCAGGGCCAGGATGTTCTTGTGGGTCTCTTCCAGCTCAGGAAATCCCACGTTTCTGTGAGCCCCACATTTCCACTGGCAGCACAGAGAAAGCACAGCTCCCCTTGGAGAGCACTGCTGTGAATTTATCTTTCCCCTTGGCTCACAGCCCTGTGGGGTTCCAGAGCTGCTCCCCAGCCAGCAGCTCCACCTCACAGGAGACAGCCCAGATGCCCAAGGGCCTGCAGGGGACTCTGCAGGCTGGGCCCCCCTCCCCAGCACCCTGACCCTGCCAGCTGGGAGCCTCCCCTCCCTGCAGAGGCTTTTATTAGAAACACACAGCCACCAAAGGCTGCGAGTGGAATCCATTACACAGCGTTTAGGACGAATCATTTGTATTTCACAGCCCTCAATCCCTCTGATTTCACAAGGAAACGGCTGTTAAAGGCCATGCTGCAGCCAGCAGGGAGGGGCCAGGTGGGAGCAGGGACTGGGGGGAGCATCCCCAGATCTGGGATGGAGCTGCTCCCACACCTGGTCACCACGCACAGCTGCATCCTCTGCGTGTGAGATGCTCTGGAATGCAGGAGGAGGCAGCTCTGCTACCTGCAAACAATCACTTCCATCTGAGCCAGGAGATTCTGGAAGCTGGGATAGGATGGCAAATCACTGCTCCAAGGAAAAAGAATCATAGAATCCCAAAATCATTTGGATTGGGAGAAACCTTAAAGCAGGGACACCTTCCACTGTCCCAGCTGCTCCAAGCCCTGCCCAGCCTGGCCTTGGGCACTGCCAGGGATCCAGGGGCAGCCACAGCTGCTCTGGGCACCCTGTGCCAGGCTCTCACCACCTTCACACTGGAGAATTTCTTCCCAATATCCAACCTAACCCTTCCTCCTGGCAATGGCATTCCCCCTTGTCCTATGACTCCATGCCCTTGTGAACAGAACCTCTGATGATTCCAGTGTTTATTGTAGAGTTCTGGCGAGGAATTCTGGATGTGTGCACACAGGAAGGTTCTGAGCCATGCCTAAATAAACTAAATAAATGGATTAGCTCCTTTCCCACCTCCTCCCAGGTGCTTTCTGTTCCCTTTGGGGACAGGATCTCTGGGGCAATGGGGATCCATGGCCAAATGGGATTGGCACCACCAGGCACAGTTATCTGTGTACCACCAACACCTGGGGCAGAACGAGAACCAAAACCATGGTTTAAACCATTCCCAGAGAGATGCAATTTCGTAAAGAAAAAGCTGGAAGCAATGAAGGGAAAACACAGCCCTCACCCACGCTCAGCTACGTAGAAGGGATCTCATCCCATAAAACAAGAACAGTGACTCATCCCATGAAATGAGAACAGCAAGTCACTCCAGAGTGGACATCCTGGCCCATGAGAGACCGTTTTAAAACACAAATTGTGACTTGGGATGTTCAAGCTGAATATTAACAGATGATTTAGGACATTGCTTCCCCAGGAGGGCTGTCCAGCCCTGAGTCTGGCCACCAGGGACCTGGGGGATCTCCAGAACTGGAGGTTTCCAGCAACTGGCTGCCCAAATCCACTGATCACTGCTGCAGCTGGGACAGGGGGACCTTGGGGACAGGGAACCAGAGCTGGGCATCTGCTCTGATCACAGGTGGAGCTGGTAAATCTTGCTCCTCTAGAAGGTGAGACACAGCAAGATCTCAAATCACTGCTATATAATGATCCCAGCCACTATCTCATTCAAACACCCAGTGCTCCCTTTTCCTGGCAAATGGAACTACAACTGCAGTTGTACATTTTCTCCCAGGAAGGCCTTCTGGGAACAACATCATTGCACACATCTCCACGTTAATCACCCACTAACAGCACCTCAGCCTAATCCAGGATGTTCATCTGTTGAGTATTAGAACTTTGGTGGGGGAAAAGATAGCACTGCTTCCTCTTTACTGTGTTTTGGAGCAAAAATGCAGCAGATGTATTAAGCCAGCAAGGCAGGAGGAAGGCAGGGGCTCCCAGGACTAACAGCAGGCTCAGGGACACCAGCAAGTCTGTGCCTTGGCATTCCATCCCAAAAATCCAGAGGCTCAGCCCCCCTTCAGTGGTGCCAAAAGGACTCTCCCTCCTTAAACTGCAGCAATGCATTGAGACAGCAGGACTTGCACAGCCCAAAACCAAGAGACATCTGCAAACATCTGGCAGGTGCCACCTTCACAGGTGAAGGCTGGTTTTGCCAGGGCAGTGGGACCTCTCCAGCAACAGAGCAGGGCGTGACTCCTGCTGACAAAGGACTGTGTATCCTCTCAAATCCACCATCAGTGCTCTTTCCTCAGTCCATAAACATCCTGTTAGCTCACCTGATACTGTGTCTTACCTGAGGCTGAGGAAGTCCTGCATTCCCCTCTCCATTTGAGCAGGAAATCTGGGCAGGGCTCCTGAGGAGGAGGATGGTGGGAGCCAGGAGAGTGAGGGCAGGGTGAGCAGCATGCCTGGCACCAGCTGCCACAGCAGACTGCACTGTCACCTCCCCAGAGCACATCTCCTCCATCCCTGCAAAGGATGGGATCCAGCCACAGCATCACTGGCACAGCAATCCATCAGCTGGCACTGCTCTGCACTGCAGCCTGGAGCAGCTGGAGAGCTGGGAAGGAGCTCAGCCTGGAGAAAAGGGGGATCAGGGGGGACCTTGTGGCTCTGCACAACTCCCTGACAGGAGGGGACAGCCCCAGGTCGGCTCTGCTCCAGGGAACAGGGACAGGAGGAGAGGGAACGGCCTCAGACTGTTCTGGGGAAAACTGGCTGGATACTGGAAAAATTCCTGCATGGAAAGGGTTTTCAGGCACTGGCACAGGCTGCCCAGGGCAGTGGTGGAGTCACCACCCCTGGGAGTGTTCAATAACCATGTGGATGTGGCACCTGGGGACGTGGGTTAGTGATGAACACGGCAGAGCTGGGTTAACAATTGACTTTGGTGATCTGGAGGGCTCTTCCAACCTCAGCCATTCTGTGAATTGGGAAGTTCAGCAGTAGAGGATGCTGGAAAAGACCCCTCAGCTCACAGGGGCTCAGCTGAGCCCCCACTGCACCAGTATAAACCACAAACATGCTCAGGACATGCCTGTCACATGTGATGGAAAGCCAGCACATGATGCCACAGTGCCCTGACCCAGCTCTCACCACGTTTCTGCCTCTCCCCTGCCTGGAGTCACTGGTACCTGTCAATATCTGTCACTGCTCCACTGGATCACACCCTGCCAGCTCTGAGGATAGGCTCATTACATAATTTTAATGCACAAAGTGCATAAAAGACCCTGAGGTCTCCAATTTTGGAGCTCATAATGACACAGAACGAGTGCTGAATCACTGGACTGGAAGCGTGGAGCTGCCCCAGCACTGATGACTGCAGTGTGTGTGGGACAACACACCAAACCTGAAATGGCTTTGCCTGTTGATCCAAATGTATCCATTTCCAAAGTCTCATCAAGTTTACAATCAGAGTCAAGCAGGAAACAGGAGCAAAAAGTACAAATGGAAACCAGAAGGGTGTGGGACTAGATCTTGAAGGTCCCTTCCAAGCCAAACCATTCTGTGATACCATAAAAAAAATTTAAACTATAAATAGTTTGGGTTTTTTTTTTAATGTATATATAAAGGCAATCTAGGAAAACAGCTTCAACCAAAACCAGCCTCAGAGGAGCAAAGTGTTTGTGACAACCACACACACAAAGGCAGTGCGTGAGAAACGGAAGGAGAATAAGAACAATCCATATTTTATTGTGACTGGCAGGAAGTGAATAAAAGAAGCCTCTGGAAAAGCCATGTCTGAAGACAACAAAAAGTTATGATGATGTTCTTTTCAGCACATAGAAAAAAAATGTAAGTAAATATTTTAAAATTCACAGAAACATAGAGAAAAGCATTGAGAGAGCCCAGGGCTGGGGGTGCTGTCACTGACTGGAGCCCTGCCTCAGTCCTGCCCCACTCCCAGGGTGATGAAGGGGCTCTGTTACTGCTCACACAGGCAGAGCTTCCCCCTCTGCAGCTCCTGCCTGGGAAGGGTGGCCGTGGTCAGGCAGTTTCTGTCTTTATGAGGAGAGTGGGATGTTGCTGCACAGCCCTCCAGAGGACAGGGCTGCTTCCTCCCCTGAGGAGCCAGGATTCCTGAGCTCATACATAACCAACGAGCCAGGCAACGTCTGGCTGGGATTCCTTCAAAAATCACACACGTTTCCAAGCATTGAGCAAATAACTGAGACTTGGGAACAGACGTGACGGGGCCACGTGGTGCCCAAACAACTCTGGCTGTTTTCTGCACAGACAATGGCCTTGTGGAGGTGGGAGAAGCCCCAGCCATCGTTTATCTTCATTTCTGGCCATTTCAGTGATGACACTTCCATAAACAAGCCCAAGAAACCGTGACCACATCAAATTCCTGTGCCACACCTCCCTAACAGACATGAAAAATCAAATTCTTGGATGAGGCACCATCAAACTGGGAGAAAACCACAAGAAAAATTCCCAGCCTAGTTCCTGTACTGGTTAAAGCTTGCAGGGGTAACTGAGCAGTGGAATAAACCTGGGTTGCTCTTTCCAGCACTGTTTGCAGAGAGTGTCACTGGAATAATCCTGTCTGAGTGACAGAGGTCAAAGGCACACACCTCACGAGCTCAGTGGTCATTTCCCGGACAACTGTGGACATTTTATGGACACTTTACAGGGATGGGCCATAGACCAAGGGTTGGAAAAGCCCTCCAAGATCATGGACTCCAGCCCCTAATCCAGTACTGCCAGCTCACCACTAACCCACGTCCCCAGGTGCCACATGCACATGCCTTTTAGCACTTCAGGGATGAAGGGTGACTACACCTCTGCCCTGGGCAGCCTGTGCCAGGGAATGCTCTCTGTGCATTCCAGCTGCATGGGGATGAGCTCCAGCTGGGGTTAAACCACGACAAAAGAGAGAGGACTAAAAAAACCCAACGCATTTCACAGTGACAGACCCAAGAGACTCCAAGGATTAAGAAGCAAGAGCCCACGAGGGGATGCCTGGAGAAGAAGAAAGTCCTTGAAGACACCAATGCAGAGCCCCTCAGAGCAGAAGGATCACGTCGGGTGGATACACCAGGATTACAACGTGAGGGAATGGCAGAACTCAAGGTCTCGCTTTGAAATCACTTCTGGGGAAATAATGAAAAAAGCTGATGTAATTCTAATCATAAAGAATTAAAGAACAGGAGTATAATTAGCACCAGTCAACATACTTCTACAAGAAACAGGTCTTGTCAAACAAATCTGATTTCATTCTTCACTGAGATTACAAGGCTGATTGGTGAGAGGAGCTGTGTACGAGGCAGGGGAGTGTCTGAGTGCTGGAATCAGGAGATGTGAGGGCAGCCTGGGGAACAGAGCCACTGTGCCAGCCACTGCCTGCACTCCAGACCTAAAAATATGGCAAAAAAGGGGTTAAGAACTGGTTAGATGCCAGGATCCAAGCAATAGATCCTAGTGCTGGACCTCGGTGGGCTCCACAGGAACCAGCCCTGGATTCATTTCTGCCTTAGGCAGCATGATGGGGAGGGATGAAAGAAACCACTGCTCAGGTGGGTGATGCCCCTGCAGCCTTGCAGAGCCTTCTCAAGTGAAGGATATGGGATTCACCTCCCTTGGCACTCACCATATGAAATAATAATGCTCCCGCTTTCATGCAGTTGTTAATTTTCTCCAGATAGTAACAACAGAGAGAAAAAGGCCTCTGAGGACAGGCTGATGATTGAGACCAGCCAGCCAGGCAGGTGAGCTGAATTGCCCTCAGCAGGATACTGAGGTGGGGGGGGTCGCTTCCAGCTTACATTAGAAATCTCACTTTTGTGATAATCATTAAATTGTTCAAATTATCTTCAAAGCAAATTCAGGGGGGGAAAAACCTTAAAACGAATTGAACCCAGTGGTGAAAAGCACTGGAAAGCCTGGACTCCTCCAGCAAGTGCCCCTGGAGCTGGTGTGGCTGAACAGATGCAAGCAGCAGGCAGGAAAAGCTGCAATGGCCCCAGTGACAGGGTGGCACTGATCAGGGACAGCCCCCTGTGCCCAGCTCTGGCACCACAGCACGGATGCAGCTCCCACCCAACAGATGTTTGCTGGGCAAAAACATCTGGATGGCTCCAGTCCCTCTCCAAACAGGCTGGTGTCACCCACAGCACTGCCACCACAGCTGGGACACCCCAGCAGGCTCAGGGCTCTTCCCTCCAAGAGATGACTGTCCCAGGCAGGAGCATCTACACTGTCCCAAGCACCACCAGCCCCAAGGAATGACCAGGGTGTGCACACCCACCTCAGGGATGCAGCAACCAGGGTAAGGACCACCTCAGCACCACCAAAGTCTCCCACCTGGGTATCCATCCACTCCCTGCCCCTCTGGCTGCCCAAAACTCAAAGCACCTCAAGGAAGTCCCATGGGTGGTGTAAAACTAGCAGCCTGTCCATGGGTGGCCTGATACATGAAGGGCATGGTGAGGAAGGTGAAGGTGGAGGTGGAGGTGGAGGTGGAGGTGAAGATGAAGGTAAAGGTGCAGGTGAGAGCACACCTGTAGCTGCAAAGAGACCACTTGGTCTCCAGACTGAGCCTTAGGTTTTTAAAAGGTTTGGGGAGCTTTAACTCTGGAGCATTACTCAGCTACAGCAGAGACAACCCAGGTCTGCAGCGTGCTGGGAGATGGGAGAGGGAGCCCCAGGTCCTTGCCTGCCCCAGGATTAGGGAAAATTCTCAGACACCTCAGCAAACAGCAGATCCCTGTGGAGAAAGCCCTCAGAGCTGGGGAGGGAGCAGCTGCTGCTGCCACTGCCTCCCCAGCCACATCCTCTGACATCCAACACTGCCAAGCCAGCCCAGTTGGGTTCCCCCACTAAAGCAAGCAAAAACCCCATTCTTTGGGGGCTGCTTTGTATCACTGCCTCCCCCAAAAAAGGCTTAGTCAAAGCAAATGCCAGACCCATTAAGTGCAAAGGACCTCACAGCCAACACAGGAATGCTGGGGCTTGATGGACTGTTTATAGAGTCTTTTATAGGAAGGATGGGTAACCTAATCCCAACTACAACATTTTTTATGTTGCTCTGTGAGGGTTCAGCTGTGATTAAACTGTTGGCACAGTCCCATGGCACATAAAACCATGGAGACCAGCATGTCTCATCCCCACCAGAGCCCTGTGAATGCAGGCAGCAGAAGGGCTCCAAGTATTAAAGGCTGGTGAGCCCTGCTTGGGGCAACCCTGCTCACACCTCCACTGGCCTTGTGAGCCTGAGACACCAAAATAAAACATCTCCAGTGAAAATTTACTCTGACCACAGCCCAGAGCAGGGCAAAGGGTAACCAACCCCTGCAGGGCTTGTTCTGGGTGCAGGAGATGCAACAAAACCACGCTCTCAGCTGCAGGCTTGGGTGTTAAGCAGCCCCAGGATGAGCAGGGAGCCCTCCATCACCCTCCTAAAACACTGGAGAAATCCCACAGCAGCATTTGCTGCTGGGTTAAAACACTTGATTCTGAGCCAGCCTCACTAAACTGAGATGCTCCAAGCTGTGGATCACCCACTGTCTGTACTGTGGCTGTCACTCAGGCTGCAATCCCCAGCACCAGGGGACATCAAACATCCCAGCAGACACCAACCAGCAAACCAAGCCCACCCAGACCAAAGCACAGGGCATGCTAATTTAACTGGGAAACAAAGATTTGGAGGCAGAGAGATGGGAAGGGTGGGAAACCCCAGCCCAGCTTGGCACAGGGTCACAGGCAGGTGCAGCAAAGCCAGGCTCTGCTCCAGACCCTCTTCTCAGCTGGAAAGGGAAAAGCCTGGGGGGCTGGGGCAAGGGCAGAGCTGTACCACAGGGATGTGCATCCCCAGAGTGTGACTGCTTGATGTTGGACCAGCAGGGTCTCCCCAGCAATGCTGGTGGGTGGGATTTCTTCAGGCAATGTGAGCATGAAGTTTGTTTCATTTTATTTTTATAGAGTTGGAAGAGAAGCCAGGTTTGCCTTTTTCTTATTTCTATTTTTTGGCTCTGTTGACTCATCCATCAGTTTGTCTGTTCACCCTCATGACACTTCCCTGGGATGATGCAGCATCTCCCTCATGGCCACCCCACACCCACCCTGGGTGGGCTCTCACCCACAGCCCCTCAGGAGTTACAGCTCTGGGGCATGCCAAGCACAGCACTGACTTCTGCACAGAACAAAAACCACCCCAGAACCCCTCACTGAGCATCCCCACCACGGCAGCCAGAACAGTGGGATCCCCCTGGCTTTTCCTCAGGGATGGGACTCGGGCAGCAGTTTCATTTCAGTCCTGGGTGAGTGCATGGCACATTCCTGCCACCAAAGGGAAGGAGGCTGCAGAGCAGTGTCAGGTGCATCACCTGAGCCTGTGCACTCACAGGGCTCCCTCTTTCAGCACAGAGCTGACATGCCACCAGGCAAACGGGTAGCTGGGGGGTGACACACAGCAGTGACACACATGGGCATGCCACCACAGCTCCACAGCCTGCTGGCAGCCCCTACGGAGGGCTGAGCCCTGCCCCACCCCTCTGGCCACTGAGCAGTTCAGGGCTGCTGGATGACACACCCAGGGTTGACCTCACAAATCCCATTTTTTTTTCCCTTCTCCCTCTGTAGCCCACACACTGAGGACCTCCCAAACACACAGTAAAACACCAGCTCAGCCTTTCAAGGGCTCAGCACCCACAGGCAGGAGTTCAGGTCATATTTAGGCCACCCAAATTACAGGGCAAGGTTTCTGCTGGAGGGTGACCTGCTGTGCCTCCCCCAGCACAAAACCCCATGGGCAGCCCCTGCCATCCCATCCAAGACACCACAGGGACCTCTGGGCTCCACTGATCCCTCAAATGTGCTACTCCCAAACCCACCACAGCCCCTGGCAGTGTCTCCTTACACATCCCCTACTTCCAGTCCAAAATTCAGCTCCCCTCCCTGCAGCCTCACCTTTTCTCGTGCAGGGACCAATGGAAAGTGGGAGAGAAGCAAAGGAGCCCTGTGGGAGCCTGTGCCTCTTTCCCTGGTGCTGGGCACTACCAGAGTCTAGTTCCATATTTTTTGTTTGCTCTTATTCAGTCTTTATACACATGGGCAGGATCCACCTGAGCCTCTTCTTTTCTGGACTGAGCACCTAAGGTCCTCCTCTGCAGAGCTGCTTTCCAGTCAGTCAGCCCCTAACCTGTACTGGAGCCTGGGGTTATCAAAGCCCAGGTGCAGGAATTTGGACTTCCCTTTGTTGAACTTCATGAGGTTTTTCTCATTTCTCCTTCCTGTCAAGGTTTCTCTGGAAAGCAGTGTGTCCATGTGGTGCATTAGCCACTCTATCCAGTTATTTGTGAACTTGCTGAGGATGTGCTCTTGTTCCTTCACAGAAGGGAGCCACTGGAGCAAAGGAGCAGTGTGGGAGAGGCTGACCTTCACCCCCAGCCCCAGATAAGGAAGGATGGGCTCCTGGAGCAGCCAGGAATCAAAGGGAGCGCCCCAACGGTCGGGCTGGCTCAGCTTTTGGCTTGTGCCCATTTCCCTGCCTTGTGCACACCCATGAGCTCTGTCCTGCTGGAGGGGACAGCCCCTTGCTCAGCAGCCTGGCAAAGCCTCACCTGCATGTGTCTGCACCTTCCTCCTTGCCCCATAAACCAAAAAAAGTTCAAGAGACCCAGCCAGGCACTGCTCAGAGCACCAGCAGCCTCCTGAGTGCTGCAAGGTTTAGCCAAAGCTGGGAACAGGGACCAGCTGAGACATGGGAGTAGCTGACAGTAAACTCAGCATTTCCAGAGGATTTGTTTCTATCAAAAGCTGCTGCTCTGAAGTAAGAACAGGTGTCAGTCACACCAAAATCTCATGGCAGCTATTCAATGTGATGGCATAAGTTTGACATCAGATTTAAAAAAAAAATCCAAAAGCAATGTGAGCAGCTTCTCTACTATTTCACCTACAGCCATGGAAAAAGAAAGGTGAGGAGGCAAAAGGAGAAGAGCAGGTGTGTCAGGGCTGGTTCTGTGCAGCAGCAGTGCAGCCACACAAAGCAGGCAGCTCCCCATCACCGGGGATGCTCCAGCAGCCCCAGGACAAAGCCACATCACACCTCTGCCCCAAGTGGGCTCAAAGCAGCCCCCACCTACCCCAGGATGGCTCCTGCAGCCCTGCCTGGCCTTGTCCCCCCTGCAGACCTGTGAGCTGCCTGCTGCCCTGGGCTCTGTACCGAGTGTGACACGGAGCAGAGCCCTGCTGCCTCTTCAACACCTCCCACCAGCCAGACACCAACCCCTGCTAATGCTGCCAACATCCTCATTAGCACCTTCCCTGCCCGCCCTGCTCCTCACTGCTCTGCAGCTGCCCACGCTCTGAGCTTTGCCAGAGGTGACAGGGGATGGGGACAAGCCCTGGAGGTGCTGGGCACCCTGTCCCCTGTGGGTCTGTGTCAAGGGATTCCCACAGAGCATCACACACATCCTGAGTTCACCCTTCCCGAGCCTCTGGGACAATGCAGCCCCCTGCAAGGCAGGCAGGAGGAGCGGGGCTTTCTCCAAGTTCCATCGAGTAACAGGATGGTTTGGGCTGGAAAGGACTTTCCAACCATCTCCTTTCAACCCCTGCTATGGGCAGGGACACCTTCCACCAGCCCAGACTGCTCCAAGCCCTGTCCAGCCTGGCCTTGGACACTGCCAGGGAGTGGACAGGGCATGGCCAGGCCAGCTCCAGGCTCTGCCTGGGGAATGCATTTGCCCACCCATACATTTGCCCACCCATGCATTTGCCCACTCATGCACTTGCCCATCCATGCATTTGCCCACCCATGCATTTGCCCACCCATGCATTTGCCCACCCATGCATTTGCCCACCCATGCACTTGCCCACCCATGCATTTGCCCACCCATACATTTGCCCACC
>JANRGV010000055.1:2070708-2085226 GCA_024734035.1 Alethe castanea
GCCCCAGCTGGTTTTAAAGCTGGCCCATTAGCAGATAATGTGTGCCATGGAGATCAGGGTCACTGCCCCACCTGGCTTCAACAGATGGGGACAGAACACACATTGCTGGTCACATCAACACAACAGGGGCACGTGGGTCTGTTTGTGACAGGATGGGGCTGGGGGCTCATCTCAACCTCAGGCTGCACACAAACCGAGGGCTGAAAGCCACACGTGGCTCCAGCAGGACGGGCTATGGGCCAGAGCAGGGCTGCTCCCCTGCGGGGAAACTGAGGCACAGGGGACAGGGTGTGGGTGTGTCACTGATTTGTCCCCAGACACTGATTTGATACTGCCAGCAGCCAGCAGTGGAAGAAAAAAGTGCTTTCCTTTCCTTTTTCTTGGAGAAAACCTTTGGAGAGGAGAGCAGAGCTGTGCCATGCCATCCCAGACCTGCGTTGTCACAACTCCAGCGCTGGTTTGGGGATTTTGCCAAGAGCCCGGTCCTGCAGGACAGCAGAGGATGGCAAAGCATCCCCATCACACAGAGCATTCCCAGAGTGACAGGGGATCCCAATCACACTCCCAGAGTGACAGGGGATCCCAATCACACTCCCAGAGTGACAGGGGATCCCAATCACATTCCCAGAGTGACAGGGGATCCCAATCACATTCCCAGAGTGACAGAGAATCCCAATCACACTCCCAGAGTGACAGGGGATCCCAGTCACAGTCCCAGAGTGACAGGGGATCCCGATCACACTCCCAGCGTGACAGAGGATCCCAATCACACTCCCAGAGTGACAGGGGATCCCAGTCACAGTCCCAGAGTGACAGGGCATCCCGATCTCATTCCCAGTGACAGAGGATCCCCAGCTCAGCTAAGCATCCCGCGTGGCTCCTGGTCTCAGTGGATGGGAGACAAACCTGAGTTCAGTGTGGTGCATCCCCCAAGGGGTTGAGGAACTGCAAGGGCTAGGCCGTGCTCCCACCCGTCCGTCCCACATTCCCCTCGCATCCCCCTTGCATCCCCTCCTTCATCCCCTCCCTCATCCCTCCTTCATCCCCTCCCGCATCTCTCCTGCATCCCCTCCTTCATCCCTCCCATATCCATCCCGCATCCCCTCCTTTATCCCTCCCTCATCCCTCCTTCATTCCTCCCTCATCCCTCCTTCATCCCTCCTGCATCCCTCCCGCATCCCTGCCGCATCCCTCCCGCATCCCTCCCGCATTCCTCCCGCATCCCTCCCGCATCCCTCCTGCATCCCTCCCGCATCCCTCCCGCATCCCTGCCGCCGGGGGTCCCGGGGCGATGCCGCTCGGAGCCGGGCGCAGGGAAGCGGAGCGGAAGGAGCCGGGCCCCGACGTTCGGGCGGTCTGTGCCTGGAGCTGAAGCAGGCCAGGCTCCTCATCCCGCACATCCCCATGGAAACCTCGGCCCCGCCTCGCACCCTCCCCCGCTTGTAGGTCACCGGTGGCCGAGCAGGTCCGGGGGACCGGGGGGATGTCCGGGGGAAAAGGGGCTCCCCGATACCCAGGGGAACCTGCCGAGGCTGCCAAAGCAGGGATTGAGCCCTTCCTCCCACCCCCGGCCGCAGCCGCCCCTCTCTGCAGCGCTAGGAATCCCCGGCAGCATCCCCAGGCAGCATTCCCGGGAATCATCCCCAGGCAGCATTCCCTGGAATCATCCCCATGCAGCATTCCCGGGGATCCATTCCCGGGAACCATTCCCGGGAATCATCCCCAGGCAGCATTCTCAGGGATCCATTCCCAGGGATCCATTCCTGGGATCACCCCCAGGCAGCATTCCCAGGGATCGATTCCTGGGATCATCCCCAGGCAGCATTCCCAGGGATCCATTCCTGGGATCACCCCCAGACAGCATTCCCGGGGACCACCCCAAGCAGCATTCCCAGACATCCATTCCTAGGAAGCATTCCCGGGGATTCATTCCCTGGGATCATCCCCAGGCTGCATTCCTGGCAGCACCCCCAGGCAGCATTCCTGGGGATCCATTCCCAGGGATCCATCCCCAGGCAGCATTCCCAGGAACCCATTCCCTAGGATCACCCCTGGGCAGCATTCCCGGGGATCCATCCCCAGCCAGCATTCCCGAGAATCATCCCCAGGCAGCATTCCCGGGGATCACCTCCAGGGAGCATTCCCGGGGATCATTCCGGGGGATTCATTCTCAGGGATCCATTCCCGGGGACCCATCCCCAGCCAGCATTCCCGAGAATCGTCCCCAGGCAGCATTCCTTGGCATCACTCCCAGCCAGCATTCCCGGGGATCACCTCCAGGGAGCATTCCCGGGGATTCATTCTCAGGGATCCATTCCCGGGGATCCATTCCCGGGATCCATTCGCGGGGATCCATTCCCGGGAATCACTCCCAGGCACCATCCCCACGCCTCCGGATCCAGCCCTGGAGCATCCCAGCGCCCCTGGTCCAGCCCTGGAGCATCCCAGCCCCTCGGGGTGCTCGGGTGCCCCCGCTGCAGCCCGGGATCGCCCCCACCCCTTTCCTCTCCTGCGCTCCCCGCCCAGCGCTCAAATGCAGTTCCCCGAATGCTCCATTTGAAGCTAATTCCGGCTGAAATCTGGTTTGCTTTCCAGCGTTGCTGCTTTAAATGGGAGCGCTCGCCCTTGCAGCAGGAGGTGACACGCAGATGCACATCAGCGCCCGGCGGAGCGGGGGCTGGGGGCGCCGAGCCGCCTCGGGGACACGCCGGCTATTTTATGAGTAATTTAATATCTGGAACACAGACTTTTCATTCCCAGAGATCTGCTGGGGAAAGAAAGAGCCTTTCTGCAGCCCCGCGAAGGCTGTTCCTCATAAGGAGGCAGAGCAGAAAAAAAAAGGGGCTGGGATTTAACTCCTTGGTGGCCAGCCAGAGCGGAGCCTGCGGGCTCCCTGTCCCTGCAGAGGGCCAGGAAAAGCAGGAATTCCCTGCGCACCTCTAGGTGGGAGACAAGCCAGGCTGTGTCGATCCAGGCAAAAAAAAGCAACTGCTCCTTCCCATTCAAATTCAAATGCAAGCCTGGGTGAGGATGGGGAGAACAAACTTAACAGCAGCCCTGAAGAGATTTGGGGTTGGAGCTGATGAACTCATCCTGCCTGCTGCCTCCTCCCAGACCTCGTGGGCCCCCTGTGCTGCTCGTCGCCAGGAGCTGTGCCTGCCCAGCCGGTGGAGCTGGGATGAGGATGAGGATGAGGATGAGGATGAGGATGTTGCTGCTGCCAGGTGAGGGCTGAGCCAGTCTCCAGTGCCACCTGCCGGCAAATCGCCCTGGACAGGAGTCTCTGAGCGGGTGGCAACAGCCTCGGTCACTGTCCTGCGCTGGGGAGGGGACACCTGAGCAGCCCAGAGCTGGAGAGCTCGGGGGTGACACTCCGTTAAATCCTGTCCACATCACACTCCCCTCCCCAAGATCTTTTATCATCATCCTTTTTATCCAGACCTTTTCAAATCTCAGACTCCAACAAAAATTCCTGAATGTCCTGTGTCCACCCCCAAAGGATGGGCTGGGGTCTGCAGGCAACCCACCCAGGGTGTCCCTGGGCTCCTCAGCTTTGATTCACCTGCACGTTCCACAGCTCTGCTATTGGTAAGAGCAGGTTGGGAGGGCTTGGCTGTGCTCCAGGACGTGTGGGTTCAGTGCTGGGCTTTGGAGGCTGTACTGGGGGTGTCCTCCACACCACACCCATCACGGCATCCCATTGCTTGGCCCACACTCACCTGCCTCGCCTTGTCACAGGCTTTGACAATCTTCTGTGGGTATTTCTGTCACCACCACCCCCCCAAAAAAAGCCTAAGAGAGGTTGGTGTCCCCAGATCCTGCCACTGTCAGGACTCTCCAGTACAGCACCATCTCCAGCATCTCCCCAGTGCCCCCAGTTTTCCCACTATGTCATTCTTCTGCTCCCTGCTGAAGGCTGAGCTGCTTCTCCATGTTTTCCTAACCCTGGGCTGGGACCCTTTGGGTGGCTCTGGACGGAGATGCTTGGCCTGATCTGCAGCAGGAGCTGCATGACTTGTCTGGCTCAGCTCAGCAGTAATGAGATACTAATGAGCCTGGGCTGCACCCAAGGGGGCAAAAATCAGCACCCTGGTTATGTGAAAATTATTTAGGAGGCAAAAGGAAAATCCTATCCAGAGAGGGACCGCCAGTGCGAAGAGCTGTCATTTATTGTGAAAGAATGGCAGCAGAGTGCCTCAAGCACCAACTCGGGAGCTAAGAGTTTCCAAGGGAGTCCTCGCTGGCCACAGACACATCTCCAGCGGGCTAAGCCTCGGGGAAGATGAGGAAGCCCGAGAAGATGCTGTCAGACCCCTCCAGCCCCACCAAGGAGTTCTTCTCGCTGGGCGCCAGCCAGACGGACTCGTTGGCGGCCATCTGCAGCACCACGGCGCCCGTGGTCACCTGGAAACTGCCGTGCACGAAGTCGCAGAAGGTCACCACCGTGTCCCCCCTGCTGGAGCCGCGGCCCCTCTTGAGGCTGAGGCACAGGTTGCCGCGGGAGGTGACGTGGTAGGTGAAGAAGTAGGTGCCGGGCACGCGGCAGGTGAAGCGGCCGTAGCGGCTCTCGTAGTGCCCGTTGGCATTGGTGAGCACGCGGTCGAAGCGCACGGGCTGGTCCCGCCGCGGGTACGAGCTGATGCTCCTGGCGGCTGAGAACGCTGACTTGAAGGTGACCTTGTAGTCACCAGGCTCTCCCATGGGGCCGGGCAGTCCCATCATACCTGGCACGCCCTCTGGACCTGGCATGCCAGTGGGACCGACCTTCCCAGGCGGCCCTGGTAGGCCTGGGTCTCCCATATCCCCTCTCTCTGCTCCACCCTGGCCAGGGGGTCCTAGGAAAGAGGAGGAAGTGTTGTTGGATGCTGCTGGGAGCCAGGGAAAAAGCAGCCTTGAAGCCTTGCCTTTCTCAGCCTTCACCAGGATAAGAAATTCTAACAATGATTATGCACCTGCAGGGTGTGAGTGTCTCGTGATATTTTGCAGAAAGCATGTTTTCAAAGAGGTGTTGCCTTCTTGGACCAATGAATCTTTCCTATTTTGCTTTTCACATACAACCCTACATAAAGTGTAGTGTTTCTTTAAATAAAGCTCTCTTTCTCTTTTGCTTCTCCATTGCATGAGGAACTATGCTGCATTATCCTTTTTGCCACTCACCTATAGCCTAAAATGCAACAAGGAAGAGTCTTTGTGGTCACAGCCAAGCCCCATTTCTCTGCAGAGAGGGAGCATGAGCAAGAAAACCTGTGCAGGGTGTGGGTCAGCGGAGACCCCTGCCCAACAGGCAGCTGTGACACCCCTTGCTGTCATCCCCCTCCTCCCCCAAATTCCTTGGGGTGCTCCATCATCCCTGCCTGACAACACCTCAAAGAACTGGTGGAAAGGGGTTGCTTTCCCAGGACCATATGCCTGGCACTCTCTTTCCCCGCTCTTGGCATTCAAAAGACAAAGTTTCACCCACCTGCAGCCTCTTCCTTACCTTGTTCACCCTTTGGGCCGTTCTCTCCATCCCTGCCATCCCTGCCAGGCTGTCCTGGTAATCCTGGGATGCCTGGGATGGTGCCATAGGTCCTGCAGAGTGTGGCTCTGGCAAGCTGCCCTCCAGCCAGGCAGATCAGCATGGCCCACAAGGTCCACATCTGTGGGGGCATGGAACGGTGTCAGGGCACTTTCCTGGGTGCTGGGAGCGCTGGGGAAGGCACTCTGAGCTGCTCTGGAAGATGGTGACTGCAAGCAAGTCTGGGTAACACCATCAGGGAGGGAAAACATCCTACTGCAGAGCCAAATCCACTCTGCTGCTGGCCCTGGAGCAAAGGACCAGAACTCTTGGGCAAGGCAGGGCTTGTCAGTCTCCCATCACTCTTAAATTCCCGGTTTACAAGTGCCCACAGCTTCAGCCACCTGAATATTTGGGACAGGTTATCTCAGAGATCTGATGTCCAACGTGGCCATGCTGCTCCCTTGCAGGAGAAATTCTCCATCTCATCTCAGGGCCAGGGTAAAATCCTTGCAGGCTAAAAATCCTTACCCAACCAGAGCAGTTTCATCATCTGCAAGGGAATGGGCCTTGCCTTCTAGCAGCATGTCTGAGGGGTATGCTGGTCCTTGAAGATGGCAATGAGCCCCCAAACCTCCCTCCTCCATCCCACAAGCTCCCCTTGGGTCCTGTCACACAACTGCTCAATCCCAGAGGCATTTCTGTATCTAACAAGCCTTACTGGGACACTTATCTGGGCTTCCATGCCTTCCATACCTTCTTCCTGCCCTCCCTGCCCAGCTCCTTCCCCCAGGTCCTGGTGTGGGATAAGCACCAGCCACATGGGGGCTGTATCTGGACATCCCAGCCACAGCTCTCCCACTTCAGGTGGGTTTTCCCAGGGCTGAAGCTCTGGTGCCAGCAGAACAAAAGCTTGGTGAGCTGGATCCTCCAGGCACAGCCGTTGTGCTTTGGGTGTGGCAGGCACAAGGGCTGATCCACAGCTCCCAGCCCATGAGAAGACAAGAGCAGCAGAGCACCCCCAGGGAACCCTTCAGACTGATGCACCTTTCAGTCCCTGATCACCCCTCTGGAACTCTGCCATCTCTACTTTCATGTTTTCCTTCTTCCAGGTGGAGCAGGAGGGGTCAGGGTCTCATCAGGGATCCCCCAGCCCAGCACCTCCACCCCCCATTTCTCCTCTGCCCCAGAGCACAGGGCAGTGCCAGCAGTGCAGGTGACTGTCACCCTGCCAGAGCTGGGTTCCCTCCGTGCTCCTTCCTGCAGGGGCAGCCTTGGGCTCAGCCTGGCTCTTACCTTGAGCTCCTCGTTGATCAGGTGGGGAGGGAGCAGGACACCCCAGCAGGACACCCCAGCGTCCTGCTCAGAAATGCCCACGAGCAGAAGCAGAAGTCTGCTGCAAGGGTTATTGTGAAAGGATCTGGGGCACATCCCCTTTTTATCTTTAGCTCCTCTCCTTTTTTTGGTGGCAGTTTCAGATCCTCCAGGAATGCTGTTGTCAGCTGAGCAGAGCAAGCTACCCCCAAATAGCACCCTGAGCCCTTGTAGCCACAGCTCTGCCCTGCAAGGTCCCTGGCTCCTGCTCAGGGGTCCCTTGCTATGGGGAATGCTGTTGGGAGCTCCAAATGAGTTTAGAGTGACCCATCAGAGCTGCAGAAATGTGCATGCACTCAGCCAGGCCCCTCAGGCTGCTCTGCACCCTTCCAGCAGGCCCAGGGGATGCTGCAGGGTGTCAGCATCCATCCCCTTGAGCCCATGCCCCTGACTGTCCTGAATATTGTGTTTGGGAAGTGATTTTACCCTGTGGGAAAAGCATTCCCAGTCCTGCTTTGGCTGCTGCCTTGTGGAGGTGAAGCACAGGATGTTCAGAGAGGTGACTGCTTCTTCCACCCTGCAATGTGTGACACCAGGAAAAATCCCTTTTGGGTTTTGGTGGGCTCTGCAGCCTCCACAACCACGAGCTCCTTTGGTCTGGCTCAGGAAAGCCAGAGTGCTTCCCCTGCCCCATCCTGGTAGGGAGCCCAGGGATGTCCCAGCCATAGTGTTGGGGTTTCCTTTGCAGTCTGTGCCCCTGTGGAGCTTTGGAGGGAAGGGGAGAATCAGGGCCAGTATCAGTATCAGGCTTGGGGGAGTCTTGGTGCCCTCTTGGTAGGGATTGTGTGGGGACATGGGAACCATCCTGTTCCTGCATCAGGGTCCCTCCAAAGCCAGGTGTGGGTGGAGTGTGATGGTCTCTGAGGCCAGTGAAGCTTGGGGACATGCTGATGCCACACAGATGGCCAGATGTGCACACCACAGAGAGGGAGGACACGAAGGAAACAACACACTACACCAGGTGCACTGGGGAAGGTTTTATTGACACTTTCCACAGCCAGGTCATGGCAAAGGGATTGCTGCAGCCTGTGCCAGGACACCTGGCTGGACTTGAGACAACCCAGATGGGAGGAGAAAAACACAGAGAGACTCTGAGGAAATGTGGGGTTAGCAGGGGGGATGCACATGGCGCTGCCAGCAGGACCAGGAGCTCAGCACCATCACTCTGGCTGCAGATGCATCCAGATGTGCCCAGCTGCCAGTGCTCAGCCCCCAGAGCAGAGTGGGTCTGGCTGCTGGGCTCGATGCCCTCACTGCAGAGAAACCGTGAGCATCAGGATGAGCCCAGCCACGAGCAGCGTGTTCAGGGCAGGGAGAAGACCTCAGGGCGTGGGGGGGCTCTGCTGCTGCTCTAGTCTGGGAAGAGCAGGAAGCCTGAGAAGATGCTGTCGGAGCTGGCGATGCCCACCATGCCGTTGTAGTCGTTGACCCCCAGCCACACCTCGTCCGCAGCAGCCAGGTGCAGCAGCGTCCCCCCCGAGCTGACCTGCATGCTGTTGGTCTTGTGGTCGCAGAAGCTGGCCATCTTCCTCTGGTTTTTGAGCAGGATGACGCAGAGGTTGGCCGTGTGGGAGCTGTGGAAGACGAAGTAGTAGACCCCGGGGAGCCTGCAGGTGAACTTGCCCGTGATGGTGTCGTAGTCGTTGTTGGTGTTGGTGATGGCGTGGTTGAAAACCACGGGGACGTTCTTCAGGGGGTACTGGATGGTCTTCCTGGTCACTGAGAACGCTGACTGCTGCTTCTGCTTGAAGCTGCCTGGCAGTCCTGGGGGTCCAGCAACGCCCATAATCCCAGGGATTCCCGGTGCACCAGGGACCCCAGGGGGGCCAGGCTTGCCTGGAGGGCCAGGGACTCCTGGTGGCCCTTGCGTGCCCTTGGGCCCCAGCTGTGAAGAAAAAGCTGGGATACCTGTGGGGTGGTGGGGGGTGAAAGGGAGTCAGTATCAATGGCAGGATATGGGGAGAGGCTTCTCTAGGCCCTTCCCATGGCCAGGACAGCGCTGCTGCCTTTCCCACTGACCACAGAGGATGCTCTGCACATCCTGCAAGCCAAGGCAGATCAGCCATGGAGGACTCAGTGCCCCCCTGCAAGAGCCCAGGTGGTTTCCCTCTTTGCTCACTCACCTGGTTCCCCTTTGGCTCCCTTCAGCCCATCCCGGCCATCCCTGCCTGGCAAACCTGGCATGCCTGGCAGCCCTGGAACTCCATAGCAGCTGGGAGGGTTTTCTACAGCCCCAGCAGAGCTCAGATGCAGGAAGAGGAGGGTGAGGGCCAGACTGAGCTGCACCCAGAATCTCTTCTCCATTTTGGTGTTCTGTAGCATGGAAAGAGAAAGAAAGTGCTGGAGTGAGGGGCCACGGCAGGGTGGCTTGCAGGACACAGAGAGAAGCAGACTGGATGTACCATGAACACCTGGATGCCATGGGTGTGTCCTCAATGTCCCACATACACACACTGCAGGACAATGAGGAGCTGGATGTGTGGAGATGGGCCCCAGGCTCATCTCCAACCCCAGGGCAGCCCCTGATGGCACAGCAGGAGCGGGACTTTCAGTCTGGATGGAGCCATGGGGTCTGAGGTGCCCATGGCCAGCCCCAAGCCCTCTGAGTCCAGTGTCCCCAAACCCTGGAGATGCACACACCGCTGCAGACTGTCACCCCTGCACACAGCTGATCTCCCTCCTCCTCCAGCAGCAGCCTGTCTGTCCTGGCTCTGTGCAACAGGATCAATCCTTCCATCAGCTGCTGCATCCTGTCTCCATCACACGTGCGCAGCCCCTCACTGCCTCCATCTCCTTCCTCTCCTCCTCCTCTCTCACCCACGTTATCCTCTCATTGTCCCCCCTCTCCAGCAGTGTGCCATGCTGCTGGACCCCCAGTGCCACCCTGCAGACAGGGACCCTGCAGCACTCTTACCTCAGGTGGGGAGCAGGCAGGAGGTCTGCGCTGGTCCCGCTGGGTGCGCGGTTTCTGCCAGCACAGCGCGCTGGGGGCGGTTCCTGACACCCTGCGGAGGAAGTGATAGCTGGGGAAGGGTGAAGGGCCCTTGGGAGCACAGAACCCCAGTGTTCCCACCCAAATTTCACATCCTCCTGCCTGATGGTTTCTGCTGAGCCAGCAGTTCTTGGCTGTCCAGCAAAACCTGTACTGGTGCCACTGGGACAGGAAAGGCTGCAAGGACAGAGGTGGGGCACAGGTCAGAGAGATGGGCACAACCCCCCAGGCCTCTGCAGGGAATAGCCCTCCCCAAATCCCCTGCTTCCCCTCTTACTTCCCTTGTTTCTGAGCAGAAGGCAGCGTGGGAACAGAGCCTCAGGCCAGCTCCAGTGGGTTGGAGATGCCTGTGGCACTGAAGGGCTGCTGCAAGGTCCCTGCCTGCCTTTAATGGAAGATGCTGCACTCCTAAATAGGACTGGAAAACCTTTCCCTTTGAGAATTTCTGATCTGCACCTTTCCCCATTTGTTGATCTCGGTGGAACCTCCAAATGTTACTGTATAAGGGTTACAGAGCAGTGAAAGGACACAGTAACATGGCACTCTCTTGCATGCAGCAAGAAAGAGCAAGAAAGAGCAATTTATTGAAGGAAGCCATGGCTTTAAATAAGACACTTTGTGCATAACAAAATATAGACAGTTCCTTGGTCAGAGAAGGAGACACCTCTTGTCCCAGACTTTCTCACGGATCCAGCAGGTGTTTTATCTTTTGTTATAATTCTTTCTCTTATGTTTACAGTAGAGAAAGTGCCTCTAGCTTGGGAAAAATCCTAGCTGAGCTTCAGAAAGCTAGACTGGAAAAATCCTCTAAGATTCTCCCTGGGCTGTAGTGGCCACATCCCATACCCCACCAAGTTCTGCTGAGTGCTGGACTCGGTGAGACCCCAAGATCCCTCCCTGGGGTGTTGCTCCTCACAGGTGACCCATGGGGGTCTCCTCCTCCTCCTCACTGCTCCAGGAATGATGATATTGAGTGCCCAGTGTTTGTGGAGCAGCTCCCCTGAGGAGCAGTCCCAGGCACCTGGTGCTTCCTGACCAGCCCAGCCTGCTGCACCTCCCTTTCACATCACCCTAAACCCTCACAGCTCCACCACCATCACCCCACAACCCCACCAGTATCCCAGTGTCCCTGTCCCTCCTTGCTGCAATGCCAGAGGACCACAGCTGCCTTCTGCCTTGCTGGGAGAGCTTGGATGCCAACCTGGGACTGTGTGGGTGAGGTGCAGGATCTGCTGCCTTTGTTTTCCCCTGCAGGACAGCTGCCTTGGGCTCAGCAGAGAAGGGCACACATAGTCCTGTCCCAGATGTTTCTTATTCCTCCCTGGAAGTGTCAGCTCTGATTGGACACTACATTCCCTCCTGTCCTGCCTTTGCAGTGCCTGGGACAAGCTGGAATCCCTTCTCTCCCTGGGCAGCTTGGGAAGGGTCCAGGATGGTTTGGGGAAGATGCATGAATAGAAGAGAAAACCCAAGGAGTGGTAGAAGAAGCCTTTATTTATACTGATGGGGAGGCAGTGACAGGATGTGCCCCAGTGCCAGCAAGGCTTTTGCAGTGGTTAGTGGAGCAGAAGCAGTGGCAGGCCGTGATTTCCCACTCAGGGGCAAAGAGCCAAAGCTGGTGACAGCTGGGAGTGGAGCTTGAGTGCCCAGGAGGAGAAAGAGACGAGAGTCCAGAGCCTCCAGGACAGTGTGGGCAGGCTCAGCACAGAACTGAGTGCTGCAGCGGTGACCCACAGCTGTGACACTGCTGGCAGCACAGAACACTTCTGGATGTTCAGTTTGGAACCATCCCCATGTGCTGTGGCACTGAAGCATCCCACACACCCCGAGGGAAGCTGCCAGGCTGGCAGACACCCCGGGGTGCTGTGGGAGTCCCTCAGGCCGTCTCTGGGGACACCAGGAACCCGCTGAAGACGCTGTCGGCCTCGGAGCCACTGTAAATGGAGCTGCCCTGGATGGGGTCAGTGCTCAGGGACACCTGGTCACCCGAGGCCAGCCTGAGCACGCTGCTGCCCGAGTTGACCTGTGGGATGCCCTGGCTGTTGCTGTCGCAGAAGCTGACCACGCTCTGCCCGTTCTTGGTGATGCTCAGACACAGGTCCCCGCTGGACACCACCTGGAAGGTGAAGTAGTAGAGCCCGGGAATGCTGCAGGTGAATTTCCCAGTCTGGGGGCTGTAGGAGTTCTCCTGGTTGGTGATGATCCTGTCAAACACCACGGTGGTGCCCGCGCGGGGCGGGGACAGCCTGGAGGCAGAGAAGGCAGGACGAGGGTGCTCCAAAACATCGCCAGCTTCGCCTTTCTCCCCTGGGGGCCCTGGCAACCCTGGCCTCCCCATAGGGCCAGGACTGCCAGGTCGGCCTCGCGCGCCTGGGACGCCAGGAGAGCCAGGTTTGCCTGTATCCCCTTTGGGTCCCTTGATGCCCGTGCTCGGCGCTGGTCTCCCTGCGGAGAAGTGGGGAGGAGGAGGAGTTCATGCACATCTGGAATCTCCTGAGCTGCTCCCACAGCCTGGGATGCTCCTACCAGGAGGCTCCCAGGCCTCCTGCACCCAGCATCCCTGGCTGCCTCCTACCTGGCTCTCCCGTGTCACCCTTCTGCCCTGGCCTCCCGTCTCGGCCAGGGACTCCAGGGAAGCCGTTCTTGCCGTCCGGTGCCTTGCACACTCCCTCCTCCATCAGGGCCATGCCCAGCACTGCTGCCAGGGTGCTGGCTGCCAGCAGCAATCCAGGCTGCATCCTGCCTCCTACAGCACAGGGATGAGCTGGGGATGGAGGCAAACACACAGATAAACCTCAGTGACAGACACGCAGGTGCCCTCATCAGATATGCCACAGGTCTACTGAACTGTCCAGCATGGATAACCACACACCATATGCAGTGGTGGAAACAAATTCCTGGAAAGGTTTTGAGGCTGTGTGATCTGAACTCACTGATGTCACTGAAAATCTCTAGCATGCCCATGGCAGAGCTCTGGGGTTGAAAAGCCCAATACATGAAGCATAGCACAAACCCCTTTCTCCATGTCCTGGGCATGGGTAGGGGCACCTCAGATGCCTCTGGAGGATTTTTATTCCAGTTTGGGGGGAGAAGCACTGCTGTATGGGGCAGTGGTCCCATGGGAGAGAGAGCATGAGGGAGGAAAGGATGCAAAGACACACGACAGTGATAAACAGGAAAGGGAAAAATAGCAAATGGGATCCAAATCTCCAACATTCAGAGCTGGGAGAGAGGACATGGACCTATCCCAAAACCTGAGGTTCTCAGCTTGGGACAAGTCTGCAGAGCCCAGTGATGTCCAGAGTCACACAGAGCAAGGACAGATCCCTGCAGATTCCTCTTCCCCCCACGTCCTCTTCTCTCCGTTTTTCTACTTTGAACCCTTGTGGAGAGGGAAGGGAAGAACAAAGGAGGACAGGGAGCAAGGACTGGAAAGTAGTGGCAGAAGAGGAGAGTGTCCCCAGGTGTTCGTGGTGACTTACCCTGGTGCAGGGGCTGAAGACAGCAGTGTGAGCAGCAGCTGTGTTTGCTGGAAGCTCTTCTCTGGGAGTAGGGAGGAAGAGCAGAGGGGTGGGAAGGATGAACTTGCATGCCCTGTAGTTTTGCCTTGTTGGAGAAGGGATGTTTTGAGTTTCACTTTCTCTCTGAGAGAAACTTGTTCCCCTTTCCATGCTTGACTCTGGGTTTACTGGAAACAGTTTTGTTTCAGTGCAGGCAGAGTGCAGTGCCACTGGGTGCCCAGCCTGGCCCAGCAGCAGGGGCTGGTGGTGACTGGGCACAAAGCAGCGTGACTGGAGGATGCCCACAGGCTGCTGAGGTGGCAGGAGGGGACAGGTGATGGAGTACCAGGTGTCACGGCCATCCACGGGATGCCCAGGGCAGCCCAGGGAAACCCTTGGAGGTTCTGCCCTGTGGGGTGATGGGCAGAGTGGCTGTCACTGGCACCCAGCTTTGCCATGGCACTGCTGGGTGCTGATCCTCTTGATGCCAACCTTGGCACTGCACTCAGATGGAGCAGGATCCAGCAAAGGATCAGCACTGCCTGTGTGGCTCAGCTGGGCCTTGAGTATTTTGGTTGGATACCAGGGAAAGATTCTTCCCTCACAGGGTGCTGGCACTGCCCAGGCTCCCCAGGGAATGGGCACAGCCTCAGGGCTGCCAGAGCTCCAGGAGCATTTAAACAATGCTCTGAGGCACAGGATGGGATTGTTGGGGTGTCTGTGCAGGGTCAGGAGTGGAACTGGTGATCCCTGGGGGTTTCCTCCAACTCAGGATAGTCCATGGTCCAATGATCTCCTTCCTGCTGCCCTCACTTCAGTGCTTTGGGGACCTGGTGGCTGGAGTAGAGTGGGAAAAGATGAGGGTGTCTGGCACTGATGGTGCTCTCAGACCCTTTGGGTAGCTGTGCCTTGCACCAACCAGCTCTGGGCAGCCCCAGGATCTGTGTGTGGCCTCGAGATCTGCCAAGTGAACCACCAGCACCTCATATCACTGAGTGCAGGGAATGAGCCCAGGAATGCTGTCTTGGTTTGGAGAACAGGTGTCTGCCAATAAAGGCAGGAGCTTCCTTTTGAAATTGAGAATGTAAACCCCCTCCCTCCAAATTATTATAATTTTGAAATTAAGGGGCTCTCAGGCAAAGATAGGGGAATTAG
>JANRGV010000055.1:2165563-2176441 GCA_024734035.1 Alethe castanea
CTTTGCCCTGCTGAGTTTCCCGGGGGAAGTGAAGCAGAGCTGTGCACGGGAGGAGAGGCAGGGGCGAGGGCAGAGCTGTGGGGTGACAGGGATGTCCCCAGGATGCACAGAGATGTCCCCCAGGATGTCCCCAGGGTGCACAGGGATGTCCCCAGGATGCACAGGGATGTCCCCCTGGATGTCCCCAGGATGCACAGAGATGTCCCCCAGGATGTCCCCAGGGTGCACAGGGATGTCCCCAGGATGCACAAGGATGTCCCCCAGGATGTCCCCAGGGTGCACAGGGATGTTCCCTGGATGTCCCCAGGGTGCACAGGGATGTCCCCCAGGATGCACAGGGACATCCCCAGGATGTCCCCAGGATGCACAAGCATGTCCCCAGGATGTACAGGGATGTCCCCAGGATGTCCCCAGGATGCACAGGGATGTCCCCCAGGATGCACAGGGATGTCCCCAGGATGTCCCCAGGATGCACAGGGATGTCCCCCAGGATGCACAGGGATGTCCCCCAGGATGTCCCCTAGGATGCACAGGGATGTCCTCAGGATGCACAGGCTGTCCCCCTGGATGTCCCCAGGATGCACAGAGATGTCCCCCAGGGTGCACAGGGATGTCCCCAGAATGTCCCCCAGCTCCCCTCAGCACTGCCTGCGTGCTCTGGGCTCTCCACCAGGCTCTGCCAGGGCACAGATCAGGTTATTGTGAGCACCAAAATGCTCTGGCTCCAGCTTATCCAGTTCTCTCCCAAATCTGGCAGAGGAGATGGAGGTCACTGCTGCCATGTCCCCACTCACCTGTGGCAGTGCCAGAGCTGGAAGCATCCTCCCCACTGACAGAGCAGGAGATAAATCCCAGCTCCAAGCTCCAGCAGCAGTCAGGATCAGCCACACCTCCAACCCCAGGGTGAATTTGGAGAGTTTGCATCTGCACCATCACTCTTCCAAACTTGGTGCTTTTTTTGCACAGCAGCTGCACTGTCAGCTCTGTCCCAGGGTCCCTGGGGATCCCAGTGTGAGACCAGCCCAAAATGCCACACCTGGCCTGCAGGGAAAGTGCTCTCAGCATGGGGCAGGCAGGCTACCTGAGCTCCTGGCTCAGGTGCCAGATTCACCTTCCCAGTGTGTCACAGGGCAGCTCAGGTCCCACAGGCCCTGCCAGGTCCCAGGAGCTGCAGGGCCCTTGGGGTCACAGAACCCAAGAGTGGTCTGGGTTGGAAGTGACCATCTTGTTCCAACCTCCTGCCATGGGCAGGGACAATTTCCACTGTCTCAGGGTACTCCAAGCCCTGTACAACCTTGCCTTGGGCACTCCCAGGGATGGGGCAGCCACAGCTTCGCTGTGCCAGGGCCTTACCACCCTCACAGGGAAGAATTTTTCCCAATACCCAATCCAAATACACCCTCCTTCAGCTTAAAGCCATTATCCCTTATTCTATCACTGCTCAACCTCCCAAAAAGTCCCTCTCCAACCTTCCTGTGGGCTCTTTTAGGTACCAGAAGGGGGATGGAAGGACCTCCTTCAGGAATGCCCATTACTGGAGGGGTTTTTCTGTTTCACTGTTTCTGTTTTCCAGGCTCTGTGGGCAGGAGGGGACGTCTGTGACACTGGGTACCACTGGGTCAAGAACACAGGCACCAGGCATGCCCCAGGCACTGCTGGCTCTCAGTTCATGGGCTGAAGTGGTTTTATGAACCAAAGCTCAGCTCAGCCCCACCAGTGTGATAAGATCCCCCAGTGAGATGGAAATAAGGACATCATAATTAACGTGGTGAGCGCACGCACTGGGGGGTGACGTGATTGCATCTGCATTCAGGAGTTTGCCTAATAGTTTAAATTAAAGTCAACACCAGGTATAAAAAAAATTTGCCAGATTATGAAAGGCAAGAGATGCAAACACCAGATATCTGGGCAGCTGACTAAAGTCTTATAAGTCTTCCAGGGCCTGTGTGGCACAGCAGAGGAGGAGGAACAGAGGAGAGACTGTCCCCCCCTGGGGCAGCAGCTCAGCCTCCCACCATCCCTACAGAGCAAAGCAATGAGGGTCCCCAGCCCTGGGACAGCTTCCAGGAGGGATGCCAGGTCTGCCTGGCATAGCAAAGCTTTTGTGGCCACTGAGACATCCAGCACTTTCCTTCCCAGCCTGCCATGGCACCTCCTCACACCATTGTCACTGGGAGAGGAAAAAAAGAGAGGGCTGTTATTGCAGCTATAAATCATTAGATGGGAGGCCTTAATGGAGATAATCCCCATGAAATCAGTCACTGCTGGGGCTAAGGAGGGATTTGTCAGGCAGTTAACTACCCTGAGCTTCACTGCAGGTGATTAACTCCTGGTAGTGACCAGCATCTGGGGAATTAGCAATAACCCAGCATTTACTGAACAAGCACTAGGAGATGAGCTTTTATCTCAATTACCAGTCTAAATCTTTATTTTCCAATGTTCTGTTCCTACACATTTATTATTTTTTTTCAAAGAAAATTAATTTCACCACAGCTTGAGCTGTAACTTGCCTGGATCCAGGTAGAGGCTCCCACTTGGAAGAGAAACTCAAGAAATACAACAAGGAAATCAATCTGAGGGAGAGGAGAGACATGGCCAAGCACACAGGAGAGGCAAAATATATCTTGGTGCTCTGAGAAGGAGAGATGAACCTGAGGGGAGGTGGAATAGCAAGGACACAGCTTGGACAGAGGATAAGGTTTTACTGAGTGGGCTTGGGGCAGAGAGAGACCCTGCTCCATGACAGATGAGGCTCATCCCAGCCATGAGCTGATTGTTGGCTGCAGGACCAGACCTAGGCAAAAAAAGCCCCCTGGTGTGCAGGCATGACTGCAATAGCTCAGTCCCAGGGCTGAAATCCCCATTCTTGGTGCACAAATACTGCTGGGAAACCATGCTGAGGCCATGCCTGTGCTTTCAGCTGGGGGCTCCAGCAGACCTGGTGCCTTTCTGACAGTGTTCTCTGTGGGTACTGCACATCCTTGGCTAATTGTGCCCAGGGGCCTCAGGACACAACCCTGAGGAGCAAAGGGGCAGGGATGGAGAGCTCCAAACCCCTCTGAGGGCTTTTCCTGGTTCCCACCACCAAAGCCAACATGGAGCATGCCAGGTGGGATTGCTGGGGGTTGAACAGGACCCTTGTGGGTGCTTCCACTCAGCACATTCCCTGGCTCTATGACAGATGTTGGGTGGCAATGCCCAGGCATTGGTCTGGGCTGACCCCAACCCCTGCAGCAAGGGGGAATCTGTGGGGCCAGCACAGAAGGTGCTGGTGGGGGTGGATGGGGGTCATGGGCAGCATGGGGGGCCTTCCTCCAGCTCTCAGGGTGTTCCCATTCTCGTCAGCTCTTGCAAGGCATCGTTCAAGCTCCTTAGATACCCCGTGTCTGAACAAAACAATTTCCTGTTTGACTTTGTAAATCAGAGCAGATGATACAATAATTATTAATAATATGTTGACTTATCTCATCAGTGTTTTAATTAGTCAGTAGAAAGGCAATTTGCAAAGGGGCTCCCTCTGATCCAGCAGGTCAGGTGCTGAGCAAGGAGAAGGGACAGAAGGGCACTGGGGCCTTGTGCTGGGGAGAGCTGGGATACAGGAGGCACGGCAAGGGAAGGTTGACCACAGTGATAAGAGTTTAATTTTCAATGCAAAGGGAATTGTTCTGGGAAAGGAGCGAGCTGCAAAGCTCCTGGGAGCCCTTTGAAGTTCTAATTGAGAGGAGCCGCAGCCTGCGGGACAGGGATGCTCCCGGTGACCCCTCTGCTGCCTGCACGTGGCTCTGGGCTGGAGCTGAGGGGGGCATGCAATTAAACCCCTGAGCAGCAATTACAGCCAATTACCCCTCAGTTAATTGTCTGGCAAGAGAAAATGTCAAAACAGGCCAGGCATGGCTCCCTGATGGCCTGACACTCCCCAGGGCCCACGGCACTGCTGACCCTCACCGTGCCCACTGCTCCCAGCTCCTGCTGGCCATGGCAAGCCCAGAGAGGGAACTGACCTCCAGGTGAGGCAGGCTCACCTTGCCCACAGGTGTGATGAAAATTCAGGACTTTGCAAGCTGCACCCATCCAGCTTTGCCCTGGCTGTGCAGGCAGCTCTGGCATCTCCCAGGCAGAGGAAGAAGCCTCTGAGGCTGCTGCCTCTCCCCTGGGTGCCCAGGTGGGACAGGACCTGCCAGCGAGCCAGCACACACCTCCTGAAGCTCCTCAGGCTAAGGCTCTGTGCTGCTCAGTGCCATGAAAACACCCAGGAAGAGCTGCCCAGCTCCTTCTGCCTGCCACCCTGTGGTGACCCTGAGGGGAATGGAGATGTGGGTAAAGCAAAACAAACACCATTTCTGCAGCAGTGCTGTGCCATGGCAGGAGGATGCTGTGCCTGTGTCTGCCCATGGATGGAGCAGCTGGCAGGCAGCAGGGATGGGGGAACTGCCACCAATCTTTCATCTAGAGTGTCTAAATTAAGGAAATGGCAGCAAAAATAAATGACCTCAATGGAAATCTGGCTTCACAGCACAGTGCCTCTATACAACCCCAGTCCAAGACTTCCAAAGCTACAGCAGTGGGCAGGGACAGCCCCAGGGACAGCCAAAGCAAAGGGAGCTCCTTCCTTAGTGCAGGGATCACACCACACCCACCCCAGCTGTGCCTGAGCACTGGAGGTGCTGCTTGGGAGCATCTGCTCAGAGCCAAACCAGAGAGCAAGAATTGCACCCCAGCTCCCCTGAGACACCCCCATCCACCTCCTGGGGACAGCAAACAGACCCCAGGGCAGATTTACTGCTCAAAAAGGGCCTGAAGGAGCACCTGGGAGGTAAAGGAATGAGATGTGCTTTCTGGCTTATGGGATACAATGGCCCATGGAGGAAAAACCATGGTCCAGACAAGTGTTTAGAGGAGCTATTAAAACACCCAGCTGGAAAAAGATATGCAAAGTAGAGGGTGTTCAAGATAGTTTCCACACAGGTGTGTGGTCATCCTGTCAGTAACAGGGCCACAATTTGGGCAAAAGCACAGGGTAAGGGCACAGTGGAGTTACCCCACCACTGACTAAGGGCCTGTAGGACTCAGCAGCATGGCCAAGAGGTGGCTCTGGTGTTGGGTTGTTGCCCTTTGGTTTTCTTTCACTTTTTTGGCATCCACTATTATTATTTCATTTTATTCTTTATTATATTTATTATTTACTCTTTTAAAAATTACTTACTATTTTATTTAATGTATTATATATTATGTCATTTATTATAGAGATTATTTATTATTTTAATATCTATTTTTAATAAACATCACCAATGGAGAATATATGGAGATCATGGATGTACAATATGGAGAATTCAGATGGATTAGTGTTCAAGAGCTGTTGGTGAAGGACTGCTGGGCATCTGCTGTAGAAAGCCCTGAGACCCCCAGTCCCTGTGGTCACCTGACAGTCACACTGACACTCCAGATGGGTTGGGGCTTTGGATTCATCCCTGGATTTGTGAAGTCCCTGGTGTGGTGAGAATGAGGCTCCTTCAGGCTCAGTCCTTTTGTGTGCTTGGGAGGGCAAGGCCCGTTCAAGGATTCATCCTCACCCAAGTCAGTGATCCAAGGATCCCACCTGCATTCCTGACAGGGAGCAGGGCCTGGGGTCATCCACAAGGAGAGTCCTGGGCAGCCTGTGAGCAGCAGATGGTCTGACTATGGGCAGGAATTGCCCAGGGAGGGATTAAGGACAGAACACTGGATGTGGACAATGGAAAACAGCCCTGACTCCCAGAAAATCCCAGAAACATTCTCCCTTGCAGGGGAGCAGAGAGAGCCCTGGTCCCTGGCTCCCTGAGTGCGTGTCAGGCTCCTCCAGGATGCCAGGATTTGGCAGCAGGGCTGGGATGAGATGACAGCTGACTAGTGACAGGACAGCAGTGACAGCCAAGGGCAGCAGGAGGAGGACAGCATCTGCCTCATGCAGGCAGAGGCACAGGAAGGTCCCTGGCTGGAGGCTGGAGCCAGGCAAACCCTTGTAGTGATGGCTTTTTAACAGGGGCCTGTTAACAGCAGCGCCACAGGACCTGGAGGATTTACCAGCACCAGCAATTTTGCAGCCAAGGATGTTTTTCCCTCAAAGCTGGGCTGCTCTGAGAGCTGAATTAATTGACAGGTCTGAAGGCCTGTATTTATGCAGGAGATCACATCACATTAGTTCCACGGTCCCCTCTGACCTTGTACCTCTCAATCTCTTACATTCCCAGGATACTCATCATTGCAACAACTAACTGCTAAAATTAGAGCTGAGTTAACGATTTAATATATTTACATATATGATAAAGTCTGATAGAAATCTGATCATTGGCATTATTATGAATTCACTGTTCTGATCACTCCTGCTCAAGCAATGCAGGGACTGAAAGTCTCAAGCAACAGATCAATGAAAATTATTAGAGGCCTGGGAAGATTTCTGTGGGAGGTGGAATTGAAAAGATTAGGACCGTTTAGTTCAGAGAGAGGATAAAAAGAATGGACATGAAAAATCAACACAGCAGCAAAAGCCAGGTGGGCACCCCAATTTTGCACGTTTTGTGCCTGCAGAAAGCCCCACTGTGCCTTGCAGTTGGTCCTGTGGGTATTTATGGGATTGTTTCTGTTCACTAAATGAATGAGCAAAATCCTTCCAGCCAGGTCACCCTGACATCTGAAACTCAGTATTTCCAGAAAGCTACTGTGTTGGGAAAACCTGGGCATGGAAATGCAAGTGAAGGGAGTGTGTGGAAAGGATCCAGGCAGTGGAAAGGATCCAGGCAGTGGAGCTGACAGGCTCACGTGGGGATCCCCCCCTGCCATCCCTCCTGGACACACCCCAGGGCTCTGAGCTTGCATCCCCATTCCCATAGGTGTGATCCACTGCCCCTCTTGCCCAGTTCCCACAGAAATTCCTTGGATTACAGGTGGTTGGGAGTCTCCTGGTCATTTGGGGCTGCTCCCCCTGATGCTCACCCAGTGCAGTGAGGAATGAGACATTTCTTAGCATGTCCCAGCTTCTGAGTCCTGTCAAAGCTCAGGACCTGGTGACAGCTTGGTCCCTTCCAGGGGACATGGAGGGTTAAATGGCATTTCCAAACCAGCTGTATCCCTCTGCCAGGCTGGCATTTTCCCAACAGACAGGGTCTGTTTGCCTCATCAGCACTGCCTTGGGGCTGAGATGTCCGTTCCCTGCCCACCCCCTGACCCTGCCACAGTGACCCACAGTGACCCATCCCCCTGTGCCAGCAGCCACTCCATACTCACCCCATGTGAGGGGTAAGTCATCCAGCCCCAGTCTCCCAGGATTGTTGACGTGTCCAGCAAGTTCACTGGAAAACACAGGAGCAAAAAGCTGTGTTAGAAAGCTTTGTCCCCGTCCCCAAGGAGTGAGGAACAGAGCCACCATGAAGCAGCCCTCTTCACATGCCACTCCCTTGAAAATGCCCCCCACCCATCAATCTTTCACCAGGGACTGCCTGGCTGGGTATGAGGCAGGTATGGCAACAAGTGATGCTCCCCAGAGCTGGTGGTTCAGGGTGGAGGTGATCCTGGCCCCAGCACTGAGAGCAGGGTGACCTTTGGGAGGAGAGGAGGCTGCAAACAGCAGCTTGGAGGGAAGGCAAAGCAAGGAAGGGCTGTGGAAACAAACTCCCAGTTGTCCACCAGTCCCACCGTGGGCAAAGACTGATGCAACTGGAGCATCCTTCCTCAGCTGGACACTTCTCCTCTGGAAGCCCTTTAGGTTGAGCTCCCTCCCAGCATCACAGGTTTGAAGTCTGCTCTCCAGCAGCTGCTGTAATTGCACAGTGCAGTGCCCAGCTCAGCACAAAGACTCCCCGTGGTCCTGGCTGACACCCCACTGGAGAAGCCCATCAAAGCCAACCCCCCCAAATCCCTGCCACCACCAGGAGCCCAGCTTAAAGAGGAGACAGAGGCAAAAACTGCAGGCAGAGGGGAGCAGATTGCGTGGGGGGAGAGGTGGAGATGCCTTCCAACGTGCTCAGAAGCTTCTTGTGGAAACCTGTGCAGTGGCAGCAGTGGAGGAAAGCAGGATGCCATGGCACTGCTGCCTTTGAGCCACCTGAGCCCACACCCAGATCCCACAGCATCAGGCACAGGAGAGCCCTGCCCTGCCTGATAACCCCAAGTTGCTCAGCACCTGGGGAAGGAGCCCAAGTGCTCCTTCCAGCCCCACCCAGCTCCATGGTGCAGATTCCAGAGGGATGGAGGCTTGGGGGAGCTGCCAACAAGGTGCCCTTACCCTTGGCAATGAGTGCAGGGGGCACCAGGGCTCTGATGCCTCCAGACCCCCCAAGAGCACCAGGCTCCCACAGGGACCCCCCAGTGCCTCCAGCTTTCCCCATTGCCTTTATCCTGAAGCCAGTGAGGTCAGTGCCTCGGGAGGTTTCATCCTTGCTGGCTGCCTTTCCTCACCCTTGAGGAGCACCTGGAGGCCCCTTGTCACAGCATCCCTCTGCCACCAGGGCTGGGCTGGTCCCTGGGCTCAGGAGGGACCGTGGGCTCGTGGCCAGGAGCAGCTTGTCACAGTCTCCCTGTTCACAGTGCAGGGCATATCAGGACAGCAGCTCCAGCCCTGGCAGAGCCTGGGCTCAGCGTGAGGCTGATCCCTGCAGCCCCAGGAACGGGTGCCACTTTCATTTACTATTACCAGGCAGGGAAGGAGAGGGGGGGAGAGAGGAGCGGAGACGTGAGCTGGCTGTGAAACACCCGGACGTCATGCTCCTGACAGAGCAGATTAGGAGCTTTTGAGGCATTTATTAATGTTAGCAGAACAATTTGAAAGAATTTCCAGGGTTTCTTGTGTGGTTCCATTGGCCCAACAGCAGGCCAAGCCCCTCCACTCCCTGCGCGGCGCTGCTCCCACTGCTAAAGAGGCCCCTTGCCCTCAGCACGCAGTAATTACCTCGGAGATCTCAAATCCATTTTTATTTGTTATTGTTAATCTGAAGATTTTCTGCCTATTTTCCCTGGGTAATTCACCCAGCAGGAGCCCAGGCTTGGGAGTTTCCCTGTTGACAGTGCAGGAACACAGTCGCAGTGACCCTCAGCAGGCAGGTTGCAGGGAGGGGACAGCCTTCACAGCCCCTGGCTCCCCCCCAGCGTGGGCTCTGCACCCTCTTTCCCACGCTGGGATGCTCAGCAATGCTCTGCAGGCAGCAGGAGGAGCCTGCATGGGCTGGGGTCCAGCAGGAGCATGGCATTATGAGCAGTGGTGCTGAGAGCACATAGTGTGGTGTACCCCAGCGGGGTGTGGGACCTGGAGCCAGCTTGCTGCACCCCATCCCACCATCCTGACCGTGTGCTCATCACCCAGTCTCACAGAGATGTTGTCATGACCTGCAGGAGTCTTCTCCTTTCAGTTGCTTTGGTTCCCAGTGTGTTTCAACCTTCACTGGAACTCACTCTGCTACTCTGGAATCTAAACCCTTTCACTTACTAAAAGCATTAGAGCTCACCCTAAAACTTACTAACTTACTTCTACTTAAACGTCTACCTTATGTGTGAGTGGCTTAATACACTTCAATGCATCCAAAGGCTTTAATTCAACTCCGGCACTCTGATTTCTCTCTGAAGAATTCAGAGAGACCCCTGACTCACTGACTCCAACACCCAGACAACCTACATCACATTGAATCCAACCCATGGCCAGATTCCTCCTTGCAGGAAGAGAGAGAAGTTTCTTTTATTCCCTCACTTCAGCCAAGTGCACAGAGCCCTGTGTTTCCAGCCCACACAGACACAGACACAAAGGCTTTGTGTGTCTGAGAGCTCCTGTTAACTCATGGGACAGCTCATGCCCCCATGGATCCCAGTGTCCATCCAGCAGCAGTGCCACCTGCCCCGCTGTGGGGACACCAACAGTGTCCCCAAAGGCAGCTGGTGACAGCCCAGCTCACAGCCCAGCCCCAAAGGGAGCATGCCACACCTGGTGTGACAGGTGCAGTGCAGGTGAGCTCTGGCTGTGCTGCCCCTCCGGGGGTGATGCTCAGAGCCCGCCTTCAACGCCGCAGGGTGAGCAGGACCACCACAAAAACCCCTTTCAGCTGAAACATTTTTAACAGAAAATGTGCCGGTTTGGGAGACCTCTCTCCTACAGCTGGGCAATTCTCTTTGATGCCATGGACTGTCTGCACGTATCAGTCTCAAAGCGTGAGCTCCATTTTGTTTTCCTTAGCACCATTTTGTCCTTTCCCTATTCTGTGCCTTGGCCTTGCCTCGGTGTATTGAGCCAAAACACCAGGAGGTGTCAGGGGAAATTCTCACCCTGGTGGAAAAGCTGTCAAGCCTGATTGCCCGTTCAGATGTAAGCACCTAGGAGGGAGCAGGTCGTTTCCCAGCACAACTGGGGTCTGCAGGCAGAGCCTCACGGAAGGCAGACCCTCCTGCTGCATCAAGTTGCATTGTGAGATGGTGCATGAGCAGTGCACACTGCATAGATACAGACTGGGCAGGAGTGTGCAAATCAGTACATGAAATATGTGTATATTGTATTTATACCTGTATCTCTGCTTTTGGATCTATATCTGTATCCATTTCCATACTCAAATTCTAAACCCTGCTTGGGATGAGTGAGGGAGCTGAGGCTGCGACTAGCATCCAGAGGATGTGCATTTTTCTTGGGACCATATATCTCTGGTCATGTATCTCTATCTATATCTGTAGATGTCTATCTTATATATTGATATCTTATTTATATTGACATCTATATTTATATCTGTATCATATATATCTATATCTATATCTATATCTATATCTATATCTATATCTATATCTGTATCTACATCTATATCTATATCTATCTATATCTATACCTATATCTATATCTATATCTATATATCTATAGCTGTATATCTATATCTA
>JANRGV010000055.1:2189174-2202497 GCA_024734035.1 Alethe castanea
AAAACTTCAAGGCACACTTCCCTTCCGGAGAGGACCATAAATAGTTCCTAGAAACAGGATTGTGTAGGAGTGTGTTTTGAACAAAGAAGAGTTTCCAGTAACAAATGTACAGTAAGAATTTCTGATGATCTATAAGAAATTACTCTGCAAAGTTTTGAAAACATTGCTAAAGCATCAAAAACCTGTTGTGCCTTAAAATCCAAGTTAGAACATTTCCATATACCACACCAGCATTTATCCAGAGACATTACTAGCAAATAAAAATTTAAAAATCGAAACAAACAAACAAAAAACCTTAAAACATTTAGTCAGTTCATATTAAGTAAAAATTACATTTCCCTGCAGATATGCACTCATAGACAAAGACTGACTTCATTTCTTTGAGTTGTCAGGAAGGGGTTAAACACAGAACTCAATTTCAGAGCAAAATATCCCAAAGTTCCTGATGAAGGAACTCTCTCCTACGGAGGCAACAGATAAAATACACCATTTACTTGCCAATTAATCCGGGGAGAAAACATTAATGTTAGTTCCAGTAGGAGGTTCTTGCCTGCCCACTTTCCAGGCAGTAAAAGCTAGGTTTGCAGCTACCAAACACCAGGACAGAGAGAGGAAGCAAACGGGAGGAGAAATAAAAAAAAAAAAAAAAAAGAAAAAAAGGAAAAAAAGATTTTTTTCCTGTTGTTTTCTTCTGTTATTGGGTTTGCATGGCCAAGCTTTGGTAGCAGGGGTGCTGCAGGGGTGGCTTCGGTGGGAAGCTGATAGAAGCTTCCTCCATGTCTGGTAGGTGGCTCCTAAGGTGCTGCTTCCCAAGGCTGGGCCAAGTAGAAGTGGTGGTAACGCCTCTGTTACAACAGACTGGGTTGTGTTGGGTTGATGCAGCCAGAAATGTGCATTCTATCACCATCTGTTGAAGCCAGGTGGGGTAGTGATCCTTATCTCCATGGCACATATTATCTGTAATAGGCCATCTTTAAAACCAGGTGGGGCAATCATCTTTATATTTTCCACAACCCATCGTCCCTCCAAGAAGATATCATCTGCTGCTGGGCCATTAAGTCTCACTGTATGACTGATAAAATTACATCATCCCATTGAGAGATGCTCCAGCCAGGGGGGAGGAGCCAAGCCTTTCCTACCTAGATAAAAACTGAGATTTTGGACAGAAAGATACCTTCTTTCCACTGGATTCCAGAGGAACATTGGACCATTCCTCATCATCCCTGGACCTTCAGAGGAAAACTGCACCCTCCTACAGGAGCACTGCTTCAGCTGAACCACATCTGCCACTGCAGGAGGACTGCAGCCGCCATGTAACTGGAATGCTACATCATGTCTGATGGGATGTCAGGTTGTATTCTGACTCTGTCCATGTTTTGGGATTGTTCTTTGTAATACTGTACTTCTATTTTAATTTTCCTAGTAAAGAACTGTTATTCCTAATTCCCCTATCTTTGCCTGAGAGCCCCTAAATTTCAAAATTTTAATAATTTGGAGGAAGGGGGTTTACATTCTCCATTTCAAAGAGAAGCTTCTGCCTTTATTGGCAGACAGCTGTTCTTCAAACCAGGACAGGTGTGTAATGGGATGGCTGCAAGCTGTGGTGGGTGCAGGGGTCAGTGTGAGCTCTGTGCCACGACACAGGGCACACACCCTGGGCACAGAAGGGCTGTGGGGGTAGGGGCAGGCAGTCTGCCTTCCCTGGACACTTGGTTTTGTAGTCAGGATGTGCCTTGAGTGCATAAGCAATGCATGTGCACTGAAGCTGGGCACTGTCAGGGGTACTGGAGCTGGTACAGGGTCAGACACTCCTGGGATGCTCCTGGCTGGGAATGCAGACCCCTCCCACACTAGGATCCCGGTGCAGCCACAAAACATGGCCACAAGGCATCCCAGAAACCCCAGACAGAAACAAATCTGTGCCTGCACTGAGGAGGGCAGCCCTGCCTCCGGGGTCCAGCACTTCTCCAGCACATCCAGGCACTTCTGCTCTCCTGTAGCATCTGCAGGGTTGTATGCCTTAGGGTCCAGGCTGGTGGGGACACCACAGGTGGCAGTCAGCAAGGGAATGGCCCATCTCCACACCCATGTCACTGTGTGTCACCAAGGGAATGGCCCCATCTCCACACCCATGTCACTCTGTGTCACCAAGGGAATGGCCCCATCCCCACACACATGTCACTGTGTGCCACCAAGGGAATGGCTCCATCTCCACACCCATGTCACTCTGTGTCACCAAGGGAATGGCCCCATCCCCACACACATGTCACTGTGTGTCACCGAGGGAATGGCCTCATCCCCACACACATGTCACTCTGTGTCACCAAGGGAATGGCCCCATCTCCACACCCATGTCACTCTGTGTCACCAAGGGAATGGCCCCATCTCCACACCCATGTCACTCTGTGTCACCAAGGGAATGGCCCATCTCCACACCCATGTCACCCTGTGTTGGGACTCCAGCAGAGCCAGGACTCCCTGCCACAGCCCCTGGGGAGAAGGGGATGCTCAGGGCAGGGGCAGAGCCGTGCTGCAGGTCTCTGTAAGCCCTGACACCTGCTCACACAGCTGTTCCCTGCTGTGCAGCCCTTTCCCAGGAGGAGGAGGCAGGGTGGGACATGGATGGCCTCTCCCAAACCCAGTGTTCTTCCCTGTCCCTCTCATCAGGTGCCTGCAGGAGGAGGACAAGCAGTAGCAGCACTGCACAGAGGTTCAGGATCCTCCCAGAAAGGCACTGATCATTATGGGGAGGGGGACAGGACTCCTGGGGGACTTTCTCCACTCAAGCAGCCTTAAACTGTGCTCCATCCACATCTTGACCAGGCAACAGCCCTGAATGCAAGGAGCTTTAACAAGTCAGATTCCTACTGCCTTCCCCCTACCCTGAGCCACCCTGGCTCTACAGCAGAGCCCCAGAGGTCACAGGACAGGAGGAGGGTGCTGGATCCATGGAGGTGGGATGGATCTGCACTTCCAGGGGCTGTGGCATCCCCCAGCACAGTTTGCATTTGGAGCCAGAGCTGTCAGCAGGAGTTCTCAGAGAGCTCCAGTGTGCCCCACTGGCTGCCTGTGGACAGCCCTTTAAACTGGCATCTGCTAGATAAACATGCTGACAAGCTATCTCCATCCATACAACGATTCACCTGGAGCAATCTGGGTGCCAAATCACTGTAATTCCTTGTGCTGTGTCAGGGCTGGCACAGACTGCTCAGCTCAGGGACCACGTCTCACCTCCTCCCTGCCACCTGGGCACACTGGCAGGCGTTTTTCCCTCTCCAGTGCCTTGGGGTTGTTATTTTCCTGATGTGCCAGGACTCTTTTTCATCCAGGTGTCTTCCCTGCTTGCCCAGCCCTCTCTGGGGCTCAGGATTCCCATCACTGCCTCTTACCTAGGAGAGCCAGGGTAATCCAGCCAGGATCTTCCATGAGATGCCACAGCTGAAGATCTCCTCCAGTGAAGGGTTCTGCTCCCATCTCATTACCCAAGCAGGTGCCCAGGCTGTTCTATGAGTGCCAGCCAAGAGGGACAGCCCTTGGCATCACTGGTGATGAGGTACAACTGTGGGAACCACTGGGCAGCTGAGCAATCAGCACCCAATTAATTCAGGTCAAGGCTGGCCATGCTTCTCCTCCTTGTCATTATCAGAAATGCTGTGTATTAATATCCTTTATATTAAAAAAATAATCTTATCATAATTTTTCCCCATTGAAAGAAACAGTTTGGAACTGGAATTGAGACAAACACAAGCCAGTAGAACCTGCTGCAGAAGGGGAGAGTTTAAGAAAGGTCTTTTGGTAATATCCATCGTTCCCTTATCAGTGAGGATATTAAATGTATTGAAATGCTAAGCAGCTCTTTAAGGGCTGTCTCTGATTTTCATTAAACAAGCAGGGGATGAGCAGGAGGGAAGGGGATGCAGCACTGTTCTCTAAGAAATTCTGATTGCTGGATATTAACAGCATTAATGTGCTTTTATCCAAGAGTGCCAGGGTTGCACTTGCCTTCTTGCCTATTCTGTGTCTTGCTGAAGTGGAACTAAGTCTCTGCTGTCTAACACGGGCACAGAGTGGCTTTGGAGCTGTTGGGGAGCAGGGCTGTACAGAGATGCACAGCTGGAGCCTCCCAGGGACCATGAGCTGGGTCTCTGTTTCTCCCAGTCCCACCACGTTCCTGCTGCCCAAAAAGAGATGCTAGCTCATGCCTTGGCAGGGCAGCCTGATCCTGGGAGGAGAGGGGATGGGCAGTCACAAGTTCACAAGTGAAATGGCCCCAACAGCCCCAGGCCCAAGGCTGAGGGATGGTGAGGGAATGGGGTACACCCTGGAAATGGGTCTGGCATTGAGTTCTGGGGATCCCCAGGCATCTCCAGATGGAGAAAAATGCTTCTGTGCCTGAAGGGAGGCCTGGGGAAAACTTCTGCCCCACTCTGGGAACACACATAGTGCTGTAATGACTTCAGAGACCATCCCTCAGCTTCCCAAACGAGGCCACTGCTGTGGGAATGCTGGAGGGAACCCCCACAGCTACAGCAGGGCTGGGGCCACACAGAGCCACAGCAGAGGCTTTGGGGAGCTCTGCAGAGGGTCTCAAGCCTGTCTGCAGTGCTGGCATGGCCAGCTGAGCACTCACAGGAGCTCCAGCCAACTCTCCAACCCTGGCACCCAGGCAGGGCTGTGACAGCCTCTGGATTTCTCTGCCCACAGCCCAAAGATGCTTTGCTGGCTGAAAGAGCAAAGTGCAACACAATCAAGTCCAACCACATCAAAGACACATCACGAAACAAAAGCCATAAATTAGGTGCTAAATGGCACAAGAGCCACAAGTACACCTCAGTGCTCTTAATATCTTTTCTTTGCCCTCCAGTTTCCAACATTGGCATGCCCCTGGCTCTGCTCTGAGTGGTCAGAGAAGGCAAAGGCTCTGCTGCTATAACCACAGAAGATGTGCAAGCACCTCAAAATAACCAGGCTGCCGTGGCATTTGTGAGAGACAGCAGCTGCAGAGGAAGGCAGGCAGCCCCCATTCAGTGTACATGCATTTGGAAAAGAAAGGGACACAGGGACAGCCCCAGAGCTCTCTGGAGAAGGGCTGGTGCAAACAAACAGAAATTAGCTGGAGCTGATAAAACAGAGGCTGCCACATGCCCAGGCATGTGTTTAACCCCAGTCTCCAGAGCCCAGCAGCTTCGATATTGCCGAAGGGAATGGCTTTGTGGGCTAAGCAGGTGGTTTGAAATGCTCAGACTTTGGGAAAACACAGGGTCCCTGCAGCACAGCTGAGTCAGCAGCCAGCTCACCACCCCTCCCAACAGGACCCTGCATCACCCTGCTCTGGGCCATCCCTCCTGTGTCTCTGGACCCAGCTTGTGCATCTCTCCTCCCAATTTATTCAGCACTTTTCTTCACTCCCTTCTGTCCTTGCTCTTTCCTTTCTTGTGCATGGTTTGTTCTGTCCTGTCTCTGGGGCTTTATCCCACATGGACAGATGAACAGCTTTGTGCCTGCCAGATGGCTGTGGCACCTCCATCCCCAACCCTGCCACCCATGGCTGCCTCCTCTGCTCACAGAGCTGCTCACTGCTCCCAGAGAATCCCAGAATAGTTTGGCTTGGGAAGGACCTTAAAGCTCATCTCATTCCATGCCCTGCCATGGGCAGGGACTCCTTCCCCTAGGCTGAGGTGCCCAGAGGTTTGCTCCCAGCTCAAGCTCACCCTGCCTGCACCACCAGGCTTCTCCAGCAGCAATGAGGCAAGGGCTCCCCAAGACACCCAAACCCCTGAGATTTGTGCTGTGGGATACAAATTCTCCTCTGAATCAAATGGGGCACTTCCATGGTTGTTTCTTCTTGTGGTTTCTCCACCAAAATAATTAAGCCAGACCCTGCCATGAGATGGAAAGGAAAGCAGGACAACCTCACCAGCCACCTCCAGAGTCCTGCAGCCTTACCTTGGAAGGACATTACAGCAAGAGTCACCCTTTGGCATTCCCAGTCTCTGCCATCCTGAGCTAAAAGTCTCTGTTTGACCCCAAATCACTGGTGCTAAGGGGCAAAGACACAAGACAGCCAGAAAATACCTCCAGCCTCATCTCAGTCAACCCTTGCACAGCCAAGTGAGTGCTCTGATGCTGTTGAAACTGTCAGCTTCACTTCAAGCACATTGTTTCTGCTGCAAGTGGAAATCTCAAAGAGACTTAATTACAGAGCTGGGCAGACCCAGACATAATCCTTTTGAAAGCTGACAATGAGATGCTGTCCAAAAATAATTTTGATGCCATAAAAACAACCAAACAAAGCTGCATTTAAAATGGGATGAGTAATGGGGGAACAAGAGCAAAACATATGGGAGCACCCACAGGCACTTCAGAGCCCAGGCAGAGTTTCCCTGAGCACAGGGAGGTCCCACAGAGTGGTACCCAGGTGCTGCTTACCTGGGCTGTGCTTTCCCAGAGCTCTGTCTGTGCTGTCTGCCACTTCAGGGAATTTGGGAAGAGGCCATCAGCGTGCAAAGGTGGGGCTGGCAATGGTAAAGGACATGATTTTCTCCTCTGTTTTGGTTACAGATCCTGGGATCCCCAGCTATAGCTTCAGGCTTAATATTTGCTCTGTCCAATGACAAAGTTCAGCTGTAGCATGGACCATGCCACCAGCTGGGCCTATTTATTACCCAGCATAGATCTCTGTGTACACAGTGTGGAGCCAGCCTCCTGCCCAGGAGCATTTCTTCATGTGGGATAATGGATGCAGGAATATTTAGGAAGAACTGGAACTATTCACCCAGCCCTGGCTATTGCAGAAAGTTATAAATAACCGGGTTACCTTGGGTAACCTTTCAGAATTGCAGCCTAATTTCTTCAAACATCCACCCCTCCACCTCATGTCACTGAGATTTAACTCCCTGTGGGGTGTGAGAGGTCAGTGAAAAGCCCTTCATCAGTTCAAAGGTCAGAAAAAGATGATAAAACAAATTGAAATTTCTTTAAAAAGTCTATTCAATTAATACTGTCTCAGGAAATAATTAACAGATTCACTTGGAAATTGTCCAGAATATAACTTATGCTTTAACAGAAAGTGGGAAAGGGTCAGAGAGGACACAAGTATTTGAAACAGAGAGGACTCAGGTCTGGGACTCAGGTGTAGACAAAGCCCAGCCTTTGGCCTGGAGCTGAGCCTTTGTTTCCTCGTGGAAGCACCATGTGTGAGCACACTGTCACAGAGGAGGAGCACACATCTCTCGTGGAACCTTCCTGCTCAGGCCAGCAGGAGGCTGCTGGCTGCTCCCAAAGGGCAGGGCAGGCAGTCCCAGCTGCACAGAGGGCCAGGAGCTATTCAGCATTCCCAAAAAGGCCAAGGCTGGTGGAATCTGGCACCCTCAGCTGCCACCCCACAGCTCCTCACTGCTCAACCTGCCCCCAGGCTGCTGCTCACTCACAGCTCCAGGATTAGATCCCAGCCTTGCCCCTGGAGAGGCTGCAAGGGCTTGCCCAAAGTGTGTTGTGCTGCTGCCTGCTCAGCTGAGGACAGTCCAGGCAGCAGCAAGGGGTCACATTGCCAGATTCTGGCAGCACTTTTCCCCTTGCCTTGTTTTCAAACATCCGGAGATTTTCCTAGCCTGCAGCATGGGGGAAGTTTATTTCTCTCCTGGTTTGGGGAATTTGGGCTAAATTGAAGTCAAGTGGCTTTGGATGAGAATGTCATCAAACTCCAGACATTGCAAGGCCTGAGATGAATGCCCAGAATAGGCAGGACAGACACTCCCCAGCCATCTTCCTCTTGCTCTGACTGACAGCAGGCTGTCTCTAATTTTTAAACACTTACATTTTTTCCCATTCTATCTTTGGATCTCCATAAGGCAAAGTAAACAGAGCTCCAAGCAGCGTTGATTTAGCCACTCCAGCTTCCCCATGGCTGTTCTCCTCTCCAGTGCCCATCCTGGGGACACTGCAGCAAAGTCCTCACTCCCTGCCAGCAGCCCTGGCACAGGCCCTGCTGTGCTGTGTCAGGTCCCACGGGGCACCAGGCACTGCCAAGAGCCACCCAAGGCTTTGTTCTGCCTATAAGGCAAGAGTCTTTCCAGCTTAGGCAGCTCAGCCCACCAGGGCAGCACCCCTGGGTCCACATCTTCTTTCTAAGCTCTCATTGCAAATACTCCTCAGCATAGCAATTCTCCTTCCCAACAGTGTGTCCAGGGTCTTGAGGTGCCCTGATTTAGGCAATAGTCTCCCTTTGAAGGCAGCTCTGCTGTAAGTTGCACTTCTGACTGTGTCATGCCCTCAGGGTCTCTATCCCAATCCAGCCACTGAAAGCTCCATGCCCTGTGTTTCTGTCATCTGGCTGTGCAGCAGAACATTCCCTAACACATCTCATTCTTTTGGTCCTCCAGCTACAGCACTCAGGTGCTGATGTCAGCAGAAATAGGTCCTTATCTGGTCAGTGGCACACTCAGGTGATGCTCACACATAGCACAGACAAGTCTCTCCACCCCTCTCAGAGGCAGCTCCTTTTGCAGAGATCCTTTCTGTTTTGCTCTCAAATATCTATGCTCAAAGTAAAGCAAGTTGCCTTGACCTGGATATTTAGAGTCCATTTGCCTTCTGCAGCAGCTCTTTCCTTCCCTGCTTTGAAGAGCTCACCTGAGCTAATAGCATGGGCAATTTCATCTTTATCCTCCCCGTGCATCTGCTGGTGTTTTCAGGCTCTTGCACTTGCTGCCTCTCCCGAGTGCGGGCGCTTTGCTTTCAGCTTATCAGAGCCCTGGCAGCATTCAGGGGCTGTGCTGGCTTCACCCTGCTCTCAGATCTGCTCTCATCCCTGCCACGGGTCACTCTGGTGCTGTCAAGTACTTTCAGGGGTTTATGAAGGCTCCACACTGCTCACCCTTCAAAGGTGTCACTCTGGACAGGGTGACTTCTGCCTGGCAAATTCTAATTGCTGTGCCCAGCGTTAGTTCTGCAACCAGACCTTGCTCACTGCCTCTCTCCCTCTCAGTTGCCTGTTCTCCAGTCACACATCAGTCACCAGCTCTTCTGAGATTTCCTTTTCTTCCTGTCCTCTTTGATTAAAGCATGTCTTTTATATGTTTCATTTTTTCCCATGGTGTTCCCACATGCCTCGGATTTCTGAGCCACGCTCCCATAATTAGCCTCCTCAACCTCAGTCAGCTGAATGCTACCAGAGAAATCAAATGCTTCAGAACCAGACAGTGTCAAAAATAAGGCCTTGACACCTTTGTTTTTTACCACAACTTACTATTTCTAGTTGCTGTGAGAAAGCTGCTTGAAGCTTTCTTCCCATGCCAGGGAACTCCAGCATCCTCCCACGACCCCAGGAGCCAGAGAAGCAGGTCAGGAGAATAAACACTCCAGGCACAGGTGACCAGCAAACTCACCTGTGCTGTGGGGCAGAAGTGCCACACCTCCCTCTGCCCAGGAGGATTCCACCCTCACCTTTTCCCTCTCCAGAATGTGCCCCAGCCTTTGCAGATGGTGGTGGCTGAACCCCTTGGAGAGGTGTGAGCCTTGAGCACAGAGCCTGGTGCAGCAGCTCACCCTTCTGCAGGGCTTGGAGAGACAGATTTTGTCCCAACAAGGTCCCTGGAGGGTCAGATGCGGAAACCAAACTCAAAAGACCACTCTAGAGTTAGGACCATGCCTTAGGAAGAGTAGAATTTTTGTCTTCTCTGCTTTTCCCAAGCTCCAGAAGACACCAGGCCGTCTTGGCACTATTGCAGGTGTCTTGGGCTGGGAAGGTGGGTTACACCAACCAGGCTGGTTTTGTGGGGCCAAAATCCCATTAAAGATGTTCCTTCCAGAGCTGAGGCACACAAGAGTGAACTGTACCAGGCTCCAACCAGCCAAGTAAAAATCTTATCTCCCTGCTTGCCTGGGAAGCTGTGTCTTGCACAGCAGACCATCCATAACATGATCAAGGCTGAAGACTTCCACACCATGTTCTTCCTCTACCCAGAAGAAAAGGCTGCTGCTCCAGAATTATTAAATAAAATGACTGAAGTGGAGAGAAGGGGGCAGAGAGGACAGAACTGCCTTTGCACAGCAGATGGACACCTGGGTCTTATTCTCTCCTGTTTGCAGTTTTACTCCCCAAGCTTGCCTTGCCTCAAAGCCCAGGCAGCAGATGTCCTGGTCAGGCTACTAACTCAAGCTCTTCCACATGCACATTGCATGGAATGCCCTTGTCCTGCCCCACAGGGTTGGAAAATTATTTTATACACTCCCAAAGACTCTGTGAGTTCTTCCCATGCAGCAGAAGAGAGGAGATGAGCACAATTTACATCCAAGAGTGGGCTCCAGCCTGGCACCAGGGCTCCCATAGAGGGGACAATTTCCTCAGTGGACACATCTGAGGAGACAAACCTCAGCTTAAGACAGAACATCTCTCCTGTCTAAATAATTTGATGAATATTGATTAGACATACACATCACCCAGGAAAAGTTTCCAAAATCAATGGGTGAAGTTAAGGACTGGGCCAGGTACTTTCTGCATGGCTCTGCTGGATCCAGGGACCATATCCCCTTCCCTGCAGGAGAGCTGATGTCCCAGTTACCATCCCAGGGCAGTGTGAGGGCACTGTGCATGGGAACAGCAACACAGAGCAGACAGCTTTAAACTACAGTCAGAATTGTGACTTGGAATCAGAATTATCAGAATTTGTTATCTTCAACCTGTCCCACTCTGGCACAAAGCCCTCCCACAAAGGCATTCCCTGCTCCAGCAGCATGGGGAGTAAGGACAGGAGCTGCTGGGGCACCTCCCAGATTTTCTGGGAAAGCAGAGCAGCACCCTCACAGCTGAGAGCAGTGTCTGCAGAGAGCAGAGTTCACTGCTGATGCTGCAGGTGATGCTGCAGGTTATGCTGCAGGTGATGCTGGAGGTGACACTGGAGGTAACACTGGAGGTGATGCTGGAGGTGATGCTGGAGCTGACACTGGAGGTGACACTGGAGGTAACACTGGAGGTGACACTGGAGGTGATGCTGGCAGGTGACACTGGCAGGTGACACTGGAGGTAACACTGGAGGTGACACTGGAGGTGATGCTGGCAGGTGGTGCTGCAGGTGATGCTGGACGTAACACTGGAGGTGACGCTGCAGGTGATGCTGGACGTAACACTGGAGGTGATGCTGCAGGTGATGCTGGCAGGTGATGCTGGAGGTGATGCTGCAGGTGATGCTGCAGGTGATGCTGCAGGTGATGCTGCAGGTGATGCTGGCAGGTAACACTGGAGGTGATGCTGGAGGTGATGCTGGCAGGTGATGCTGCAGGTGATGCTGGAGGTGATGCTGCAGGTGATGCTGGCAGGTAACACTGGAGGTGGTGCTGGGAGGTGACACTGGAGGTGGTGCTGCAGGTGATGCTGCAGGTGATGCTGGCAGGAGGAAGGCTCACACCAGGTCACTGTGGCCTGGCTTTGCTCAGGCTCTGCTGATCTGGGCTGAGCCTGAGCTGAGCTCCCAGCAGCCCCAGGCTCAGGTGAGCTGTCGGGCAGGAGCTCCAAGCACCGCAGTGAGACCCCACGGCTGCCCCCATGGAATGGCTGTCAGGAATCCCCAGCACAGGCCTGTCAGAGGCTGGGCTGATGGGGCAGGCCCCCGGGGCCAGTGCCAGCCTGCCCCTGCTGGCCCAGGGCTGGGAGCAGCCCCCAGCGCTGTCAGCAGCGCATCAGTGCAGCATGGCTGGGGCTGCTGTGGCTGGATATCCCTGCTCTCAGTGGAAAACAAGTTCTGCTCCTGCAGAGGGATGAGGTGCCTGCACAGGGGTACAGTCCACACCTACCTGGGGTGTGAGGCCACCTGCACCCACCTGCCCTGCCCCTGTCCTTTGCCCCAGGTGCTGAAGGGCAGCTCAGCACGCACCTGTAACTGGGTTAGCTGCACCCCTTGGTTAGTGGCTTCTCTTCATTTTCTTCTGTCTTCACTCAGAATCAGGACTAAAAACATGAAGGAGACAAATTTTCTTGAGTTTGGACTTAGTTGTTTATTAAATCTTATTTAAAGTACAGAGAGTTCTGCAACACCTCTAGCTACCAGCTAAAAATGAGCAAAATGGAGCTGAATCCAGCTGGTTACAAGGTCTTTTAAAGCTAAGCAATCCAATAGAGAATTAACACCTATATTATTTATACTCTTGACCCAATAACCAAACACTTGTGACCCTCAGTGTGACACTAACTGTCCAACCAAAAACTACCTGAAAGCATGAAGAAGAAAGAAGACAGAAAGGGACAACACCCAAAATCCTCTGTCTTGTCCCATGCCTATTACTGTATTCGAAAAACCTCAAATTTAAAATCCTTCACCATGTGATATATCACATTTCTATTCAAACTACACACTCGTGACTTCAACTCCATCACCCAAATTTGGAAACCTTCTCCAAGGCCTCAGGTCAAAAGCAGTGTTCTCCTGGGGGTCACTGCCAGAAAGCACAGGAAGTTCAGAACTCCCAGGCTTCAGGATTCTAACACTCACCCACTGACAGGTTTGGCCACCCTTGGGGCAGCCCAGGAGCTGGGAAGCCTTGGTGGAGCTCCCTGGAAGGTGACAGGTCTCCAGCTTGGGTTAAGGGATATCCCTTGTGCTCTTCACTGCTCCACCCAGCAATGAAGGAGTTTAACTGCGTTTGAACTGAGAGAGGGAAGGATTAGATTAGATAATGTGAAGAAATCCTTCTGTATGAGGGTAGTGAGGCCCTGGCACAGGTTGCCCAGAGCAGCTGTGGCTGCCCCTGGATCCCTGGAAGTGTCCAAGACCAGGCTGGATAGAATTTGGGATAGTGGAAGGTGTCTCTGCACATGGCAGGGGATGGAACTGGATGGGCTTTTAGATCCCTTCCATTCCCAATATTGTTGGGAAGTTCTGGGTGTTCATTCTGGAGTTCTATGACAATTACAAGTAAAAATTTATTCATTACTGCTTAATCTGTTTACTCTAAGCCTGTTCCCCCTGAGCAGGAAGACAGGGGCCAGAATGACACCCCCATAATGAAAGGGTTAATGGTCAGCAAACCACAGCAGAGAGACACACACGTGTCTGTGGGGTCAGATGGGATCTGAGGGACTGGTGGACGTGCTCACAGAGCCACCTTCCATCATTTATCTGCAGTCCTGGTGCAGCTGGGAGCTCCCAGCTGTCCCAAAGTGCTCCCCAGGGCTCAGCAGTGAGTCCAGTCCCAACTAACATCTTCATCAATGGTTTGTGTTATAAGTTTATGATATGTAGTTGGCTCTTCTCAAGTATTGGGATAAATGCTATATGTATAATGTTAAAATAGCATTTCTATATGGATATAGTCTTTGTTAATAGTAAA
>JANRGV010000055.1:2208071-2219499 GCA_024734035.1 Alethe castanea
TGACTGACTGACAGGTGTCAGCTTGGATTCTGACTCTGGCAGTGTTTGCTGATTGTTCTTTGTAATACTGCATTTCTATTTTAATTTTCCTAGTAAAGAATTGCTATTCCTAATTCCGCTATCTTTGCCTGAGAGCCCCTTAATTTCAAAATTATAATAATTTTGTGGGAGGGGGTTTACATTCTCCATTTAAAGGAGAAGTTCCTGCCTTTCTTGGCAGACACCTGTCCTTCAAACCAGAAATACACCCAACAGAGCAGTGCTGGGACCAGTGCAGGCAGCACCTCTGCACCTGGGATCCAGCATCCAGCCCCCCCCAGCCTGGCCACTCCCAGAGTCAGCTGCTCAGAGAGCTGAACAAACACTTAGGCTGGTACATCCCTGATAAGGCTCTTTTTTATTCTGCAAAACAATGTCACACTTCTTATCTGACACAAATCCGCAGTGTTGCTCCAGTAGCTCTCCAAAGCAGCAATTTAACCCCAGACACATTGGTGAGGACTCGGGTAATTACAGCTGGAGCTGCCTCCAGCTCTGCGAGGGCTGTGGGTGTTACAGGTGCTCTGTCTCAGCAAAGTGAGCAGGATTAGAGACATCATCCTCCCAGGAGATGGTAGCCTCAGTCCTGGAATATAAATCAGCCTCTTCTCCAGGCTGATGTGTCATTTTGCTGACCCCCAGAGCATGGTGCAATGCTTTACACCAGTTCCCCAGTGGCAAAGCAGAGCATTAGCAATGGCAGCTGGGCTCTGCAGCCTGCCCATCCATGGCCAAGTGGTTTTTGTGTTGTTTCCAGATGATGACCAGGTGTCACACCAAGCCTGACCAGCACCACCAGCAGAGCCTGGAATGGAGTGGCTCAGGGTGGCTTCTCCTGCCACACCCCTACTCTCAGCAAAATTCAAGACTGAAAGCACAGGTGAGCCCTTCCCACCCTGCCCATTTCCTGTAGAGCCAGGCCAGGTAAGGAAAGGCCACCCCCAAGGACCAGCACAGAGGGGAGGTGCCAGCCTTGAGGACAGCCCAGGGAGATGCTGCCCTGCCCCTGGGCTGGCTGGGCACAGGGATGAAGGGCACACCTTACAGTGGGGACCACCCTGGCACTTCACAGCTGACCAGAGAGCCTAGTGCTCCTCCACAAGGTGGGAACAGCCTTTGTGCTGCTTGTCCCCGATGCCTGAGGCTACAATCACCATGGGCTGAGCACCGTGAGGAAGGGGAGCAGATTCACCCCACGGTCCTTGGGGTGAGTGATATCTGCAGGGTCATCCACAGCAGCACTGCCCCACTTGGGTCCCAGCTTGAGCCCCTGGGTGATGGAGTGGGGCCACACTGGCTCTGCCCAGAGTCCCAAGGCCACCCGGGCACTGGCTCCTGGCAGGGACATGGGGACAAGGCCTTGGCAGGAAGGACAGGATGGCCATGATGCTGCAGTGACATTTGCAGCCTGCTCCCAGGACGTTCCCAAGCCCTGACACATCCCATAGCCACCGTCTGGTGGCAGACCTTGCTGCTGGAAAGAAAACCCACTCATCCCCCCGGGCTGTGGGAGAGAAATGGGAATTTCCCAGGGCCGAGAACAAAAGGATGCGTAAGTACCGGAGCATCAGCATTGTGCACAGGGCTGGGACAAATTTCAGGTCTGATCTCTGCATGTCTAATGGAAGAGAAGCCTCCCTGCACAGGCTGTTCCACTGCAGCAGGGACAGGCTCAGATGCACGCCGAGGGAGGCACGCAGATGCCAGCATAATTAGCCACAAAATAGACTTTTCAGTATCACACAATGACAAAGGGAAAAAAAAAAAAAAAAAAGCTCTGCGTGCTGATAATTCCTCAATGCGCCTCGGTGACAAGGAACTGGGACAGACCTGAGCTTCCACTGAGCCAGAGGAAAAGGTATTTTTAAAAAGCAGATTATCTGGTTAAACAGAGGGCAGGGGGCTGAGCTGGGAGATAATGGGGGTGTCTGTGACAGCTTTATTAGGAAGTGCCTAACGTCGGAGTGATTTCACAGAGGCTTTCAGAGCACAGGCTGACTCTGAGAGCTGGATCCCCACCAGGGAGCCTTGGCAGTGCTGTCACACAAGCTTGGATGGTAACTGGCCCCAGCTCTGTGCATCAGGGGACAATGGGAGTGGCAGGGATGTAGGGGGTCCCCACCTGCATGTCCCCCTGAGGGTGACAGTGGGCGAGTGCTGTGTCCATGAGCCATCAGCAGCAGGAGTAGCTCTACTGAGATGAAAGAGGGGAATGCTCAGAAACACGGGGAATGCCACTGCCTCCACCATCAGGAGTGGCAGTCCTGGTCCAAACCCTCCAGGGGCAGCAGGGGCAGGATAAAACCCTTCCTTGGCCTTGCAGCTGCCACTCTGCACACGTTCACCTCCCCTTTGCAGGGTTTCCTTGCTGCTTCTGCCTCGTTCCTTGCTGTTCCCACATGATGCAAAGATCCCTCAAAGCTGCACTCGTGCAGCTGACCCCACCCAAGGACAGTTCTCAAGGGTGGTGGGGCACTGAACAGGGAATGGTCACAGCCCCAAGGCTGCCAGAGCTCCAGGAGTGTTTGGACAATGCTCTCAGGCAAGGTTGGGATTGTTGGGGTTTTCATGCAGGGCCACTCAGTGATCTTTCTGGGTCCCTTCCACCTCAGGATATTCCATAATTCTATGATTCTCATCACATCTCCAGCACTTTTTGAATTCAGGACCTGCAGAGAATTATTGTCCCCAGCTCTCAGGGTCCTGCTGCCCACCCTGGCAGCACACCATGTCTCACACAGACACCTCCTGGCACTGACCCCTGTAGTGCTGGGCTCCCAGAGTGGAATGCACAGCTCCAGAGTGCACAGGCAATATATTGATGGGATAGGTGCATGGGGCGCATCCTTTCCTTCTCCAGGCTCTTCTTCTGGATGCTCACCACTGAGAAACCCAAGCTGTGATCATCCCATTGCCAGGGACCAGCCAACAATGCAGAGTACGAGAGAAAAACAAAAGCAGGGCTTTGCTAGTGTGACTCCTGGCCTGGGTCTGTGGGAGCAGCTGTAGCTGGGAACAGGGCACTTGACCCTGTCTCTAATACCAGATTTTACATGAGCTGAACAGGTCCTGCCACTTGCCTGGGGCTTACAGTGGGATTGACAGCTGCTCCCACGATGCCCACATGCCCTGGCCAGCCAGAGCTGCCCCAAGTGCCTCCTGTCATCCAGGCCAGGGCTTCCCTGTGAGAGAAGGGCAAGCTCAGATGCTGGGACTGCCCTGAACATGCCCGGCCACGGCTCTGTCCACAGGCATCAGAGGGAAGATGTAAATCCGGGTCCCTGGGAACAAAAGGCTGCGGAGCCTCTGCCCCCAGAGCTGCCAGCTCAGCGTGAGAGGACTCCCAGGGCTCAGGGGAGGCAGCAATGAAGCTGTCTCTGACAAGGAAAGCTAAAGATGTAAGAGGCAGCATGAAATCGGGGGTGACAAGCATGGCAGGCATGCGAGGGGGAGCAGGAGCTGCGCTGCACCCACCCGGGAGGCACAGCCACCTCTGCAGCGAGGGGTGACGGGTGCTGGGTGCAGCACTGGCACACGAGGAGATGGACACAGCCCTGCACTGGCCCCATGGCCTGGTGATGCCCTGCCTGTCTCACCAGCACAGGGACCAGGTGATCTCATGTGCCAGTCCTGGCCATGATTCCAGCTGCGGGATCCTGCTGTCCAGTGCTGCAACCCTGAATGGAATGTATTTAACACAAAGGGGATGGCAGCACCCAGGGTGCTTCACCGTGACTGGGCTGCCAGCCTGAGTGCCCAGCTAGCACAGAAAACACTTGCTGATTTCCTCGTAAAAGTATTTCTGTTCCATTATCAGTTTAATCCAGAGTGCCTGAGCCAGTGCACCAAAGCCTGGGGCTGCAGAACACACTGCCTGTGCAGGTGGGGTGTCACCTGTCCTGGGGTGTCACCTGTGCTGGGGTGTCACCTGTGCTGAGGTGTCACCTGTACTGGGATGTCAACTGTACTGGGATGTCACCTGTGCTGGGGTGTCACCTGGGCTGAGGTGTCACCTGTGCTGCCTGTGCTAGGGTGTCACCTGTGCTAAGGTGTTACCTGGGCTGGGATGTCACCTGTGCTGGGTGTCACTGTGCTGAGGTGTTACCTGTGCTGGGGTGTCACCTGTGCTGAGGTGTCACCTGTGCTGGGTATCACCTGTGCTGCGGTGTCACCTGTACTGGGGTGTCACCTGTACTGGGATGTCACCTGTGCTGGGGTGTCACCTGTACTGGAGTGTTACCAGTGCTGTGATGTCACCTGTACTACTGGGGTGTCACCTGTGCTGAGGTGCTCTCTGGTGTCCAGCTGCTCCCGTCACCTCCTCCCACCACCAGCCCCACATTTCCCCTCTGTATGCCCCCGCACAAGGGCACCAGAATTTAGCCACCCTCTCTTTCAACTTTCCCCCTTTCTCCTTTCCCCCACTCTGTAACAAATCAGTGAAAAGAGGGAAGAGAAGAGGCTCCAATGACAGATGGAGCTGGCACTATCATCTCTCTTAACTGTCACGGAGAAAATCACACGGCAGCCACTGAAATTCAAATTAGAGTTTTGCTGAAGCTGCTAAAACTCATCAAAAGATATCTTTGAAGTCCACTGGCAGGCTGGTCATTTCTTTTAAATTAGTCCCTGTTGAAAATGAAATTGCAGGGAGTTGGTGCATTAGCATATTGGAGTGAGAGAGACAGCATAATGCTGCCTTTCCAGGGAGCAGAGGCAGTTTGCTCCCGCACAAAGCCCGCACTCAAACCGGGCTCTCACTGCATTAGTTTAAATGAGCGACTCATTTCAAAGCTCCCATTAACGGGGCCGGGCTGGCGCTCACAGGGAAGGAGGCAAAGACAGGTCAGGGCTGTTCCCTGCCCGTGCCCTGGGGCCGAGCTCCGGCCACAGAACTGCTGCCCGTGCCAGTGAGGAGCTGCCAAACTGATATCCAGGGGAAAGGGACCCCCCCATGCCAGAGAGGAGCTGTCAAATTCATACCTGGGGGAGAGAAGCCCCCCCATGCCAGAGAGGAGCTGCAAAATTCATACCTGGGGGAGAGAAGCCCCCCCATGCCAGTGAGGAGCTGCAAAATTGATACTCAGGGGAGATGGGGTCCCCCATGCCAATGAGGAGCTGCCAAATTGATACCCAGGATAGAGGGACCCCCCCCACCCATGCCAATGAGGAGCTGCCAAATTCAAATCCGGGGGAGAGGAGCCCCCCATGCCAATGAGGAGCTGCCAAATTCATACCTGGGGGAGAGGAGCCCCCCATGCCAGCAAGGAGCTGCCAAACTGATACCCAAGGGAGAGGGACCCTCCCCAGTGCCAGTACAGGGACCAGCCTTTCCCAGAGATGATGTGGTGTTCAGGACATGCAGCTCATCACAGCCCTCTGGGGGGATGCAGAGCCAGGATAAGTCCTACAAAAGCAGGGACAATCCCCTCCCCTGGCTTCTTCCACATTGTGCTTTATTCCAGCACCTTCCAGACAGACCAGAGTCAGTATCCTGCTGTCCCAGAGGTAGCTGAGCCTCAAGGAAGAGACCTGGAGAACCCCAGACCACCCTTGGAAAGCTGCAGCAGCTCCAGCAGGAGCCCCAGGCACATCTCCTCTGAAAATCTGGCCCTGAAAAAGAGGATCAGTCCCAGCAGTGGCTTCTCCTCACCTGAACCCCAGGTGCCTTGCATCCCAAAGGTGCCTGTCAGAGGTGAGTGCAGGCATTCATGGCCCTTGTGAGCCACAGATTGTAATGGGACTCCCCTGGGACACTGGAATCCAGTTACTGGATACAGTGGGATGGTGGGCAGTAGCCCCAACAACAGCTGCAGAATTTCCCATTAGCAGATTTTTTCAACACAGACAAAATTGGTCTGTCAACCTGCTCCAGCTAAGTCCAACAAGGATTTTCCCAGAAATACTGAATTTTAGGATGAGTACCAGCCCACTTCTCATCTCCCAGGCCCTGCACCACACCACCCTCCCCTCTCCTGGGAGGATGAGCACTGCATTTCTGCTCTTCAGGAGGTAGCCAGACACTGCTCCTTCTTTTCCCAGCTCCAGCCCAGGACATATCATTTCCTTTGCCTGCCCTGAATCTGTGAGCAGAGCTTTCCCTGCCAGCCTGAATCCTTAGGCAGACAGCTGCTGTTGGATAGAGCTGTTTCATTCATTCCCTGGCTGATGTGATGGGATTTAGAGTGGCACTAGGCACACTCTGGTGTCTTGACACAGAATGTCTTCGAGCCAAGAGCGATTGGCTGCAGATTTCACAGGGCTCTGAGAGGGGCTGGGAGCAGGTCAGAGGCAGAGAGTGTGGCCAATTCCCCCCTGAGCTGCAGGAGACAGAGCAGAACTTGCCCCAGAGCATGTAACCTGTGACATTTTCCTAAGCAAATGCAAATTGCACCAACGCAGGCAGAGGAGCTCCTGCTGTCTCCAGCACACTTGGCACAGGCTGAGCAGAGGCTTTTGCTGAGGGTTTTGTCAGAAAGGTCACACAGTCCAGGGCTGAGCCTGTCCTCCAAATTGTCAGCTCCTTACTGTGATTTTCCCTGGATTTCTGACAAAGAAGCACAAGGAGGCACAGATCCAATCTAGCAAATACACCATCAGAGTGCACGGTGAGAAGGTTTTTCTCCACCACCTTGACTAGTTCATGGCATTTAACTGCATTTCCCAGCCTTGCCTGGGCTGAACACCAAAGTGTTGGGCGGGTTTGGGGCTCTCTGAAAGTCATGCAGCCTATGCTGTGGTACAGCCCAGCACGCCAACATGCCAGGCAGGAGCAGCAAGAAGGGAAGCAGTGCCAGGGCTCTGAGTGTGTTTCTGACATGCAGCCCCAAGTCCCCTGCATGGGAAGAGGCTTGAAGCACTAACTGCAGTTGTCCAAGGTCACCAACCTCCAACGTGTGAGGAAAAGCAGCGGCCAGGGATCACTGGGAATATCCACCATGGCTGCTTCTCATCATATCCACCATGGCTGCTTCTCATAGTATCATAGAATCATGGAATATCCTGAGCTGGGAGGAATCCACAAGGATCATCAAAGTCGAACCCCTGGCCCTGCACAGGACACCCCAACAATCCCACCCTGTGCCTGAGAGCATTGTCCAAAGGCTCCTGGAGCTCTGGCAGCCTTTGGGCTGTGACCATTCCCTGGGGAACCTGTTCAGTGCCTGACCACCATCTGGAGGAAGAAGCTTTTCCTAATACCCAGCCAAAGCCTCCCAAGCTTTTATAAGCAGGTGGCCAGTTGGTCTGCAACTGGTGGGATCACATCCTGGTCACCTTCTGCAGGGCGCTGCCTGTGCTGGAAATTCATCCTCTAATCCCAGTTTTCAGGGTCTCAAATAGACCCCCTGCACTCCCCCAGAAATCCTGTCACTTGGCTACCAGGAAAAGTAGTAGGATGGCCAGAAAGCCATGATAGAAACAAATCTTCTTCGGCTCTGGGCTGTTAGTTGTCCTTTCTCTAAAATAATGCCAGAAGTTGGGATTTTGTAGGCTCCAACTGCTTTGCTTTCCCCCAGCAGCTCTTCACTCCCCACAGGCACCAGCAGTGCCAACAAGAGGGCAAGGGGAGCAGCCTCCTGCCCACCTGAGCCAGGTGCCTCCATCACTCACCCCAGCACCAAACCCCATCCAACCTTGTTGTTGGATGCTGCTGGGAACCAGGGAAAAAGCAGCCTTGGGCTTCTCAGGCTGCTCAAGGACAAGAAATTATAACAATGATTAAGCACCTCCTGGAGATGTGATGTTTTGCAGAAAGCATGTTTTCAAAGAGGTGTTGCTTTCTTGGACCAATGAGCCTTTTCTATTCTGTTTTGCACGAACTACCCTATATATAAGTGTAGTGTTTCTTTAAATAAAGCTCTCTTTTGCTTCTCCATTACATGAAGAACTATGTTGCATTATCCTTTTGGCTGCTCTCCTATTGCTCAAATGCAACACACATCTACATTTCGTTTGTTGTTCTTGTGTGTGTATGAGAACATAAGAGTAAGATAATGAAAACAATCCTGTTTTCCTTGTAAGGATTTTAGCTTGCTGAACCCCTGTGCCACCCTACTAACTCGTGGGCACCCCTCACCTTTCAGAAGCTCGTGCCTTTCCCCACAGCTCCCTCCGTCCTCAGTGAGAGGCTGCAGCTGCAATGTGAACCCTGCCCTTCACACTGCAACAACTCCAAATCAGCCAGCTGGGGCAAACATTGCCTGTGCTCACCTGCAGGTGCAAATGACCTACTGAGCCTAAGAAAAAGCATAATGCCAATGTCTGCTGAGGTGATTTGTAGTGACACGGGCTCAGCTAGGTAACACTTGTTATTATATATATGCCAGTGTGGTATTTATTTGGCTTTCACTTTGATGAATCATAGCTCTAGAGAATATCTCAGTAAATCAGTGACACCTGCATAAGATAAAAAATAATTTTTCTCCATACTAGAAGAAAAGGCAACATTTGGCAAAAATTTTAGGAAGTCAGTATAGACTGTCTGCAGCAGCAGTAGAAATTGTGTCTCACACCAAATGCCCCTTGCACGTGGCCTGATGCATTCTCAACTTTCTGGAAAGTCCACCTCCACATGGCTAATGATCTACAAATATTTAAAACTGATAACTAATCCAGAATTTATAGCAATGTAACTCTATTGACCTTAACAGTCCTCCTTTTTAGGTTGTGAAGACTAAATTCTGAGTTAATCCATGGGAAAGGAAATACCAAAACAATGATAAGTGTACTGATTTGGGGTTGTAACACTGAGTGAATAAGAGGAGGAAAATAATACTGTACTTCACCTTCCTCACCAGCATTTCCTGAGTAACCAGCCTATGGAAAAGGCATAGTAAATTTGCATATTTACACCTTTGGTTTTCTATCACAAGTATTTCCCTATTAGCAGTATTTAGGTACATGCTCATGTTTAGAAAACAAATATATTCACTGGTAAACAGCTCATAATAACTGTATTTAATAGAATGTCTATAGCAAAAGTGATGGCAATTACAGCTAATTCATTTTAAAGACTGTCTTGAGAACAGCAGCTGAAAGCACTATATAAAAATTGGTGTAATATTATTATTTTTTAATTATGGCTTTTTTTAAAAGATGACATAAGTAAATGAAATATATGGAGTAGGGATATGTTCATAGTAAGTTAATGATGGCTTTATTTTACCAGTTTTGGTCCAATTCCAGATGAGTGACACTGTGAGAGGAGTAGCAAATTTGATGTGGCAGAGGTCAAAAAACCCAGCAGACTGAATCTGTACAAGGGTGACATGCCTGAATGTGACAGAAGAGCTTACTACCACATACATGTGATTAAATACATTGGAAAGAGACTGTTATTAGTATTACGTTATCTCCTGCTGTCACAGAAATTAGTATTTTTTTTCCCTGTGATTTATGACCTTTAATTTAACTCGTTCTTATTTACCTGAGTTTGCTGAATCCTTGGATGAAAAAGGAATCATGAGGAAAGAAATTACTTGTTATTTTTGGAATACGTCTAAATTGATCTGACATGCTAATGGTTTGCATGGGGAAAGGAAGTGGCGAAAGCTTCTGGCAGGAGAAACAGATGTGTGTGACAAAAATTTTTGTGCACTGCTAAAACCAAGTGCAGTTTGATGTTTCTCAGGCAGAAAAGAATAAAGCTTCTGTAAGAAAGACTGAGTTGACACAGGTTACAGTGATCACTCAGAGTTCATAATCTGCTTTTTTCTTTACGTTTTACAAAATGCCTTTGAGGGATTAAGAAGCTGCTGAATGCAGTGTGAATCTGTGAATACAGATAATGTGAGCTGCAATGGCAAAGTCTGGTACTCTGTTAATTAGAGAACACCTGGAACTGAGCTTTGTGAATTGTGATGAAAAATAGTGTTGTAGTGCAAATTCTGGTTTGTAATGCAGATTTATTGCTGTGATATACTCACGTATTGTGATAAACTTGTCTATTATGGTTTTTTTAATCACTCAAAATACTAAACCAAAAAAAATAAAGAAAATATTTTCAATAAAGTTTCTTCTGTAATTACACTCTGCCATCTTTTTGTTGCAAACAGAATTCAAACTAAAGTTTAGGTATCTTAAGTAATTTTTATTTTAACAATTACTTTCTCCAGCTCATAAAGTAGATATTTACTCTAGAAAGGTTTATATATATAGTATTATTCACTGAAGTTAAAAGAAAAAAAAACAGATATAAAAGTATGTGAGTGAGAGCCTTGGCAAAAAAATGTGACACTACTCTGTAAATTAATTCTCATTTGTGGTGGTTTGCTGAAGAGTTTTGTTTGGGTTTTAATTGCTCTTTGCAAGATCTTCCAATATAGAAAAACAATTTATGTTGCCCTACTGTCTCTTTTTGAAAACTGTTAATCAGGTGGGATTTAGCTTCTTTTTTTGTAACATTAAGAATCAAACTCCTAGGGAAAAAAAAATAATTAGGAATATGCATTGGTTTTTTGAAGGGCATTAATGTGCTTCCAGTAGCTCAGGGGGGTGGCTTACCCAGAGCATTTGGAGTGTTTTCTTGCTATATGCACAGTCTAAACAATCTGTGTCAGACTGGAAAGGCAGTTGGATGTCTGTAGATCTATTAGCACTACTGTTGTTTCGCCCAAAATTATTCCAATGGCAATTTCATTGTAGAAAAAGATTTTTGCAGAAAAAGTTTTTTTCAAATGTTTTATATTTCAAAACAGTAGAAAAAAAATCTGTTTTATTTTTCTCACTCCACTAGTCCTGTTCTTTTATGCTAGAAAGGAAAATACTTTTGTTTTCATCAGAAACGTGCTAAAATCTAACAAAAAATAACAACGTAGTAAACATGTGCAGGCAAAAAATATGTTTCAAGGTGAAAGTAAAAGGGAAAGATTTGAGAAATCTTCAGTATTTTCCAAAACAAAACTTAATGATTACCTCAATATATACAAAAGTTCAATATTTAAAATAAATTATTATTTTTTTTTAAATAAATAATGAGTTGATAAAACAGGATATGCATTTAAAACAGAGATAAAATACTGTGGTGAGTTGACCCTGGCTGGACACCAATTGTCCACAAGCCACTTTATCACTGGATATCTCAGCTGGACAGGGGACAGAAAAAGATAATGAAAAACTCATGACCTGAGATAACAACAAGGGGAGTCCATTCACCAATTATTGTCATGGGCAAACCAGATTTCACTCAGGAAAAAATTAACAAAGAAATTAGAGTTGGATAATTGGATATTAAAAAAAAAGCAAACTTAAAAACTACCTTATCTCCACCCTTCCTTTTTTTCCAAGGCCCAGCTTCACTCCTGAATTCTTTATTCCTTCCCACCCGTGGCACAGGGGGACAAGGAGTGGAGGCTGAGGTCAGTTCCTCACACAATGTCTCTGCTGCTCC
>JANRGV010000055.1:2255301-2269854 GCA_024734035.1 Alethe castanea
ATAGGCCCCTCTTTGTGTCCAGGGCCCTGTGCTTGGGACGGGGTTTGTGCCTGGTAAAATTCCGAACGGGGCTGTGCCAGGGGCTGAAGGGGATGCTGAACTCTGCAGCTGGTTTCTGAAAGGGCAGGTGGGGAAGCAGGGCATGAAGACCTGTTCAGACCATCTACCAAACACAGAGGAGAATCTGAGGTGTTACTTTGGGCCTGCAAAGCATTAAATGATTTGGGACCAGTTCATTTTCTCCCCCAAATCACTGGTAAGAGGAGCAGGGCTATGTGAACATTAGAGACAGGGGTCTGCTTGCAGCTCAGGGTCTTCAGCACCCTCTTCCCAGCACACCATGGTCTCAGCTCATCAATTTATTAATCTTTTCCCCTAAAATGTAATTTCTGGCAGAAGTCCATAACCCTAATCCCATCTACCAGAACCTCCCTTTAACTCCCCCCCACTCCCCACCCCACTACAGGAGGGAGAACAGATAGGACATCTGCTAACAGAATTTTTATCAGTGGGACACCTGGAGTTTTTATCTAAGACAAGATAAAGATGTCACTGCCTTGTCCACACACCAGGATGCCTAACACTGGTGTGGGCCACAAAGAAGTATCAGCATTAGAGAAAGAGCACCTGGATGGACATGAATTACATAACCTTTAACACTTAACATCTTTTCACTCAGCTTCCTGCTCTCTTGTAGAGAACAGGAGCTCTAACAAGCCAAGGCACATACACCAATCTCAGAGCTCTGCCTTGCATGAAATCAGGCTCAGAGCAACTCCCAGCTTGTACCAAATCACATCATAAGCAGGTGCTGGATGCAGACTGAGCTGGCATCTCCCTTCTTCAAGGCACCAGCCCCTCTGGAGCTCAGCTTCTGTGGGAAGCAGAAGTTCCTGTCCCCAGCTGCCCTTCTGTGAGGCACTGCCTGTGATGGCTGTGGGAAGACAGAGGAATAGAAGAGACATCGCTTCATCCCAGAGCTACAGAAAGCTGAACAACAGGTTGGTGGATCCCAGAAATGCAGGAGAGCTCTCCTGTGCAGCCAAGGGCTCCCTCAGGTTTTTAAGATGAAGTGCTATGGAACTTGTTTTTCAAGCCCCAGGAGAAGATCACAGATGGTTTTGACATCACCTCAAAGCAGAGGTGTTACACTCCTCAGTACTTCTGAAGCAAGAGCACAGGGTTGGTGGGTCCTTCTCTGGAAGGCAGAAAAACCTGAGTGGGCTCACAGCCACCCTGCTGCTCCCCAGAGCTTCTCCAGGCACATCACTACCAAAGGCTGGCTGATCTGCAGCTCATCTTTCTGAGTATCAGATCCACCCTCCCCCATGCACAGGGCCAGCCACCTGCACTTCCAGCCAATCCAACAGGCAGGCTCTGCTCTCCTCCCACACCATCTTAAATCACAAGGAAGCAAGCTGCCATCAGCAGAGCTGCTGCTGGTCATGGCAGTAGAGACAGACCCGATTCTTTTGCCAGACTCCATGAAATAGCAGTTTTAGTCCACCCACTCCTTCCCTGCAGCTGAAGGACTTCCAGTATCTGAGTTGAAATTGGGTCTGCTGGTTAAATAACAATAATAGCTATTCCTATGAAAGGATAGGCAGGAAACATCCTTGTCCTGGAAGAGATGTCTGCTCACTTTGTCATGAATAGCCTCCTGCATGAAACCTATTGCTTGCACCATGGCAAGCTGGAGGAAGCAGCAGCACCGTCTGCTCCCTCCATTCCTGGCAGGAATACAGAAGACATATTTGCTCATGAGAGCTCAAAACAGTGCAGCTATAAGCAGCCTACCAGCATGTCCCCTTCTTCATTGCAGCAACTCAGAGCACTGGAAAATGTTTCCTGAGTAATTAGCACAGACATATTTGTTTAAATACATTTTATTTCTTTAATTACAGGGACCCAAACCATCCAGCACCACCAAAGAGAGCAGGTATTTATAACAAGGGATGTTGGCCAAGACCAGCCTCAAGGCAGTTGCACCCTGCTCAAAGGACACTTTGGGTTTTATTTGAGCCTAGAGCCAGAAAGGACCCCCATCAGCAATCTGACTGCTCATCCATCACTGCCTCCCAGATTTCCAGGCTCAGTAACTTGGGTTTGGCTAAAGTCTCTCTCCCAGTAAGGAGCCCAGCCGTGATAACTGATTTTCAGGTGGAGGACCCTCCACCACCACACTGTTAAATTACATCTCATTTCTCAGTCGAGTTTGTGTGACTGTGTCTCCCAGCCATCCTCTAGATGACTTTTGGGAGACTTGGCTGAGGGACTGGGCAGAACTGGGGATGTCTGAGAGCAGGTAACTGATTCAGCAGCCATGAGGGCTGACAGAGCCTGCACTGCCTGCCTCTGCCAACACCACTGGTAGGAAAAAGCCAATTGTCACTTCTTCAGCTTAAAGCTGCTTCTCTGACTCCTCTCAGGCCCACTGGGGACTTCAAACTTAAGGAAAAACATGGCCTAAGCAGACTGCTCCTGGGACATCTGACACCTGAGCAACATGAGAACCACCCTCTTCCAAAATACCACTCACTGGAGACAGAAAGGCGAAGAAAGAGACAGGGCATTTGCCCAACCAAGCTGCACGACAAACAGGCCTTGCAAAATCAATCCTTTGAGGGGACATGTTAAGCCCCATCCTGTCAGCTTCCCAGGGGAAGCACCAAGGTGGCTTAGGAGGTTTCCTTCCACTGACTTCCCAGGAAATTGTGAAAACAATCCATTTAAGCCAAATTTTCAGCAGTGCCTACAATTTCTAAGGCTCTATTCGACAACATGTTAATAAGTGTCCCTGTGACTGCTCTCACTTCAGCAAAGATGACCCTTTTTCTTCTGAATCTACAAGGTACAGGAGGTCCAGAATATGTCTGCAGAAAACATCACCCTCCACTGTCCAGTTTCAGCTCTTAATGCTTTTCCTCTTATTTCTGTCCTCCCACACATCCACAGTTTGAGATTACCATGTTGCTTTCTTTAAGCTACATTAGAACAGGAAAAAGATCTCTTGATAGCAACATCCTTTCTTGGGGGAAGTTGAAGGAAGAAAGAAGGAGGAAAGGGGATACCCAGTTCTATCCACAAAAATGAAAAGTGTGCCCAAATTAAATCACTTCTCTTCATTATTCACATAATTACTTCCATCCAGATGCAACAGACTCAAAAGCCAGGCACATCACCAGGTTCATCAAAAGATAATTGAAATTTAGAACCGAGCACTTTAGCAATCAGACTCTAGAGAGACAGGTGCTCCAAAGGATCAGGGATGAGGCCATCCCTCCCCTGCAGTTCCTGTGCCACAGTATCCACACCTTCAGAACATCCACCAAACGGCACAGAAAGAATTGCAATGCCTCTAAGGTTTAAGAAAAAGGATTCTGTATATCCTTTGCTATATAATTAAGGAGTATTACAAGGTGTGGTCAACACAGCCATTAATAACAACAACAAAAGCTCTTCCTGTATCCATCCCAGTGCCTGGCTTGAGGATGTGCTCCATGCCTGAAATTCTCATCAGAGATTCACATGGAGCAGGCTTTTTGTAGCTTAAAAACAAATCACAAAAGAAACACCAAAAAACCAAAACAAAACAAAAACAGCAACTATTGCCACATTGCCAAAGGATGAAGGCCTCCAAGCATAGTGGTTCTGTGTGGCACAGACCCACAGCCTGCTGCTGTGCTGCAGCCATGCAGAGACAGGGAAGTTGCAATGCTCACATGGATAATGAAGCTTTATGAAATCACCCTTCACACCCAGGGCAAAACTAGAAGAAAGGAAGTCCTATGCAAGCTCTAAAAAGCTAAAACTAAGAAGGAAGGGAGGAAAAAGTAGACAGAAAGAGATAATCAAAATGGAAGAATCCAACTTTTCTGTCCTCCATTATTGCCACTTCTGTTGGAGCTGATCAGAGGGCTCACAGGAGCACCCCACAACCCTCCTGTTCCCCACACTCAGCTCTCTACTTGTGGAGCTAAAATCCAAAGTGGTCATTGCAGGAGGCTCCCTGCCCAGCGAGAGGAGCTCACCCCATCCCAGCCCATTTGCACTCAATCAAAGGCTCATTTCATAATCCTCACAAAAATCAGTGAATTAAGTAGGCCAGAAAGCTGGGATCCACCTCTTGTGCTGCTCAGCCCTGCAGTCCCTTGGGCATCACAGTGGCCTCTGAGTGAGGGGCAATGTTCTGTTTTTAGCTCTGGGTAGTTAAGGGCACTGACAGCCTTAAATCACAATCTGAATACTTTCTGCGCCTGTTTACCAGTTTCCTGTTTTCTTGTTACCAAGATGATGATCTTACACTGAGGGTTATTGGAAAGCCAGAAAATCAAGGACAGCAATTCAATTTTCTTACCTCTCCACAAAAAGTAATTCAGCCTTTGAAGTGCTGACAGAGGCTGAGGGGTCATTGCTTGTCTCTGGGGTGCTTCAAAGGGGCAGAGCAGGCAGAGGATAATGTGAAATCCAGCACAAGGAACCAGGGCACACCAATTTGTTTTTCAATCTATTTTGCTGCAGTTCAGAGCATCAGTGCAGACTGGTAACAGAGGAAAATAAGCAACACTTTGACTAAATTCAGCGCTCCACAGGCTCTAAAGGCAGCAGAATATACCACTCAAACTCCACACATTTTGGCTGTCTGTCTGCACTGATGCTCTGAATAGAAATAGAACAGATCGAAAAACAAACAGCTCTGCTACAACTCCTTAAGGCAAGTTTTCTTCAAACCAAGAGCTGCCCCATAAAGCAAGCAAAATCTTGCAGTGGAAAACCTGTACAAACCCAAAGAAACAGCCAAAGTTTGCTCCAGTCACTGCTCAGCCACTGATCACTGTGCCCAAGAACAACAAATGTGCTAATTATATTTTGCAGGCTCCCTTAACATCCTCAAAAAACAAAAGCTGGGCATCTAAACTGCTTTTTGTCAGGTAGGTTTGCATCACAGAGGATAGTTTGTTGCAATGTCTTATTGACTTGCTTAGAAAAACAATGAAACTACACTGCTTTGACCATTTTTTGTGACCCACTTTGCATCAGCAAAAGTACAGGAGCCATTTGTTCCCACAGCCGAGGCTCTGTGTTTCAAGCACTGCACAAGGTCACATCACCAAAATAAATTTACATTAGGTAGGTGGAAAATATGTGTTAGGTAGGCAGGTTCATGTGAATAAAAGACGCACCTTTTTACCCTTTGGTGAACTTGATTTGTGAAAACTTCCACCTTACACCACGCACAGATTAAACGATGTCTCCTTTCTGAACTAGATGTTGTGTCTGTGTTTTGGGAGCTCCTAAAATGAGGCACCAGGGTCACCTGGGGCACCAGGGTCACCTGAGGCACCAGGTCTAGAGTTGGGGTGCTGAAGGGTGTGTGTGTCACAGTCAGGGACCCTGGGGTGTGTGGCTGCCCCTAGGATATGCAAATAGCTAAGAAGCTCCCTGATGTTGAATGCCACCATGCTTACCCATGTTTTGTGCCTGTCAGTCTGTGTGCAACAGGGTGCAGGGTGGGACCAGGCTGTTCTCACAGCCCATGTGCCAGCATCCTGCTCTTGGGCCAGGGGTGACAAGGCCCCAGTCTGTATTTCTGTCATTGCAGGTGTGCTCCTTGTTCCTTCCCAAGACCCCAGTCTGTATTTCTGCCATAGCAGAGGTACTCCTTGTTCCTCCCCAAGCCCCCAGTCTGTATTTTTGCCATTGCAGGAGAGCTCCTTGTTCCTCCTGGAGACCTCACTGTGTTTCTGTTCCCTGTCCCTCTGTCTAGTAACCTGACCCAGCCCGTGGCATTTTTTTCAGCAGCTCTGAGAGCTTCCAGATGGCCCCAGTGAGTGGGACTGGCCCTGCTACCATCAGCCAGGGCAGCGAAGGCCACCGAGTGTCCCCAGTGGGCTCATGAGGCACAGCTGTGTGGGACATTGCCCTGGCTGGCTCAGAGACCCCTCTCCCATGTGCTGAAGTCAGGCAGGCATTCTCTGCTCTCTGTATGGTCACACACCTGAAAGCTGCTGGTCCCTCTGAGCTCAGCTCTAACAGAGCTCTGGGAAAGTTTTGTCTGACTCGTGTCATTGGAGAAGCAGAAAGATTTTAGCTGTGATTTATATGAAAAATAAACAAAAAATGAAAACAAAAAACCAACACTATCTGGCCAGGCAGTACATGGAGCAGCAGAGTTTCCATTCACATTCCCAGGCCTGGAAGGGTTATCTGCTCCATCTATTGATAGATTGCAGGGGAGAGCTAATGAACTGACTCATTTGCATAAACAAGTGCTAATTGCAGGATAAGTGTGCAGAGGTGTGGAGGGTGACACCCTGGGCTGTGTGTGACCTGGTGGCCAGCAGCAGCAGGCAGCAGGGCCTGGGACTGCAGGTCCTGGTGGCTGCCAAGCCCTGTCCCCAGGGCAGAAGATGAAATTCTGGGGCTGGCATGTGGTCAAGCAGATCAGCTTGCAGACAAATTGGTATTAATTAGAAACCCACAATTTCATGATGAGGCCTGTTCTGCTCTGGGCCTCTGTGCTCTGCCAGGGAAATGTGTCTTGGCCAGGCCTGTCGGCCAAGAGTGGCATGGCAGCTATTCTGCCATTACAACAGTAATGGCATGGCAGCAGCAGGTCACTTTTTCAAGGTCACTTTTGGGGAATGCAACAAGAGCAGGACAGGCTGTTTTCTTGTGGAGGTGTGGAGAGAGGTTTGTGGGGCCATGCTCAGGCTATGGTCCTTTGCCAGTCTCCTGCACTGAGTTGTCTTTGCTACAGTTGTCAGTCACCCCTCTACCAGTTTTCTCCTGAGTGCTCCTATTTGTTGAAGGGATCTCTGTGAGAGATCCAGACCCAGATCTGGTTATTTTTACCCCCAGGCTGGTAATCACAGCAAGGTGACGCTGAGAAGTCACCAGTGGCCCTTGCTCTGTGGCTGCTGACAGCAGCTGACCTGGAGATGAGACCCCAGCTGTGAGAATGACCTGCCCCAGGCTGCTGGGGGAGAAGGGGGCATTTGCTAAGGAGGTCTGGTGAGATGAAGGGCAGTGGCTGCTGCATCCCCATCACTGTCAGATCTACACTTGCTGCAGGGCCATCTCGTGCTGTCTGGGGCATGCTGAGCCACAGCAGAGCAGGAGCTGTGTGTTGCACTAGATGCTTTCCTACAGAAGTAAAACTTCCTGCAAGGCCATCCCTGATGGCAGAGAACAGTCCTGATGTCTCTGATACCCTGAGAATTGTTCCTTGTACAAGCAACTTGCTGCTCTGGCACTAAAACAGGTGAGGTTTTGACTAATGGTTTGTGAGCCTGCCTGTTTGGCCTTGTGGTACCACTTCCTGTGAGCCCCTGGAGCAGGCAGCTGTGGGAACAGCTTTTGCCCAGATTTAGGGGGAAGAAGAAGCTGAATGCCCCTGCTCAGATCAAGGCAATGCAGCAGAAGGTCATGAAGGGCTGGTTCTTTTCTGAAACCAGCTCTGGAACTGAAATTGGTGTTTGCTGGGTGGTGGCTGTGATTCAGGGGGGCCTCATGGGATGACAGCAGCCTGCTGGAAGAGCACCTGTGGTCTCCTACCTTGGAGGGGATGGATGTTGGTGTGTGAAGGTGACAGGACAGTGGCATGATGAGCGTGATGGAAGAGAACACACATGCCTTCAGAGAAACCACACAGACTTTTCTGCAAAGGCTGGGGTAAGGTGGTCAGAGGCACCATGACACTCCGGCTACAGGGACAAAAACAGACTTGGAAGTTCCTGTCCCCATCTCCCTGTTTCTGTCCCCTCTGCTGCTTAACTCAATGGGATTTGTGTCCATGCCATGTACATGAAACCAACGGCATGATGCAGCAGTAGTCTCCCCAAATAAGAGAAAGGATGAGGGAACTGGGGACGTGAAGAGGTTCCCAGTGTAGCTTTGTCAATTCCCAGCACAATGATACTCAGCTGTCCCTTGAAAACATCTTAATTCTTGTACAGCAAGTCTGCTGTGAGTGGAGCTATACCAATGAGTGCTTCCTTTCCCCAAAGTGTAGGACTGCAGATAAAGCTCTACCAGGTGACTCTCCAAGGAACCCACAGGGAGAGACCTGAGTGAGGTGAGCTGGTTTTGAGTTCAGCATCCTGCCAGGGATCACCTGAGTGTCCCACAAAGGAGTCCAGGTGACCATGTACCACGTCTCCAGCTACCATGCTCACTGGGAACAGGCAGAAGTCCCACAGATCCAAACAGGCCTTATCTCCTGTCCCTTGAAAGAGCCCCTCTTGCTCGCTGAGAACAGCCCTGTGAAGCTCTGCCAGAACAGCCTCCACACAGCTTGGAAAGCTCACTGCAGGGAGCCAGATGGGGTGAAACCCAACCTCCCCTCTGGAGCTGGGACACCCAGATGCAGTCCTCTCCTCTCCAGAGGTCATGTCTTCTGAAGGAATGGATCCAGGCTGGGTGGGATCACTCCAGTGGCCAAATCCGATCTGTGCTGTTTCCACAAGCTTGTGACATGTGCATCTTCTCCAGGCAGCACAGACCTTAAATCTGTTTTTGATGCTCTTGGAGCATCTCTCAATGACAGACAGGCTATGGGCACAGATCTACCCATTTGGGGAAGAGAAGTAGGAAAAGACACAGGCATTTCACCTTAGCTCAGGCAGGGACAGCAGTGTCACGCTTAAGGCCATGCAGCCACCTCTGCTCCACGTTCTTCAGCTTCCCCTGCCTCCATCCCTGGCTTGCGGCTTCTCCTTCGAGCACTTGAGGGCACTGTTGGAGTTTGGAAAGAGGCAGATTCCCGGGATGAAGATTTGTTTGGTGCTGTACCATGCACAGGCACATCAGTTCTGTGGCTTCTGTTCTCAGGGGGTTGTAGCTTTGGCCTGAATGCTCTGTCTTGGGCAAAGCCTTTCACAGAAAATATCAGGTCATGAGGACTTCTTTTATCTTCATTTTCTTCTGTAAACATTTCTCCCATGTTTTTAACTGCAGGGCTTCTCTCATGAGGATCAGATCTCAGGGAAAAAGGCTGGGCTGCACAATGAGTTCTTGAAGCAGAGAGTTTGATCCCATGGAATTATACTTCACCTGCACAGATGGTTTGATGCAAGGACGTGCAGCCTGTCCACGTGTGAACACAAATCTCCCCACTCCTGCTCTCCAAGAAAGGCAGCAGCACAGTCAGTGCTGCACTGGCTCCGAAGGGCTGCACTCAGCTCTCAGCTGGGAACCTGTGCCAGAATAATTATTTACATGTGCTGGCATAAAGTAATTGCTAATGGGGCGGAACACCGTGCACGACCCCTCCGAGCTGTCCCCGAGGACACCCTGGGAGTTACCAAGCAAAGCACACTCTCCATGTACCAAACAGATTTCCTCCCTCCTGCCACTGGAGCAGCCAGTTCATGGCACAGGAGTTTCTGCCCCACTTTGCCCCATCCTCTTGCCTTTGCCAGAACATTCCAGGCTTGCACTCAGAGGCTGTAAGTTGCCATGTTATTCCATCTAAATTGCCCTCAAAATTGAGTTGGATGGTGTCTTGGGGAAGTCCCTGCTCCCATGAAGAAGCAGAGACTGTAAATGGGTTTGAAATATTTCACTTCTGTGTTTCTCCAGCTAAAGTGAAGTTTCCCTGAAGAGGTGGACTGCTGGCACCCAGACAGGCTTTGTAATGCCCTCTTGTAGTTCCTGATCAGCTTCCTTGGCTTTTGACTTAAATACTTTTTATTGCAGTGATTCCCAGGAGAGACCATCTCCATGGCATTTGCCATTCCTGCATTTTCTGTGGGATATGTGGGGAAAGAAGTAATTTGTCCAGCTTCTCACAGGATACTGAACTGTGGTCACTCTGTTGCTGAGTGTGGTGGTCCAATCTGAGCAGAACATGTTGAGATCAGGCTTTCCAAAGCCTATCTTCTACTTCTCCATCAGATTCTGACTCTGTGGCCTCTACAAAGTCCAGTTCCCAGGCTCTGTGGTTGCTATTGCAGCTATCACATATCTGTGATCCGTTACTGAATGTGATCAGGTTTCTTCCAGTCTTTCCACAGACAGGTTGGAGTTTCAGAAGGCTGCAGAGATTCGTTTCAGGATGGGGCACAGCACTTGTCTTCAGCTAAGCATCAATATCCACCCTTGGCACCACTCCAGGCATGCCTTCATCCTCCAGTCAGCATGCCTAGGCATCTGTCCATGATGTCAGCTCTCCAGTCCCCTGCTATTAGTGCCTGGCCTCCTTCAAGCAAAACCCCACCTTAAATGTGGCACAGAGTTCACGTCTTATCTGCTGCTGGCAGGTAGGAGCTATTGGTACCTGTCACATTGTTGTTTTTGTGATCTCACCAGCCTTGCTGTATAAATTATTGTCCTGCCTCAGTACCTGTGTCTGTTGGGATCTTTGAAACATCCCTTGGGCCTCTCCTTCCAGCCACACCAGTGCTATCACAAGCTAACAGACTGAAGATCCATCTGCACGTGGTGAAAGGGATGCCCAGCTCAACTTGAACTCATTCTGCTTTCCAAGGCTCCTCAGAAGGGGCTTCATAGTGAGCAGGGATGGCTCAGCATCTGTGCTGCAGTGAGCTGGGCAGTTCTCCCCTGCCAGAGGCAGAGTCAGCAGCTCCTGCTCTGTGTGAGCACAGCCTCCCTCCTCTCTGTCACTGCTGCTAGCAGAGCAGCACACTCCTGGCTTGGCAGGATCCCTGCTCCAGGATCTGCAAGATGCAGACTGCCCTGGGCACTGAGCACACACACTTCTTCCACTGCTTTATTCCCTTTGCAGGCCCTTGCTGCTGCAGACTTCCCTTCTTCAGAACCAAGTATCTATTTCTCCTCCCGTGCCTTGGCTTTAGGTAAAAAACAGTATCTCCATACTCTCATTTTTTCTGGTGACAGCCCCCATCAACACCTCTCTCAGCTGTTCTAGTGCTTCAAACACCATTCCTGGGCTGAAGAGTCTGTTCTTCCAGAAATCGTATCCCCATTTAGATAATAAAGTGTTTTCATTTTCCTGCCTTTGCTCTGGGTGGCCAGCTCTTCTCGCAGCCTGTGTTTCCTTCCATGCGTATGGGTTTGTCTGGGATCCAGCATCCCTGGTGGTCTGGATCCCTATGTGTTGTCCATTTGCTCTGTTTCTAGGTGCTGATTTGTTTTCCTATTAATCTCCCTCCCTCCCTTGCTCAGCTCTCCCTAGACTGACTGCTGCCAACATGTTTCATGTATCCTGTGCTGCGTAATAACCCAGGGGAAGGGGACTTCATGCCTGGACCCTGGGGCTCTGTAAGAGCTATTTCCAGAGGTGGCAGGTGCTGGCAGGGCTCCAGCCATGCGTTCCCTCGCTGATTTAGTTGCTCTCCCTCCAAACTACCCCCCATGGCACATGTCCTTCTGCACGTCCCAGCCTAGTCGTTGCATGGACCATGTTCCTCCCGGGGCAGAGCACTGCCAATCCCTTTTTGGCCCTCAGCACAGGGAGGCAGCTGCACACCAGTGCCTGCTGCTGGCTGGGAGTGGGGAGCATGCTCAGCTTGCCTGTGGCTGTGCTTTGCTTTTTCTGCTGGAGGAGCAGGGGGTGGAATCACCTGCAGCTCCCTGATGGTTCCATAGCAGTGATCAGAGGCTCCTCTCTGGGCAGCAGTGTTGAGCTGCAGAACAGAGAAGGGCTTTATCATGGAATCACAGAATGGGTTGGGTTGGAAGGGACCTTAAAGTTCATTCTGTTCCACCCCACTTCCATGGGCAGGAACTATCCCACATTGCTCCAACTCCATCTAGCCTTGCCTTGAACACTTCCAGAGATGGGACAGCCACAGCTTCTCTGGGCATCCTGTGCCACCCTCAGAGGGAAGAATTTCTTCCTATCATCCAACCTAAATCTATCTTCCTTCAGCTTAAAGCTATTCCCTCTTGTCCTGTCAAGGGGGATGTTCTCCATCACTCAGCCACACAGGTAAATCTGTGCCCTGTGCACCTGCCTGGGGAGCATCAGGCCTACAGGCCTCCATCACAGAGGAGTAATGCCTCAAACTCTTCACAAGGGTCCTTCCTTGTGGACTGGGACCTGTCCTGTTGCAGGATGAATGGAGGCCAAGTGGGAGAGGTCCCAATGGGTGGCAAAGGGAGATTGAGCAAAGCCAGATCCATCCTTAACTGATGCAGGCAGAGCAGCATGTACCCCATGTATCATATCTTGGCTATCTCAGTCCAAATGCCAGGAAAGACAGTTTGGAAAGTGGTGTTGCAGAGCAAGCTTTATTTAAAAATCAGTTTACTGGGTTGCTGATGGTCCTCTCTCCATCCTCAACCACTGTCCCTGCTGACTCCTTTGTTTGGGCTAAAGATTGAGTCCTGGGGATGGCTGGAGGGCAGGGGAAGGGTAAATATAATCCCTCTCTGCTTTGTACAGCAGTCACAGTCAGCTAGATGGGAGCAGTGCAGGGGATGAAAGGCATGAGAGAGAGGAGAGAAATGAGTAAAATCATCTTTGTCCCCCAAGAAATCTTCTCTTGGTAAGGGGAAAGCTGACCTGAAACCTGGATGTGGGAGGATGGAGTCAGTCTCCTGTGCCCATGGTTACCACCCACTCCTTCTGCTGTCACAGAGGAGCCCCCAACTCTTTCTGATGTGGGAAACCAGCCAGCCTCACTGGGCAACTTTATCCTGACTGCATTGGCACTGAATTCCCTCAACAGTTCACAGTGTTTTCATGTGGGAAATTCAGGCTCTCTGTGAGCTACTGCTGCCCAGCAGCCTCCCTGAGCAGTCCAGACCTCCTCCTCAGGCTGCCCCAGTGCCTCCTGCTCCCCTGGGAGCAGCCCAAATGAGGGACACTGTCCCTGCCCCTGCAGCAGCCCTGCCCAGCCTGGGTCCCAGATAAATCACCAGGGCATGGAAGTCATGGCATTTAAAATGTTGATCCTGTCTTTGGGGAAGTTCACCATTTTGGAGAGGGAGGTTTTTCTAAATAGCATTAAATAGAGTTGCTGGAATTATTCTTGGCTCTGTCAACAGCACAGATCTGTGTGGCTGCCCTGTGTGTGGGGCTGAGTGCTCTGGCCTGGGCCCACTCCCTGCTCCTGCTTGTCTCCCTGGGGGCTTCAGGCCTCTTGGTTATTTATTTTGGGATCTCTCCCAGCAGGGCAGACATGGAAAAGGTTTGTCTGTCACAGGGTTCTTTGCAAGGGAAGAGTTTTAGGCCTCTGGCTGTTTTATCTCTGTCCCCACACATTGGGGACAGGTTGTGCATGCCCACCCAGCCCTTCACAGCTGGCACAGGGCAGCTCTAACCCTGTGCTGGCTGTATGCTGTGCTGTCTTATACACGGGACCCAGCAACAGCCATCCTCTGGGAAAAACTCCATTGGCACCTCCTCTGTACCTCACAGGCACCTGCAGCACCTGGAAAAATGGAGGAGAGACTCAGAAATGGGGTAATGAAAGGTTTCCAGCAAGCTTGCAAGGCTCCAGGTGGGTTATGTGGATTAAGCATTTCTTATCAAGCCTGTGGGTCAGCCTCTGGAGGTCTCTTACTCTAGGACAAAGAATGGCACATTCTGGTGGGCTGTGAAATGTCACTAGGATGGATGGATGTGAAAGGTCACTAGGTGAAAAGCAGAGACCTTGATTTAGCCTGGTCTCCTGGGATGGGAACCTCCAGAAAGAGAAAGTGGTTCAGTCGTGGTAAAATGTTTTCAAATTCAACTCGATTTCAAAATTTCAAATTCATGTAATCTCTCAGCAAGCAGTGCTGGATGTCTGTCTAGTGACAATTCCTTAAATATGTGGGTAAGACTGCCCTGTCTGGGGGCACAGTAGAGATCAGACAGATAACCATAATGGGTCAGCAGAAGAAACCAAACCTGTGCTTGTTTGTCTGGGCAGCTTGGGAGGGTGCTGTGAACCAGGGGTCATCCTCTCTACAGATGTTCAGAGATGTTCTGCTCTTTGCCCTGACCTGGGAGCTGAGGACATTTCTTCCTGAGATGAGCTACAGGAGAGGGCAGGCGTAGGGACAATGAGCAGATGGATGGAGAGCATTTGGTCATCCTGCCAGGACAGCCTCCAGCCTAGCCAGGCCCCAGGGGCAGCACAGAGCTCCTCCATGTTCCTGCAGTCTGGTGGGGATTTTGGGCAGTAAAGGGTCAGGCAGCATGGGCTGGCAGGTGCCAGGACAGCACAGGGGGCTCAGGGACTGCAGGAATCCCAGAGATCACAGTGCTGAACTCAAACCAGCCCGGTATGAGCCAGCCTGTTCTCCCTCCTCAGCACACTGGGTTTGCTGCTCCAACAATGCTGGAGCACAGCTGGGCTGAAGGGGGCCCATTCCTGAGACCAGCAGGACAAATGAAGGGCCAGTCCTGCACTCTCTTGACTTGGAGTGAATCCTCTGCTTTCATCCCAAGAACTGTTTCTCACAACAAGCACAGGGGCCTGTTGGAAGGACACCTTCCTGGGTGACTGCATCTCTTGAGGGGTGAGAGATCTTGAGATCATCTCTTGAGATCTCTGGTGAGATGGGCTTTGGAGCACAGGGTGCACTGGAAATCCTAAGGCAAGGTGAGCCACACTTAGCAGGCAGCCAGAGCAAGTT
>JANRGV010000055.1:2289174-2307899 GCA_024734035.1 Alethe castanea
TCAGGCAAAGATATGGGAATTAGGAATAACAGTTCTTTACTAGGAAAATTAAAATAGAAATGCAGTATTACAAAGAAGAGGGAGAAGATCCCCCCCTGAGCCTCCTTTTGTCCAGGCTGAGCCCCCCCAGCTCCCTGAGCTGCTCCTCACCAGATTTGTGCTCCAGACCTTTCCCCAGGTCTTGGCCAATGCTTGGTCCCTTGTGCTCCTTTAGGGTTTGCATTACACCAGGTAACCTCTCCATCCACACCTTCTACCTTGTGCATTTCACTACATACCTAAATTAAAATTTCCCTGCCCTTTCCAAGAACACACTTGGCCCCTAATCCTGGAAAGCCCTTTAGAAAGGTGCCCCAAAGGTGGTTTTTTTTGTTGTTTTTTTTAATGCACAAGATGCAGAGGTGGAGTTAAGCTGCAGAGAAAATGATGGCTTTTCCTTTGCTCATATCACCTTCACCCCAGCCATAGCCAAGTTAGACACAGAGCATGATTAGAATTCAAAATACTTGCAATCTTGTTTAAATATTATCTTTGTTAATCTGCTTTATAGGCCTTCTGCTTTTGGGGTGCTTAAACTGCGTTCCAAACAGTCTGTCAACTCTTTTCAACTGGGAGGATTAGAAAAGGATTTTTATTTTCAAATAAAAGCTCAGGGTTGTAGGTATTCACAAACTCCAGCACCTCAGGTTATTGGGGAAACAACTCCTGGCTGAAATAATGTCCCCTGGCAGCACCTCAGCACATCCAGCACTCCTGTGCTCATGTTTGGAGGTTTGTGGGAGCTTCCAGCTGTATTCTGGCACCTACAGGATTGCCAAGGAGTAGAAACAATTCAGCAATCTTTAAAACACCAGGCTACAGAAATCATGAGGCTGCCTTAATAATCATAATTCTATAATAGGTGCATTTGGCTGCAGCAGGCAAAGCTTTTTAAAAATACTAATTTTAGAGATACTTGCAGTACTACCACACAGGTTGGCAGTGTTATATCTAATAGAGCCAGAAAGGCAGTCACAGCTCCATTCTGGGGTTTTAACACTTTTCACAGCCTCCAGAAAAATTAATCTTTGGATGAAAACTTTCCAGTTTTGTCATATCTGCTGTTGTTGATGTTTCTACTTAATGTAAACGCAAAATATCTCTGGACAAAGCTAATTTTCTCCCATTCTTCCCATTTTCTCCTATTTTCTCCCATTCTGGTAATTTTTTTCCCATTTTCCCACACTAAGCAATGGGATGCAGCTGTCCAACAGAATTCTACACTTTCCCAGGCACTCTTAGGATCCCTCAGATGTCCCCCAAGAACACCTCATTGTGGCCTGGGACACATCTTGCTTTTCCATCCTCCAAAATCACATTGTCACTACCAGGGCATTTGGGAGATTTGTAAAACTGCAGCTGAGCACCCAGCTTGGCACAGAAATGCCCTGGGGATGTAACTGAGAGCTGCACTGTCACAGGTGGGTCTCACAGCAAGCACTGGTGTTAAGGCAGTGTTTCCTCTTATAAAACACTGCTTTCAGTCACTTAGATTTCACCAGACTTTAACCACTGGGCAATTTTCCACCTCAGCCTTCCTCTCTCTGCCTTTATAGCCTCCAGAGGGAAAGGAGGGCTTCTAGGGGAAAAGTCACATCATGCTGAGGCAGTTTCTTGGCATTATTGACACTGTGGAAGGTGTCTCCACAAATACCTCTCCCATGGACACCTGGTGATCCAGGTGATGATCTAATGCATCCCACCCCCAGTTTGGGCTGGAGGGAAATCTAGACCAGAAGGATTGGGCCAAAGAGAAACAGTGCTTGGTCTTTGCTTAAAGAATTTGTGTGTATGTGAGTGCCTGTATCTCAATGTTACCATGGCTTCTGCAGAGTTATGAGCATCATAAAAACTGGTGTTCACACATAACTAGAGGACACCCAGGGATCCACTCTTTCTGAGAACCTGTCCTCTCCATTCTTCTTGCACAGTTCATGGAAATGGGATTTTAGCTAGTGAAGGGCATCTTAGAGTATTTTCAACCACTGGCACTGTGCCCCTAAGGGTAATAGACATGATACTCTAGATGAATGCATCTGGGATTTATGCAAACACTCCACTTCCTCCACATAGTCCAGCAATGGAACAGGAGGAGGGAGAAGAAGCTGAAAGAAATGGACCAGAATAAAAAAAAGGCAATGTGAGGTGGGAGTCAATTAATGTAGGTGACACAACAGGACCCTGCTATCAGCACTGGGGTTTGGGAAGGGCCACAGCTGTAGGTTAAGTAGCAAAGGGCAGGAGGCAAAGGGGATTTCAGGAAGGGAAGGTGTCATATGGATGTTCCTGGATGGTGATGGCAGCTGGAATGAAGATTTAGCTGAATATGGCTGTCAGGCATCTATAGCTGTACCAGGACCTGACTGAAGTCCTGGTGAAACCCTGGTCCAGCCAGATAAGGTTTTAAATGCCAGATGAGAGGGGAAGTGCACATTTCTCTCCATTCCATCCATTGGAGAGGGCAGGAAAAATGGCAGAGAGGAAGAAAGGAGAAATGGATGGAGAACAGCACAGTTTAAGCCTTGCTAACTCCAGCTATGAAATTTCCCAAAGACAGGGCTTGCCCTCCATGGGCACCAAGGACCAACACTCAGCAAGACACACAATTTCCTCACAAGTGGAATGCCACGGTGAAAGGGGACCCTGCCTGAAGCCAGGTGGAGGGCACAGCCTCTGACACCTGATGCAGATGTTTATGAGAATGCTGTGCCGGAATAGAGGAGCTCAGCTTGCTGCTAGATGGAGCCCAAAGCCACCCCAGGCTCTCCAGCTGACCTAACATCCCTGATCTGTCTCCAGATTTGGATGTCAGAGCTGGAATGGAGATTTACAAGAGGAAAATAATGGCTAGGACTAGAAGAACTACTTGTGCAAATGGCTAAAACTACAACAAGTGCCTCTCTGTGCTTCTCACATCCACCGAGTGCAGGAAAGGAGAGGGACTGGAAACCCAGCACACCAGCACCAAATGGAAGGGAGACACAGGGAGACCAAGCTACCACCCTGGAGGTGACAGTGAAAAAACAGGACCAACCAGTCCCAGCCCTAGTTTTCACCAAAATGTCACTGTTTGAGCCAGGTTGGGTTCCTCAGATACAAACCTCACCATGAGCTAAAACCAAAGGTCTGGAAGCAACACTCCCCTGGCGATGTGAGTCAGCCTTAGCTGCTCCAGAGGGGATGGGAAAGGGGTGGCAGCTCCTGGAGGTGCAGTTTGGGGTGGGGGAGCTCCCCGGTGAGCTCTGTACTTCGGACCAGCACGGCTAGATGGCACTGTGTACTCTTCCAGGAGTGCCACATCCCACCCAGCTCCCATGGCCAGGAATTTAACATGCCCTGTGCTGTTGAAGCTCTCCTCTGAAACACAGCTAATCTGAGGATGGCGTGGGCTGTTGGGAGTTTTGTCATGGCCAGAGTGCAGGAGACCTTCTCAGGGAGGAAACTGGCAGAATTTTCTGTTTCAGGGTTATTTTAACAAAGGCAAGTATGTGTTTGAAGCAGGAAAAAAATTCCATTTCCATAGAACTATGAACAGCAGAGACAGACCTTGAGGATTCAGGCCTGGAGTGGATTTATACCATCACATCTATGGAAATCATCATGTTTAAGACCTGTTTATCCACACACTAGGGGGAAGATGGACACAATGGGGTGTCCCTGTGTTGTTATGCCAGTGCTGCTGTAGAAGACAAGGACCTGGATTTGAGGCTGCCAGATTCTGAGAGACCACTCTCAGCTCCCTCTGTCCAGTAGGAAATCTGGACACACACCAGCTCTGCCTCAGCAAGGAACCCACTGGGATCTTCTGCAGCCCTGGAAGACATTTGGTCACCCAGGCAATGTGCAAAGAAAAAGGCAGAAGAGGGCTGAAGGGCATTGGATATGAATGGAGGAGTGGGTGGGCAGGGTTAGACAGCACAGAAGAGGAACATGAAGCCTACCACTGCTTTTTAGAGTCTTGACATTAATGAGTGGCTCAGTTTGAGATGAGAACCCAGAGGCAATCTTTACAAAAGGCAGAGCAGCCTAGCCCTCTCTCCTCCTTGTCCCCAGCTGGACTCAAGCTGGGGGGCTGGAAGACACCAGCCCAGCATGGTGCCCCAGCTGGGAGCCACCATCCCTGCTCCCCGTCTGCACGGGAGCTGGGAGGCTTTCACATCCCAGGAGCCAGGCTCCCATGTTCTCCCCTTGCTCCCAGCTGGTCAGGCGGGCTGCCAAGGGCGTGCTGGCAGGAAACCGGGCGCTTTTCCATCAGGATTTCATCCGCACTGACAGATCCCCGGGGAATATTTCGGTCCTGATGAATCAGCAGTCTGAGGTGGGAGATGGGCTGCCCGCTGGAGGGGTTAATGTCCAGCACTCAGGAGAGGTGTCCCCACGCCAGGCAGGTGCCAGCTAACCCAATCCCCCCCAAATCCATCCCCTCCTGGAGGCCTCTCCTCAATCTGTTACAGTCAGCGTTTGCCCTGGGGCCACGGATCTGATATCTCCTCCAAGCAGGGTGTCAGTATTAACTATTATCATTCTGGATATTCTTGTTAGCCATGCAAATGTCCAACACCAGGCTGGAATCTCACTTCCCTCTCCAGCTTCAGCAACATCCTGTGGCAAATTGCTCTGTGCAGAGACACTTCTGTTTATCATCCCCAGCCACCACCTGTTCTCCTCGCCACGTTCCTGCTTATCCCACAGGCACTGCAGCTCTGCCCTGCACTCTTCCCTACTTGACACCACCAAATTCTGGCTTGGCCTTTTATTGCAAAAATCTGTCTTTTGTGGGGAGCTGAGAAAAGCATAGTTGGATGTTGATTCCCTTTCCAAGTCACCCTGGTGAGACACTCCATTGTTTGTGTCTGCTTGTGGCAGGATCCATTGGTGTCCACGAGAAAGAAAACCCATCCCATGTGAATCAGGATTGCAGCCCAAGCCCCTCACAGTCAGCACAGCCCTGGGGTCAAACCCCACCTCCAACAGGTAAATGTGCTGGGACAGGGTAAGAGGTGGTTTTCTACTCTGCATGAAGTTCCAATTTATCACGTGGGAAGCAGGTGTAGAGCTCAAATGGAGAGCAAATGGCAGTGGGACAGAAAAATGTTAACAAGTCAAAAATCAGCAAGTGCTGCACTGAGTTCTGTAGTGTGATTAATAAAACAAACATGTGAAAAAAAATCTCCATTTCAGCACATGGCCAGAAATGCAGCGTGTTGTGTTATCGGGGCTATTCTGCCCTCTGAATACCAACCTCTCTGTTTGGGTTCACACTAAAACACTCTAACATGCTTTCATTTTTTTTTTTTTTTAATTTTTATTTTATTTTTACAAATGCTCAAACTTTCCTGCCACAAATTATTTTTGGCTTGGTTACAAGTAAAATGGCCATGTATAGCCATTTCTTAAAAAAAAAAAAAAAAAGACAAACTCAAAAAAAACCCCAAGTTTATGAGATCTTTTGGTTAAATGGGTTTTTTTCTACATGAACACACGGTGAAAGTTCAGGAGTTTTCACTTTTTTCCACCTAAAAGCTCCTTATAAGCTGAAACATCAGCATCCTTAATATGATCTCACCTTTACAGACCATCCCCTTGGAAAGATTATTGCTACTAACAAAACCTGGGACCATCTCCTCCTCTTTCACCCCAAAAAAGCTGTCTGGGAGTGCTTTAAGGACAGGCTGTCACTGACAGCCCCAGCTATGATAAGTCACTACTCATCCCACTGCAAAATTATGACTTTGGCATTAAAATCATTATTAAATCAGTAATAGACGAGCAAATCTTATTTGTCTGTGGTCCCAGGTGCTCTCAGGCTGGAGTTTTGATCTACAAAGGAGAGAAACTTTTTGAGGACAGGCTGTGAAATAAAAGTTTTGTGCAAGTACACAATGCCAATAAACTGATAATTTAGGGGAAATAATGAACATTATCAAGAATCATAAAGAGCCGTGCTGCAAGAACTGGCACCTTCAGCAGCTCCACAAAAATATCCCCACATCATGGGAGTTCATGGGCAGTTTTGGAATAATTAACCCCCAAGCACATTAAGTCCAAGAAAAACTAATTACTTTTGCAGAACAAAACAGATTGTTTTACAGGCAATGTTGTTCTTTGGCCTGTCTTTTCTGGAAAATGGCACCAGTTAAACCAAATCAATTTTATTAACTGAGAGTGCTGTGAAAAGATTTATGGAAAAGGACTGTTTGATGGGCTTTTAATAACAGACCTGATGCCCATTAGCAAGGCTGACAAGATGCACATGCTGGACAAGAGAGATCATCTGAGCTGGAGACCTTTCCCAGTCTGCTCAGAGAGGGTTTTTTCCATGCTTCTTCCTCTGGTGAGTCCTAAATCAAACATTTAGCATTAGTCACAGGACTTTAATGGCACAAGCCTGTTACCCAGAGAGGTGTTTTTCCCTGTTTGATGCAATTGTGCTGGGCTCCTTTCAATCAAAGGTTTGTTTGCAGTGCTGCCTTCCCTCAGCACTACCCTGGCACTGCCATCCCCAGTCACACTGGAACAGAACAAGCCATGCACAAGCCTGTAGCAGCCTGGTCTTGGCCTCAGCTGCCCCAGAAGCTGTGCTGAGTCCTGCAGGGACAGATTGCCTCCCTGCCCCGGAGATGGGGAGGTCTCAACTTGCTGGAGATTGTTTGGGTAGCTTGTGATGGATCGTGCCCCGGTGTCGGGAGTTGAGGTGCAGCGGGAGGCTGAAAAACTTAACACTGAAAATGTTTTAAAGCAAAGGGAACATCAAAAGATCTCCAGGAAACAGCAAACACCCAGAGTTCAGCAATCTCTGAAACAGATCCCCCTCCTCCCATCTCCATGTCTGGATAAGAGAGACTCCCAAGAAAAAGGGCAATCAAGATCAGAGAAGATGGTAAGCTATAAATCAACCACCTCTCTCTTTTCACCTCCTTCTCTGTGCCCTCCAGTCTTAGGAAACCTTGGAGCAGCAAGACACGAATTCAAACAGCAGGATGACTCCTCCTGTCTCCTCCTCAAGGGACTTGCCCCAGCGCAGCCCCCGAGCCTTGCTCACAGAGCTGCTGGGTGGGGAGCACCAACATTCTCTCCAGCACTGCAGATTTTATCTGACATGACAGATTTAGACTCTTACAGAAAAGTCAAATCAGCCTTAGAATCCTATGTCAGATTCGCTGTCTATTTTTATATAGATCTGAGAGGTTGAACACAAGGTTAGGAGGATTTGAGCCCAGCAGAGCTGAGCCCTGAGCACACATCTTACAGGAGCATGTGCCCACTGCACTTCCAGAGCTGCTCTCTGGCACGGGGCAGCCTCCTCTCCTGCTGGCCAGGCAGGTGGGGGTGAGCCAGCCCTGGGCTTTGACACCCAGATGCATTTTTCAGGCGGGTGGATTTGGGGCATTCCCAATAGTGGATGTGCCTCTCAGTGATAACAAGGCCGAGCTGAGCCCCTTCCCCTCCATATTCAGAGCCTCCTTCACCTCTGAGCATCCCGCTGCAATGTGGGGTGCAGTGTGGAGACAGGTGAGGAGAAGACATGTCTGGAATAAGGCAGAAGCACAGGTTGTGCCCTTCAGCGTGGCCCGTGGTGAAGCAGCAATGCAGAGAGTGCAGCTTGTCCCTGCTGTAAGGGGATCTGGCCTCAGTGGGTGCTGGCTCTGCTTCAGGAGGATGTTTTATGCACACACATGCATTAGTGCAGTTGCCAGGTTACTGGGCAGACAAACTATGTTCAGCCTTTCTGAGTGAGGTCTCCTGCCTGGGAGGCTGGGTCAGGACAGAAGTAGCAGCAAGCCCAGTCTGTGTGTCAGCATTCAAGGGGCCTCAAGCCACAGAGCAGGAGCCCAAAGACAAAGAGGAAGCAAAGGACAGAAGGGATGCTGGGGGGGCACTAACACCCCCTGTTCATTCCCTGCCTGGGGTACCCCTGACCTGAGCAGATTGACCCTCCCCAGGTCCATCAAATCTCCAGCATCTCCTATGGCAAAGACAAGCTGCCACAAGGAGAGAATCTCATTTTTGGCATTGATTAGCTACACAAATCAGTTCTCACATTCCTCCATTTCCAGGGGAAAGCAAAAGCTTTTCTGTGCTCCATCTCCCCACCTCCAGGCAGCACAGGTGGCTCCTGACTTGGACCATCTTGGTTTTATGACCTGGAGAGCCCCTGCTGCTTTGGACAATCTGCACTTTGTGACTGTCCTTACTCAAAGTAAATATTCTGGACTGGGCTCCAAGGTCCCATTGGTGAGATCTAACTCCTAAATCCCATTACCTTTCTCCTCTTCTCATCACCTGCAGTTAGTTACAGGAGAAGCAATAGCCAGACTGTTGGGGTGTGTGAGTGTGAACATTTAGGGAATTGGTACAGGCACACAGTCCCTGGAGCTTGCCTGGAACTTACACTTATGGGGGAATTTCTGAACTAACATGAACCCCCCATGCTCTGAAAAAGTCACATTTGGTGGTGGATAAACCAGGGACCACAGAGGGAAACGGAGGAGGGGGAGTCATTGGGAGAAAGATGTGGAATGAGTTGGTTTCATGGCCATGGTGGGAGCAGTGCCTGCTGGGCTGGAGTAGGAACAAATGGGGTCAGGATTTGGGGCTGGGAGGGCAGCAGGAGGGATTAAGCCCTGCAAGGAGGTTGGACTGAAGGGGCAAAGCTAATACTGGGGTGTGCTAGCAGAGAAAATTTGGGGCAGGCAGGGAAAAGCTGTGGACAGAGTTCATTACATGTGACAGAGACTTGCAGGGGGATACACAGGGCATGAAGGTGCCCAGTTCAAAGTTACACATAAGGTCCCTGAGGCACAGGGGGAAACAGAGGAATTCTGGCAGCAGGTTCCTCATGAGGAAGGGGATCCTGGAGGCTCAGAGAGGGTGCACAGAGGCAGCTGAGCAGGGAAAAAGCTCCAGCCAGGCAGCTGTGGGGCTGGGGGACCCCCTGCATGCCCAGCTCCTGGGTGGAGAGGGGCTCACTCCGAGGTGTTTCCCGGGCACCAAGCCACCAGGGGCTCCCCTGGGGGCTGTAACTCCAGCTCAGCCTCCATCCTGCTGTCAGGCCCTGTGCCCAGAGCTTGTTATTGCAGGTGCAGGGCAGCATTCCCCCCCAGCCTGTCCCTGTCCCCTCCACTGTACCCTCTCCCCTCCACACTCCAGCCACCTGGGGCTGCCCCATCCTGCCAGGGCCCCTGCCTATTTTCCCCTGCCTCTTTTCCCCTGCCTCTTTTCCCCTGCTTCTTTTCCCCTGCATCCTTCTTCCCTCCCCAGCTGGTTTCTGTCTCCTCATCCAGGCTTTGTGTTCATCACACCAAGTCCATTGTGCCAAACTGCCAGCACAGACAGGTCACCCCACAGGGTCCCTGGGCAAAAGCTTGAGTGGCTTTGGCCACCAAGGGTCACCACCAGCATTCTGATGTCCTTCCACAGGGCAGGAGGAATTCCCCTTGCCCCTGCCATGCACCTCTCTCATTTGCCTCCCCTCTGCTCTCCTCCACCTCCCCAGGTGTGCAGACCAGCCCTGCCACCATCCCCTGCCACCCCCTACCCTCCATCTCCCCCAGCCTCCTGGTTTGGGTTCCAGGACCCCTCTGCTGCATTTGAGAGCTGCCCAGCACTCCCCAGCTCCCAGACCCTCTGAGGTGCAGCCAAAGCTGCTCCAAACCTGGCTCCAGCCACCTTCCACCTTGCAGCATGACCGTGGGTCTATGGGAACTGCAAAAATTCAGGGACTGTTCTGTCCCTCCAAAACACCTCTGCCAGCACTGTGTACCCCCAGCCCCCAGTGTTAGATGTGTATCACACAGGGAGCTTGTGATTTTATTCCATTTGTAGCAGGGCCAGGCATCAAACTGAACATTCCATCCTGTTAAAAGCAGCTTTTTGACATCTTTAATGACCTCAGCCAAGAGACACAGTGGCTTGTGAGAGCAGAGTGCCATCAGTGGGAGCTCAGCATCTCAGCCAAGCAATGCCTGGTCCTCTCCTGGCTCTGTAAACTCCTCTTGCAGCTCTTCCCTGCTGGGTTTGCCTATGAGGATAACCAGGGACTGCTTCCACGCATGGGTACCACCTCTTATCATGCGTTAAGTGTTTGCAAAGCCCTCTACCCTTTGTCATGCTTTTCCCAGGGCTGGAGCTCAGTTCCTCCCCTTCCCCTTTCTTCTTGCTCTGCCCAGCTCCCATCTCCCCTCTGCGGGGGCAGGGGAGTGCAGGCGTGGAGGCAATTAAAAAAACAGCCTGGTAAAGACCAGCATTCCCATGCCCTGGCCTTGGCCTTGCTTAAACACCTTGAAGCATTCCAGCACTGAACTTAAAAGGACAAATAGTCCCATGGTGAGTTCAGGGCTTGCAAACCTGAACCTGCAGGTATTTGAGGCACGGGTCTACAAATGTTTTTAAATACGGGAACAGCTGTGAGCCGTTTCAAAATCAAAAGTGAACATTAGAACGAGCCCCTCCTAAAAAAACCCAGAGCAGAAGTGTCTGCATCTGCTGCTGGTGGTGTTGGCAGAACCCCTGCCCAGGGAGGGGGCTCCCAGCACAGCTCTGAAATAAGGTGACACTGGCTATGGTGGGCAGGCTCAGAATGACTCAGAATTAAGAAGTAGGAAGTTCATAAAGGCCCTCCCAGGGTTTGGTGTCCAGATCCCCTTCAGCTGGATGGTGAGGAATAGGGTGAAAGGCAATGAACACACATGTGGTGCAGGAGTGGTGGAAGGTGCTGAATGGGGTGCAGAAATCTGGGAAGGGCAGAGATGTTTGGATTTGAATTAATGCCCTGATGTACAAATACTGGAGTCTGGGGGTGCAGGAAGCCAAGGAAAGAGAGTCACAGTGACCATGGCTGTGTTCTTCAGCCAGCCCCTCTGGACACAGTGCCCATGCCAGGGGTGCTCAGAGGCTTCATGGGCTCCCCTCCACTGCCCTCCAGCTCCCCTACAAGCTCAGGGAGGAGAGACATTGGGGTGATGCTGGCTGCTGGGGTCCCTTTCCTGCTCCTTGCAGGGTCCTGTACCAGCTCTGAGGTACTCTGAGCCCTTCAAGAGAGCCCCACCTCCCCCCAGCCTGCTGAAGGCTCTGACACCCACTCCAGCTGCTGCAGACACCATGTCCCACTCCACTTACATCTCTCTGGATTGCTGTGTCCACACCAAAGGCAAGAGATCTTGGTCTTTGGTCCTTCTGTCCAGCTTTAATCATCTCCAGAGCACTTACCTGTGGGTGCTCATTGGTGGTGGAGGGGATCTCTTGTGCTTCTTTGCCCTTGTGTTACTTGAAAAACGAAAAAAAAGAGGAGCAGATTTTTCTTCCCCAGGGAGAGTATGGGATACTGATCCTAAGGGAGTAAGACAGAGTTGAAGGGTGGAGAAAAATGTGATTAGGACCAAAATTATCTCCAGGAAAGGAGACTATGGCTGAGAAAAGCTGTGAATATGCTGAGAGAAGCAGGGAACAGACTGAGTGCCTGGCCTCAGAGATGACAGCAGAGCAAAACCTCTTAGGGGCAACAGAGAGGGATTGGCACAAGGTGACTGAGTGCTACGGGAAGGGCAGAAAGGCCACAGAGAGATGGGCCTACAGACCAAATTTTTTTTTATCTTCTTTAACTTATTATTCTGCATTTTCTTGCTCTAACCCTTCCAATTTACGTCCTAAAAACACCTTGTGATTTGACCTGGAGAAGACCTGGCCTGATACAAGAGGTCTGCTGAGCACATGGTCCCATCTTTGCTGGGTACTGCTGGCCTTGTGCTTTCTAAAGCTACTGAAATAACAGCCCCAGAACCCCATCAGGCTTATTTCTCCAAGCCTTTACCACTTGATTCATGTCTGAGCAAAGATGTAGGAGAAAGAGCATCTGAGTGTCATCTGAACCTTTTGGTCAAGGCCCAAAATGGAGCACTGACCTTTGGTACGTGAGTTCTGTGGGAAAAGTCCTGTGAGGTTTTCACAGTGCTCCTGAGGTGCTTTCCACATCCTGGTCCAACAGGACTGATGCACAGCACAGTCCAGCCCGGCAGCTCATGGCCTGAGGCAGAATGCCCCTCCATTTGTTGTTCAGGAGCAATGCAGTAGCTGCTTGGCATTGTCACAGGGCAGTGTCCCAGCACCCAAGCCCACTGAATCCTGTCCCTGCAGTCAGCTGAGCCAGGGACAAAGCCATTGAACTTCACTGCAGTTTTTTCATCTCTTAAGTGCCCACCTGCAAGTGGCTCAGGAGATGGCTTGAGTTCCTTCTGATGGTTCAGGAATTTCTTTTTTTTCCTCTCCACAAACACACTTCCCTGAGCTCCTTGAATTTTCTCCAGTTGTGGTCTCATCTTCCCAACTGCCCTGTATGAACCCAGACCTCTTTCCTCATGAGGAGTTGGCCTCTTTTGCCTGCTTTAACCCTGATGCTGCTGCTTACTGACCCTGCTTGGTGTGACAACTGGAGATGTCCCACATGTCTGAGGCTCTGACCCCTTTTTCCACCACTTGAGCTGCTTGGAGGATCAAAGAATCATGAAATACATTGAGTTGGAACTCACAAGGTTCATTGAGTGTCCCGTGCCTAGGACACCCCAACAATCCCACCCTGAGCCTGAGAGTGTTGTCCACACTCCTTGGGCTCTGTCAGATTTGGGGCTGTGGGTGCTTTGAGGGTTTGGGAAATGCCTGTCAGGGAAAAGAAGGAAAGATTTATCCTGCAGAAATACCTTATGACCCTTTTCAGACCTCTCCCAGCATCATATCAATTCCCATGCCAGTCAGCTCCCTGTGCTCTTTCTGCTGTGACCTTCTTGCTGCAACCCTGGCACAACCTGGTTGTTCTTGCTGGGTCTTCAACAAGGGCCATTGCCATCACTGCCTTTATTTGCAAGTAGGCATCAATCTTCCTCGAGGTTTGTGATGGAGGTTATTCAGTAGCAGGATTATTTTTTGACACCTAATGGATGGCTGCATCTGGAGGCCATCCAGACCAACACTTTGTCATGCAAGGAGCTGTTTGAACAACACCATGGGAGAGATTGGCATTTGTGCAGGTGAGTCAGCAATAGATTAGATAGATTGTGGCTACCAAACAGTTGGAGGTCTCTAGACAATGGGTGCAGCTTGTGGACACTCCCTCAACAGACTGGCTGATTTAAAGCACTGCTTTGTGAGGCAAAGAGAGGCTCATATGTTGGGGGTTGTTTCATTTTCTGCCCCTTTTTTGCTATCAAACTTTGGAGAACGAACAGTCCGGAGGGTCAGCACCCTTGTCCTCTCACACTCTGCTCCCCAACCCTTACAAAGCAGCAAGATTTCAGCTATGTCTTTCTGACTTTGTGTTCCAGTGTTGGAGAAATTAAAATAAGAGCATGGAAAGAAGGACGAGTGTCACTGAATACTGCTGGAAACCAGGGGAAAAGCAGCCTTGGAGCCTTGGGTTTCTCAGGCTGCTCAAGGACAAGAAATTATAACAATGATTAAGCACCTGCTGGAGATGTGATGTTTTGCAGAAAGCATGTTTTCAAAGAGGTGTTGCCTTCTTGGACCAATGACCCTTTTCTATTCTGTTTTGCACCAACTACCCTATATAAGTGTAGTGTTTCTTTAAATAAAAGCTCTCTTTTGCTCCTCCATTACACGAAGGACTTTGTTGCATTATCCTTTCCACCACTCCTATAGCCAAAATGCAACAGACAAAGAACAGAATTTTAAATTAATGACAAATGCAGGGCTCAGCTTGCCCTGCCATGAGATTTCATGTGCAGGATGACATGAAGTCTCTTCTTTACAGTGTTTATAGCAAGGCTTTGCCTCTGTCACCAGCAGACCTCAGTCTCCCCTCTGCCCACCTTCCCAGAATGGGATTTGCTCTGTGGTTTTTTGCCTCTCGCCCTCCTTCCCAGTTTCCCAGTAATCACATTTTCTCCAGTCCCTTGTCTGTATGTCCTACTCCATAACAAGGTCCAGTCTTGTACCAATAATCTTCAGCTCAAGGTTTTTAGGGCCACAGGGACCAGTCCCAGGAAACCTCCCCTTCACCTTCCATACTTCATTCTCCCTCCAGGCCTTGGCTGTCCAAGCATCCCCTGGTTTGCATTGAGGTTCACAGCCCAGCTGTTCCCTCCAGCTGAGAGCAGCAGTGAGAGGGCACTGGCCCCTTGTGTGCTGTGTTTGGCATCAACAGAAAAGCTTTGCCCCAATCTGCAAAGCACGGTGAAATAATTACAAATAAAACATAAGCAACTCAGCCAGTGGGAACAGTGTGAGGGCAGATGGTGGCAGATTTAGAAAGACAAATATCTCCTATCTGGTCCTAGAAGGATGTCTTCAGCCAAGTCTTCCATGAACTTCAGTGTCCAACAAGCAGAGCCCCCAGCCTTGGTGATTCTTAGCTATCTCAGATCTTGGGTTTGCAAAACAAGCCTAGGAGCTTTCAGGGGGCTCAGACATGCTCTGTCAGAAAGAAGGCACCCAGGTTTGCAAAGAAATGTTATCCAAGGAGACAGACTTATCCAGAGTGCTTCCAACGTGGACTCCAGCAGGGTGTAATCTGGGGGCTCTGTGGAAGCACAGAATCTCATGGGTAAGACTTTGGAGAGCAAGGCAGGCCGCAAGGCCTGGTGGAGAAGAGGATTGCCAGGAGCAGGGCTGAACCCACCCCAGTGACACTGCATGAACACTGCCCAGCTCAGGAGAAACAGGCACTTCACCCTCTGCCCTCAGGGAGCCATCCCAGCTGCCTACCAACAGCTGTGTGGGAGTGAGGAGAGCTCTGCACAGGCAGCACATCCCCTCCCTTGGACACTCCAGCGTGCCAGTATTGGTTTCACCATGATTTGGACCCAGGCCTAAAAAATCTCCAAATTCCCCATGATGGAGCCAGGCTCTGGCACACAGCCCTCAGGAAGGTGGGAGGCTGGAACAGTTCAGGCACATCTCCTTTGGCCCTCTGGCTGCTTCCCATCAGAAATGCAGAAAACTGAACACTCTGCTCAAAAACTTTTCTATTTTGATGAGTCAGCAAAGGTGTTGGCAGGTTTTGTGACTTGCCTGCAAGTGAATGCTTGTTGATTCTCACCCTCCTCCGGGAGGTCCAAGCTGACCTTGGGCTCTGCTTTCCCTGCAAACATGTTACATCATGCAGGTTCTGGTCCCGTGTCACACCTGGATGAGGGCTGGAGCTTCACAGCAGAAAGTCCAGGGTTAAAATAGATTTCATGCTAATATTGTCTATAAACTCATGTGAGAGATGAAAGCAAGTGCTGCAGTGGCAGGAAGCTGCCTTTATCTCTCCATTCTGATAGTGTGTCAGGAGGCAGCCTCTGTTCCTTTACCAGCCTGGGAAAAGAGGGAATTTCACAGCCTGTGCTGGGGGCTGTGCCCTGTGCTGCTGCTCTGAGACTGCAGGGACCCAGTGCACAGAGTATGGCAGAGACAGGCTGGTGCCACCCAGGGCTGCATGGCTGTGACAGCATCCCTCGTGCAGGCAGCAGGGCCACCAGCCTCTTGCTACAGACCACAGGCAGAGTGAGAGGTTCCTGACCCCTCACCATACACCAGCTATGCAGAAAAGCTTTCCTTTCACCTTTATTTTGTCCTCTTGCCTTTATTTACCAGCCACATTTGGAAAGCAGAGGAGGCTGCTGGTGTTGGTGACACCAGTGGGCAGAGCTGTGCCCTTCAGCTTGCCCATCTCCCCATGGAAAGCACCCCGTGCTTTCCCAGGGAGGAGAGCAGCCCCAGCCTGGTGCAAAGCTCAGCTGGGCAGGGCAGAGGTTGCTCTGTGGCACATGAAGTGCAAGCCCTGTGCTGGTGGAATGCTGTGCCCATCCTGCTGACACTGTGCCCTGGACAGCAGCATTCCCTGTTGGAGGAGGTGCTGCTGTCACACACAGAAGGGCTTTCCATGGGACAGAACGGGGGAAGGGCAGAGCAGCCATGTCCCCATGTGTGTGTGCTTCCCTCATGGCCCCAGCACTCCAGCACAAGGCCCTCAAGCTGGTGGGTGAGCAGCCAGGCCAGTGTCTTGCTTCACCAGTCACCCACAAAATATTTGGGACCATCCTGGAGTGCTGGGGTACAGGCATGTTGCCCCTCTCCAAACTCAGCTGGTTCCAAAGGAACTTCCTTCTGCTTGGAGTCTGGTACCCACACTTCCCTGTGGCCACCATGCCCAGCAAGGCCAGCATCATCTCTCCCCACATCCACTCCCAAGCTCTCTCCCTGCCTCCAGCACCAGGGCCTGCCATCCCGCAGCCATCCCACCCAGCACATCCTGCATGATTAAACCCAGCTGGTGTTGCTGTCTTCCTCCCACACCCATCCTGGGCACACGCCTTCTGGGGCCAGAGCAGGCAGCCCAGCTCCCAGGGCTTTTGGGAAGGGTCTGTCATGGGAGATAAGGGCTGTGTGCCACTGTGGTGGCAGGGAGGAGTCCTGCCAGACTCTGCTTTATCCCAAACCAAACAGCCTGGCCAGTTTCAGCAGTTATAAACAGATGCTGAGGCAAGTCTCTGGCTCTGGGAGGGTCTGGGAAGAGAAGAGCATTTGGTATCTGGCTTCCTGGAGAGCCACAGCCCCGGGGAATTTGCTAAGCCTCCCACGGCAACACCCCAAATAGTGCTGGGAGGAAACAGCTGCCCTGGGGCTGTGCAGGGATGGGCACAGGGAGGACAAGGAGCCAGCTGATGGTGGGCTCAGTGAGATGGGGTTCAGGCCATGGGGGTGAGGACAACAAGTGACACCCCACCCTCTTGCCCCTGCCTGCCAGGTGCTGCTGCAACCCATTTTCCAATGGATTTGCAACCCTGGGGTGGGACAGTGGAGCAAGCAGCATTGCAAAGCTGCACACCAAAGACCACAGGCAGAGTGAGAGGTTCCTGACCCCTCACCATACACCAGCCATGCAGAAAAGCTTTCCTTTCTCCTTTATTTTGTCCTCTTGCATTTATTTACCAACAACACAAGAACTTAGAAAACTCAGGATATTAAAGTGAGGTCTACACTACAAAAAACGTGTTCCACTTGAGCCCTGAGGATCTTCTGTGCTGCTCCAGACACCAGCCTCTGCCACCAAGATGCTGAAGCAGAGAATAATTTAAGAACATTTAATTGGAAGTGGGACAGGTACAGGACTCATAAGGGATTTACCCTGTAGGCTTATGCTTCCCCTTCCTTTCTGATACTTGGGAAAATAGTGGCAGAAACTTGCAATTCATGAAGAGAGCATTCTGCTTCATTTTCCCACTAGAAATGTTGGTAGAAATGGGGCCACCTGGATAAAGCAAGCTTGAGGATTTAAAGAGAAATAAGGGGATGCTGCATGTTGTGTCTTCACAGCTCTGTGACAAGGAGGGACAATCTGTCCTTCAAGGCTCAGTTTAGTCAAAATATTAATTAAGCCACTGAAGTTCATGGAAACCTCTGATAAAGGAGTCTGGGAAAGTCTGGTTCCTGCTGAGTACCTCAGATTTCATCCTCTTCTGCTCAGCAGTGTCAGTGTTTTACTTCCCTTGTCATCATCCAGTCCCCCAGCCTAAACAAGGACTGAGATGTGAATGCAAACATCCAGTTGTTGAGGGAAAACAGCCCAAGAAAACAGAGTGGAGCAGCAGCTCTCAGACCAGCTGCTCCTGCAACAACAGACCAAGGTGGGATGGCAGCCAAGGCTGTTTTGTTCCCTCTGCAGGTCCTTCACCTACCCCTCCAGGCTGTGTTCTCCTCAGTCCTTCCTTTCCAGTCTCACCCTGGCAATGTAATGTCCAGAAGCCACCACACTGCTCCCTCCTGAGATTTTTCAGCACAGTGGGCCATGAGTTTTCCATCTGCATCCATGTACATACCATTGTCCCCTACCCTGCTGCCAGACCACATGGCAGATTTATTCTCTGTCTTCTGTTTTTTGTGTTCCAGCTCTTTCTGCTCCCAAGTTTCTTTCTCTGCATCCCACCAGTGGTCCCACACCACCCTACCAGAACCCAGTTGCATTGTCAGTCTGTGTGAGCTCCTCTGTGCTTCTAAAATAGGAACTGGTGTGCCTTATCTAGAGAACAAAACCACTCCTTTGGAGAGCTGGTGTTTAGGAATTGACCAGGCAAATTTGGGCAGGGAATACACAGCTAAGACATGCATCCTTACAGGCAGCCACTGTGCATTACTGGTGATAAAGGCAGGTTACAATGGCCCAGAAGGAGATACACCTTAGAGAGAGCCTCCAACATCAGTGAAAAACCAGAATCACAGAGTAAGCAGAGTTGGAAGGGATCCACAAGCATCATTGAGTCCAAGCTCCCCATGGTTTCAGAAAGCTTCAGTTTTCTGCTTACTGGTGGTTTCCCAAGTTCTGCACTAAAAGCAGATTTGGGATCCCAGTTCAGTCACCACATGGGATGGGGGTACTCATTTATGTATCCCTCTGACAGTCTCTCTCTGGGGAAGCCCAGACACCAGGGGTGGCACCATCCCAGGGGCTCTGTGGTGGTGCACAGCTCTGTCCTCTGTGCCTCTCCTGCGAGCAGGCTGCACACTCTGCTGCAGAAGAAGCTGAGCCTTAAAGTTTTAACAAGAGTGCTGGGCTCCATAAGGAGAGCTTTACACCCTGTGCTGGTCAGCCAGTGCTCATAGCTTTCCCTGGCTGCTGGATCATCAGGTCCTGCTCTCTACCAGTAACAAAAGTGAAAAATGAGCAGCCAGGCTGCGCCCCCCCCCCCCCCCCCCCC
>JANRGV010000055.1:2335528-2356035 GCA_024734035.1 Alethe castanea
TGGCAGTGAGGTGAGCAGGGTGCAGGCAGTGAGGTGAGCAGGGTGCACAGTGAGGTGAGCAGGGTGCACAGTGAGGTGAGCAGGGTGCAGGCAGTGGGGTGAGCAGGGTGCTGGCAGTGGGGTGAGCAGGGTGCTGGCAGTGAGGTGAGCACGGTGCTGGCAGTGGGGTGAGCAGGGTGCAGGCAGCAGGGAGCTGGTGGCAGGGAGCTGGTGGCAGGACCCACAGCTGGGCAGGCACAGCTGAGAGCTGTCAGCAGCTGCCTGCTGGGGTGGGCTGGCCAGCCCCTCTGGCAGGGACATCAAGGGTGGAGGACAATAATCTTTTTTGGACTGAGCAGGGAGGATCTTTTGGAGGAGAGTGGCTGAGCAGCGAACGACTGAGCCTGCTGGAGGAAGAGGGAGGTTTGCAAGGAGGAAGAACCTGTGTAGTGCAGGAGAGGATGTATTTCAGTGTGGGGGGAATCTAGGCTCTTCCTCACCAGTCTGGTAACCACAGGACACTTCCCACACATGTTCAGGACCGGACAACATGAGGCACTGAAACTTTTTCATGCCATACCAAACTGTTGTTTTGCAGAGTGGGGTAACCCCAAGGAGCCTGGGGCTGGCCAGGACTAAGGCTCCACAAATAACCTCAGAAACCAAGGAGGCAGCTAAAACGTGAAGTGTAATCACAGATTAACACATAATCTACTCAGGTTACACTGGGGGGAAACCACAAACCACAAGCAGACAGGAGAACAGAGGAACAACAAGCAAAAGAGAGAAAGGAAAATCCACCAGGAGAGACGAAAGCAAGTCAGTAAAACACGAGGGCTGCTGCTCTTCTCCTGACCCTCTCCTTGGCTTCCCTGCTTGGGAAATTTCATCCTTGCAAATTTTGCAAGGAGGAGCTCAGACACTGGTAGTATGAAGCTCAGACAGGAGCTCCATCAAGAATCTGCCTCTGACAGACATCTCTGCTGAGGTAGATGGAGAAGTGCATGGAGATTTACTGTGGGGCACCCAGGGCAACAGAGATGGTGGCCAAGCTCTGCACTCCAGCAATAGGCTCTACAGCTCAGTTCCAAAAAAACAAGGGTCTTGGAAATACTGTGGAAATAGCCATACTATTGGAGGGGATCAGTTCCCCCTGCAAATCACAGTTTACACAGAAAGGAGCCAAAAGGATGCCATGAGCCAGACTGAGTGGAGAGCACCGCTCTCATCCAGGGAAAACTTTTCAGAGCACGTTGGACTGAAGATGTGCAGATGGTCTGGAGTAAAAAAACTGCAGGCATTTCCTCCTTTCCTGCCAGCACCTCCTGCCCAGCCCTGTGCTGGTCTGCAGGAGCCGATTCACAGATGAGTGCAGGCACAGGAATGCAGTGGGAGTAGAGACTTCTTTGAAGATTCCAGCCACGGCATGGCCAGTGGGAATGCATAGTTGGAGAGGCTGAGCTGGGAGATAGCCACTGCTATGAGATCTGCCATGAAATCAGTTCCTGGGAACATTCTGCCAACCGGCCACGGCTTTCCTGGCAGGGGTAAACATCCACAAAAACAAAAGATTTCGATTTTCTTTCAGAGACATGGAAGGAAATGCAACACAAGTAATATCTTCACACATTGTGCTTCTGCCCCAGCCCTCCATGGTCTGGGTGAGCTTCAGCAGGTCTTTGTAGGGTGGATGTTGGGGGTTGGCTCCTGGAGAAGTCCTTCCCAAAAAAGGAGCCTCTGGCACATAACATCCCATTTTCTGGGGGTTCCCTTAGCTCTTTCCATGGTGCAGAAGTCTTCAGGCTGCCAGCACATTGCATTATCCCGACAGCAACACCTCAGTGAGACCTGCCACAGTTCTGCTCTTTCCAGCACCTGGCAATACCAAAACACAGACACACTGGAGAGATAGGCTTACCATTTTAGGGACCCACCTGAAAGACAAAAAGGTGATAATTAAAAACACATGAAGTTGCTGACTCTTTTGGTGCTTGAGGGCCAGGTGAAACCCATTCAGCTGCAGCCCAGACAGCAGAGCAGGGGGCTCAATACTCACAATAAAACATCCTCTCACTCTGGAAAGCCAGGCAGGGTCTGGTCTTACCATTGGGTGCATGGTCCTGTCCCCCTACATGCCCCAATGGGATCCTTGAATCACAGAGTAATAGAATATCCTGACTTGGGAGGGGCACATAAGAATTGAGTCCAACTTCTGGCCCTGCACAGGACAACCCCAAGAATCCCACCTTGTGCCTGACAGCAATGTCCAAATGCTCCTTGAGCTCTGGCAGGCTGGACTCTGGACTGCCCTTCCATCCAAAGGGAAGCACTCAGTCCCAGGTGCTCCAGAGGAAGCCAGAACATTCTCCCTCTCAGGAAAAGGGAGTAAGTCATGCTCTTCTGGGACCCAGCTCCAGCTCTGCAGCAAGGCTGCTCAGACCCACTTCCTCTGCTGTGCTAACAGGTATACAAAAAATCCCACCAGAATATACAAAATGTTCCTGAGCCACCAGGCAAACATCCTCCTGTTAAAGGCATGATCTCTCTGCATTACCAGCTTTCTGCAGAGACCACACATAATGCCCGTGGATAAATCTCCCCTCTCCGGTTTCCTTCTCCATGAGGCCAAACTGCTGGCTCACACCTTCCCCTGCTCTTCACAGGGCATGGTGCCCTGAGTGAAGAAAACAAACCACCTGCTGCTCTGCTTCCCTGCCAGGACAAGGACAGGGACCTCAGCCCCCTGGCGTGCCCCTGCAGCCAGGGAAGCTCCAGCAGCACGCTGTGAGCAGCAGGATGGGGAGGGTGTTGTGAAAGCAGAAGCAGCTCCTTTTTGCCTGTCTCTGGAAAGACTGGGCTTTGGGAAAGCTTTCCCCAACGTGTCCATAAGTGCAGGCTTCTTGTCCTTTTCCTGAAGGCTTCCTTGACCTCCAGCCCACAAGTAACCATCCACGGGGTAGAAGATCAGAGCATGCAGCCAGAATCACCCCAGGTAGGTCTGAACCTTGTGGGAAATGGGAAATTTATAAGGAAAGAGAATGTGGAAGGATGTCAGATACTGGGGTGGGTGGGGGCACCTGATCAGAAAACTGTGGGGAGGGTTGTGTGGGTGGACTGGGACCTGAGAGCTGACAGGAGCAGACAGAGGGAGAGGGGAGGCCCTGGCTGGTGAAGGAATGGGGGTTACTGGGGGCCTGTGCAAACACAGGAGGAGCTCTCTGTACCATGGCAGAGAGAGGTGGGAGGGGGTCCCACCAGGGCCTGTGGCTGGAAAAAGAGCTGCCATGTCCCCAGTTCACAGGAGGGCAGGCAGCTCCCAATCACACAGACAGCAGTACAGGATTGCATGGAAATATCTCCTGAACAAGGGTTGTGAGGCCAGGGAGAGCTTCCTGTGTTCGTCACCTGCCTCAGCCAAGCTGACCAGAAATAGATGAAACACACCTTCAAATAACCATGTTGAGTGTCTTCACAGCTTAAATCCTGAGCAGAGGGGCTGCAGAGACCATGAGTCAGCTCTGTATTAATAGCAAGGCAGAAGCCAGGCAGGTGTCAGGGGCTAATAAGGGCACAATAGACACCATGCTGCCCTGGCCTGAGAAGCAATTATTGCTCCAAGGAATTAATATTTCCCATGCCGCAGCATTCCCTACCTCCTTTCTTTCTGGGGGATCCTGCTCTCCCCAGCAACTCCTATCTGCTGCACCAGATGGATGTGTCTTCTCAGAGGAAGGCACCCAAGGCCACTGGCAGCATCCCAGGAAGTGGAACAGCTTGAGGAAGGTTGAGGAGCTAGCTCCTAAAACAAACTGTGAGGCAGGAGAGCTTCCTAAATGCACACTCCCCAGTCTGCCCCATCCATCCAGTGCAGCCCACAGAGGCTGTGGTGGAGGGCTGGGAAAGCCTGGACTCACACATGCTGCCCAGAGCAGACTCCCAGCTCACTTTCACCTGTTTCTGATAAGCTCACTAATCCATCCCCATAATGATTCTTTATTAATGGATGCTGCTGTCTTCATTACATGCCTTAATTAGTGTTTTGTGAGCAAATTCAAGGGGATAAGAAGCATGTCACATTTTCCAGTGGGGGCTTTGCACACAGCTACCAAAATAACTTTGTCTGTGAAGCTGGAGTTCCTGTTTCACCCTGCCCATGAGCTGCCTAATCTGGCAAGCAGGCAGGGCTGCTCCTGCCCAGCCCCTCCTCCCTGCCTGGGCTCACTGAGATCCCACAAGCCAAGATGGATTTCAGTCATGCACAGACTTGAAGAGAGATTTGTCACTGGGAATCAAAAAATGGTGGAAAAGCCTGGACCATTACCATCGTGTTCACTGGGCTGCTCTCCCCTCACCGTGCTGTCTGCCTGGGGATGGAGCTGGGGGCAGCTGGGGCTGCTGTGGCCCCTGCTGACCCAGCTGCCCACTTAAAGTTTGAGGAAGTTTCTTGAGATATCCCTGGCATCCTTGGAGAAATGGCAAAATCCCTCTGGAGTCCCTGGACCAGAGGTGGAAATGACCTGGGATGGCACCAGCAAGGAGCCCCATGACCAGCAGAGCAGCACTGGTCACCACCAGCGTTTCTGGGCAGAGAAGGACTGGCAGGAGCCAGTCCCATGCAGGCAGTACCACCAGGATGGCATCTGAAGCAGCCAGATCTCAGCTCAGCCCAAGAGGGAAAAAAGCCAGAGCAGTTGGTTCATGTGACCAGCACCACTCCAGGTGTCCTGGCACAGGCTGTTCCACACCCAGCATCCTCCTGATGCCAGCACGGTCCCTGTCCCCTTTGGGCACTTTAGGACAGCCCCTGCTCCTCTGAAACCACGAACAGGGACACAGCAGAGGTGCCTCCATCATCCTGCCCTGTGTCCTGGGGCTGGCCACCATCCCACCTGCACAGCACAGCAAGGCTGGAGACCCACACCTTCACATAGCCCTGACCCAGACCTGCAAACCCTCTTTATCTGTATTCAATGGGTGCATGGATGCCAGGCCTTAGTGTCAGGAATTTCCTGAATCTATTTCATCTTTAAAAAAAAAATATATATATATATATAATTTTTGCTTCCATTTGTGCCTGAACTGTTTGCAGTAACAGCCTGAGGCTCCCCCTGGCTTGTGCCTGCCCCGAGGGTCCTTATGCCAGAAAAAGGCAGAGGATCCTGCTCCTGGGGAAATTCTCTGCCATGATGCAAGCAGGGATCCTGGATCTGGTGCCTACCAGCCCTGGCTGCATTACAGGTGGGATCATCTCCCCAGGTGCTGCAGTGGTTCCCCCTGCATTAACCCCTTGACATTCCTGCCAACTCGTTTCTGTTCCCATCACGGCTTTTCCCACTTTCCCCAAGAGTGAAATGAACCAAAACTTGCCCCTTCGTCATGGCTCTGAGGAGAATTTAATTCCAGGGTTCAAAGCTTCTCCATCCCTTCCCAGATAAAAGGGTGATCAGCGAAAGGGGATGAGCTGGTTAATAAAAGCCAAAGAAGAAAGCAAGGCTGAAGGGCCGCGCCTATAGAGCAAAACCCAGCAGGAGAGAAGCAGCTTTTCTCCAGGCAAGCATTTCCCCAGTTAATAATTACAAGCCAGGCCTGCTAGTTCCAACCCACTGCTCCACAAGAAAAGGCAATTAATTTGAGACTAATAGGATTTTAAATTCAAAATAATCCCGAGCGAGTTTGTGTGGCAGGCTGTGAATGCGCTGGAGAGGCAGCCAGCAGCAGGCGGGATGGGGGCTGGATTTGGCAGAGCAGATGGAGGAATTAAGGGCCAGGAGAGGAAATCCCATGTGCTGCAGGCACCAGGCTGGTGATGGCAGGTACTCATTCAGAGGGGGCTCTCCTCAGTGGGAGGATGGCAAGGACTTGTCTCACTGAGCTCATGCTAGTGGCAGCCACCAGACACAAAGAGAAGCCACAAGCCCGTGCTGAGCCCAGACCACCTCAGGCACTGGGAGCAAGGGACTCTAAAACTCATCCCCATCACAGACAGCTGTGTGTTGGCCCAGGGACCATGAGCATCTCCTGTCTCCTCATAGCAGGTCCTCCATGAGGTGTAAGCATGCTCCAGCCCCCCTTGTTCTGGCCTGGCAAGGACTGAGTGTCCAAGGGAAGTCAGGGTAGGCTTTGGGCTGTTGAGAGACCTGCTGCTCAGCCTACCTGCCATGAGTGACCAGCACCACTCCACCTGTCCTCCCCTGGCACAGGTTCCACACCCAGCATCCTACTGAAGCCAGCACAGTCACTGTCCCCCTCGGGCACTTTAGGACCAGTCCCTGCTCCTCACACGTCTGAGACCACAAGCAGGGGCACAGCAGAGGTGCCTCCACCATCTGACATGCTGTCAGCCCCTGCAGACACCTCGTGGCTGGCTTTCCACCTCCCACCCCAGATGGGCTGGTACAAAATCTCCTACCAGTCCCTTGGGGACTCTCCAGCAGCACCCAGTCAGACTGAGCTCAGAAAGAGGGAGAGATGCCAGCCTGTGTCTGAGGAGAGGGCTGGGAGGGCAGCAACAGGGGCTCATCTGTTGTGATGGTGGGGAAGGGACAGCACAGGGGCCCTGCCCTAATCCCAGCCTTGGCAGCCAGAGCTCTGCTGAGCCACCAGCCTGTGCTGGGAGATGCTGGAGATGAAACCCACGTGGAGCCACACAGCACCAGAAGTGTGTCTAGAAACAAGAGAGCAAAGTGCAGGACTGTGGGCTGTGCTGACACTATGGGATCTGCAGCCACACTGGCCAGAGCCATGAATGGTGTTTGACCCAAGTCACTCCCTCTTCACACTATAATCCCAAAACTCTGCCATTTACCATTTTTTCAAGGTAAGACTCCTCTAAGTATGACTGAAACAGCCTCTCCTGAAGCATTTTAGCATGAACATGTCACTTCACTCCAGAGCAGCTGGAGGTGTGGGCTCAGCCTCGTTAGGGGCTGAAATGTCACAGCATGTCCAAATACCCCTGTGAGTCTGGGTTGTGGCATCTGGTGTCACTACAGCAATTCCCTGCTGTGTCTGTGGGGACTCTGGGGACACAAGAATCATCTCATGGATCTTTGGTGCCATCAGCCCTCATGGAAGCATCTGCCACTTGCAGTGCATTTGCAGGGCAGGAAAAGGAAGGCTGCATTTAGGAATGCACACCTGTTCTGCAGGTGTTTGAAGAACATTTTAAGGAAGTCCTCATGCAGAAGGATTGGTATTAGATCCTCACAAGGTCCCAGGAAGCTCTGCCTGGTAAATAAGGAGTGTTGGTGTCTGTGCAGTGTCCTTAACCAACCTCCATCTCCCTGGGCAGTGAAGAACCACAGCCCTGAACTGCAGCCACCCTGTCCCTGGCAGGTCCCTGAGGGAGCACTGTCCAGACAGGGGTGAGGTCACATCTCACACACTTCATCCATCTCCAAGACAGACACCAGGCATGGAAAATGTTCAAGAGGAGGATGTAGAAGAGCTTCCCAACACCAGAATGTTCCTTCTTCGACTTTTCCTCAGTCACAGGCACCAAGCCTGCTCCTAACCTGGGTCACACAGTACATTTCTCCTGGCCTTATTTTGAGAGATTATTCTTACCCAATATCCCACTTTCTCTAGGAAAACAAACCCCAAACACCATCCTAGGGACAATTCCAGCCTCAGCTATGAGAGCTGGCAGGGTTGCAAGGCATTCAGTGGCAAGTCTTTCATTGTGGGAAACACTGAGTGACCTTTGTGTGCAGGGTGGAGCTTCTCCAGGCAAACAGGAGGGATTTATGGACCTGGCCACAGGCCAGGGGAAAGCTCCCATGAAATGTCTTTGTCACTAGCTACAGGAAGGACATGACCTGTGGCACTGCCCTCACAGGCCAGGGGTCTGCATGAAGAAGGGGGCTTGTCCTGCATGATGATCCCACATGAATGAGATGAAAAAACAGGGATGTTACTACCATTAAGTGAGTTCTAGCTGGACACATTTAGCAGGGAGATGGAGGAATGGAGAAGGTTGAGACCCCAAACAAACAAGACTGTGACTGTGGAGGAAGATGAAGGTAGGCTGGTTTGACCCCACTACTTTGTCCCTGCAAAGCTGATGAAGAAAGCTGTCCAGACAGCAGGTGGAAGTAAGTCAGCAGACAAGAAAGAAGATTCTGAGAGCCTGAGGAACTGTCAAGGCTCCCCAAATCTTGCTGCATCCTCTCATACAAAAACACCACTGGGAGGAGGAAAATGCAGTGGCTTGTAAGATGGCCAGAAAGTCACCGGGAAAAGGCCACATGGTTCTACCTGAGGAAGGAAAAAAAAATCTTTGTTGCAAGTCTTGATTAGGAGGGAGTGGAGCATCATTCTACTAATTCAGAGCCAATAGCCAGACAAGGGACCTCTGGTCTGGTTGGTTGATGGAAAAACAATTAGCTGTTCCTCCTGCTCTGCAGGAGTGAAGTTTTGTCCCATCTGGACATCATAAGAGAGCCAAAGCCAAAGAGGCACAGTGGGCAGAGGGTGGCGATCCTGTACAAGTCTGGGGCTGGGCGTGAAGAACTTTGGGGAAAACAGAGATGCAATGTTTATTGGAGCAGGAGGTGGAGCTCAGAGCCCAGGTGCAGACACAGACCAGAGTTATTAGAAAGCATCACCCAGCAGAGGACAGCAGGAGCTCCTTCGAGCTGTGGCTTATGCCACAGTGGGGAGAATTAAAGCTAGCAAGGAAGGCAGAAAGAAAACACAGGGTGGTTCCAAGAGGCAGAGGAGCAGGAGTCTGATGGCTGGGTGAGGAGAAGCCTGGCAGGGCGTGAGGCAGAGCTCTGCTGCTGCCTTGGGGTCAGCCAAACCGAGGAGCCCGCGCTGCTGGGTCAGTAACTGGGGCTGGGGTGCTCACAGGACCGGTGACAAATGCTGGCCACCGGCCATTCAAATAAACAGTAGGCAGCCAGTTGGCCAGTGGCCACTCAAATAACCAGCCCCAAGCTAAAAAAATACAGTAAGCTAGTAAATTTAGTAACCTAAAGAGAAACATTCCACTACCAACCAGCATGCAAATAAGCCAGAAGGGGATATAGAGCTGACACAGTCCCCTGTTCGGCTTTTGATATTCAGTGGCCCTTATCCAACTGGCTGCCAGTTGGTTATTTGCATTGGAACAGGAAACAAATTTTTCTCCTATTTATACTGCTTACCTCAGGAATAAACTAATTACTGTTATAAAATCCCATTCCCACAGTGTCCAGCACACATCTGTAACCTCTGGAAGGGACAAATGCACGCAACTTGCCAGCTGGACTGTTCCATTGCAATGGCCAAATCCCAACTTGCTTTTTTGTTGGCTCTCCTGACTGGATGATGAAGCAAAGCCTTCCCTGCAAATACCCCTGCTGCATCAGCTGTTTACCTTGCTCATAAACAGATCACTGCTACAAATTTCTCTTCCAAAGCTGTCCAGCACACAGCAAGACAGCCTCAGGACAGAGCAGAGGAGCAGGGAGCAATCTGCTGGTGTTTCAGTTCCTGTGGCCAAGGACAGGGCCAGCTGGCTGTTCCAAGTGTCCAGGCTGTGGAGCAGCTGGAATGGAGGTGGTCTGGCCATGTTGAGGTCCACACATGCAATTAGATGGAGTTTGACAGCAGACAGCCCCACGTCCCTGTCTGGCTGCTGGGATGGGCTCCACTGGAGATGGTCTCTGACTGGGATGGCAGAAGGGCATTTCTGAGGTCCAGCCCTGGCAAAGGACTTCAAGTCCCATCACAGTGGAAGCCATCCCATCCCATGCACACATGCAAGTGTCACACAATGTGCTCTTGGCAGACAGACCCTGCAGTGCCCAGCACACTTCCTAGCATGGAAATCCCACCCAGTCCCTTCCCACCAGTTCACACACAAAAGGAAGCCCCTACATCAACTCCTGCCCTGTGTGCATGAAGGGACCCAACAGCCACAGACATACCCAAAGCCCCCAGCTGGGATGAGCCAAACAGTGCCCAGCAGTGCAGGAAGAAACCAGGCATCCAAGGACACTGCAGTCTGGCCAACTCCCAGTGCTCATTTTGGAACACTTGCTGTTTCCTTCAAGACCCAGCTCCTGGAATCAGGGGATTACCAAGGGAAGGCTGAATTCTTCCTCTGCATCAAATCCACAGAGACTTTTTTAAAGAAAGCCGCTGGCAGATGGCATCTACAGAGCATGTAGAGTGTTTCTTTGCTTTCATCTCATTTTTACAGCCAGACTTGCCAGGCCCTGACACATGAACACATTGCAACACTCCTGACACATGCTAAAGCCACTTTACTCACTGCAAATCCCTGCTGCCTTTGGCTTCCTTCCCATATAGACCTTGGCAGAGAGAAGATGTGCTGTGCTTCTCCCTTGCCAGACCACCACTTACCTGAGCCAGCAGACCCCCAAGTCTCTGCTGTGGTGCCATGCCATGGCATTCCCTCTGCAGGTCTTTGCAGAGCTCCACGTGGGTTTGAGGGCTGGGAAGAAATGATGGGTGATACTCAGTTCCCTGGCTGAGTTCCTATGGGTTCTGGCACATGTGGCCACCAGGCAGAGCCTGAAGAGCTGCCCACAGGGCTGGGAACAGGTGTGATGAGGTTCAAGGGGCAGGGGGACAAGTTCACATGGAATCCTGAACTCTGTCTTACTTGGGATGGACCTCATCTGGCATTCTCCATGCAAGCTTGTGAAGGCAGGAACAGACCAGCAAAGATTAGGTGAGAGGATGAGGAGGAAGGAGAATGGGGGGATAAGGAACACGGTGCTAGGTAGGGCATCCATAGGCTTGTCTTTGGGATATGAATGGAGCAGCAAGGATAGTCCTCCTCCAGGCTCACCTGCTTACTGAGAGCTGGTGATTTCCTCCACTTTGGCATTTGAGTACTTTGGCACTCTTTGCATGCCAGGTGTGGCCAGGCAGAAGTGCACAAGCATCTTCAAAAAGTGGCAACACAGATAGGGACAAGTATGATTTTATCCAAAGTGTACATGGCTGCAAAGGGCACAATGGGACTTTTTTTTTTCTTTTTGTGAGGGTGGAGTAGTCCCTTCACCCATTTAGAAAACAGGTTTGTGCTCATATATCTGGAGATGCCAGGAGGAGCTACATGAGGAGAGATCACATTGTCATGCAGCCTTTTGATATCAGAGATACTTTCTGAAAACATTCAACTTCTCTTTCTACTCCCAAGTGTGGGCTGTTTTCCATCCCCACTCTCCTCTGGCATGTTTGTCTGTCTGCCTCCATCTATCTTCCTGCTACTATGGCCCACAGCATCAGCAGGAGAAGCAGAAAAACTTATCCAGTTTGGATGAAATACCAGTTATGACCCACACCAGTGAGCCTGGTCATGGATAAACTCCATGAGTGTTACAACAATGCAGGGTCAGCCCAGAAAGTTGCCCTGGCAGTGAAAATCACAGTGAATATCAGATCCAGGAGAAGGCCTGGGCAACATGTTCCTAAACAAATTCCTGTGGAGGCCTCACCTCAGGGGTTTCAGGACCCACAGAGGGTCTTGGAGAGCAGCTCTAATGTTAAGGGCCTGGGTGAGAAGATGCTACGTGGCTACAGTTCATCACCAGTCCCTGCTGGAGATCCCATGAAAGGCTGACAGCACCTGAAGGGTCTGTCCTGCTCTTCCTTGGAGCTTTTGGAATTCCAGGAGCTGGGATAGGAGAGCAGAGCTCACAGCTGCAAAGAAGGATTGCCCCTTGCAGCTGGGCAGAGCACAAGGAAGGGCAAGCCTGAGTAGTGGAATGAGAGCAAGAGCAACCTGTGCTGGAGAAGAGAGGCAGGAGAACATGGACATGTTCAGACCCTGCTGAAGATGGACTGTGGGATAAAAATGGAGATTTGTCATTGCAGGTGTAGGAAAGGCCGATGGGATGGGTGCACACCTGGCCCTGCAGGAGGAGAGCAGTAGGTGAAGATGGTGTTGGGGTGGGTGATGGATCAGAATGTTCCTGGGTCCATTTTCCAGTGAGGTACTTCCCTGTTATCCCTGCTATCTCATGTCCACCATGATCTAGTTTCTGGTCATGAGCAGGGCTGGATAAGAAGGGCAACTCCCATGAGGCTGGAGGATCTCTGCCATGCATGCACCAGGACAGGAGGTTCCCTGGCTGCAGCAGCTTGGAAGCTCTGTGCTGGTTTTGAGCTATTTCTGAGGTGGGAAGCCCAACCCAACAGAAGACAAATTCCTCTCGCCACCTGCAGATCCCACATCCAGACAACCTTCCTGGGATGTGAGCAGAGACAGCACCTTCCCAGGGGCTGAAGTCCAGATGGAGAAAGAACCTCTGAGGCTGGGTGAAAGTTAGTGATGCCCCCAGGGATTTTTCCACTGCAGCCAGCTTCTTCATGCAACATCTCTTCACAACGATGCTCCCCTCAGAGAGCCCTGAGCATCCCCCAGGATTACTCAAGAGAGTCAGTTGAACTCAGACTCAGAGCTCAAGGCCCTCTCAGATAATCCTAAACAAAAAGACAGAAAGCTGGAAAACTGGGCAGGGAGTTTGCTTTTAGAAGACACCCCTTGTCAGTATGGACAAGCTACACAATGGCCTTTCCTCTCCCCTGCACATGAAGAGGTGCACAAAAGCCCCTTCCCTCAGCACACTCAATGGAAAGCAATGCCTACAGATCTGCCAAAAGACATTTTTGGAAAGGTCCTCATGCAGCATCTTGGCAGAAGAAGAAGACCCAAATGGCTCTCAACAAGAGGGAGATGAAAAGAGGAACTGGTGTGACCAGGACAAAAGGTACTCAGAGGGACAGCTCAGTCTTGGGAACTCTGATGGCTCTGAAGCCAGCCCTGAACAAAGCAGGATGGAACCAGGCTCCTCTGCACTGGCCATGGCACCAGCCCTTGGTCACCAACTCCACTTTGTTGGCCAAGAGTCCAATGTCTCCTCACACATATCTGGAGGCAAGTCACCACCATGTGGAACAGGCAGGGCCCAGGACAGAGAGGCACTCAGAGATTAGATTTGAAATTGGGTTAATTGCGCCTTTCCATCATTTATTTAGCTTGGGATAGGTCCAAAACATATGAATGAAATCCCCCCATGCACACTACGCTGCTGACAAGCGGATATTGCATCTGGTTTGAATATGGCAAGTGGCTGCAGAAGCAGAGACAGTGTGGAGGTGCTTGAAATACAACACACGCCTCCTGGTGCTCCCAGCCCCCCTGGACCATGTGCCCTGCAGTTACATCATGCTCAAGGACCCCACCCTGCATCCCCAAACTTTCTCCACCATCCTCACATGCCATCATCTCAGGCCACTGCCAACCTGACCCACGTCCCTGACACTGCTGAGGGGCTCATAACACTGGCCAAAAGCCAGGAGTGGGAGATGGAGGAGGAGGAGGAGGAGGAGGAGGAGGAAGGGAAGAACAACCCCTCAGAGCAGTATGGGGTAACAGCCATGGGTTGGGCTGTTATGGCTGGGGATAACACAGATGAAATAGTGACCTTCCCTGGAATTGAGAAAGGTTGGGAGGGGAGATACAAAGGGAAAAGAAAGCAGGGTGGATGCCAAAGTCTTATTTCTCTTACCCTCCCCAGAGCCCCATCAGCCTGTGAGCAGTGACGTGTGATCACTGTGGGGGCTGCATGAAAGCACTGGGGCCAATCTATCCCCAGGGTGCTGGGGCTGGCTTAGGGGCAGGTGGAGCCAAGGCCAAGGAATTTCAGCAGAGGAAAATCACCTTTGGTCTGATGTCAATGGGTGCAAGGGGCTGGGGAAACGCTCTGGGGCAGCACCAAAGAAGAGAAGATGCCCTTATTCCCCCCTGTATCCTCACACTGATCTGCAGCCAGCACAGGTGAGGGATCTTGTGGGGCTCCAGTGAAGCAAGAGACCCAGCAGGGTCCTGGGAGGCTGCAGGAGCACAGGGGAGTTTGCAAGAGTTGCCTGCACAGAGCCCCTTGGCTCGTGGTGCCAGGCAGCTGCTGGAGGTGCAAGGAAGGATGCTTGGGGAATGGCAGGAAGGATGTTTGGTGGAGGCAGTGCCAAGTACATGCAATGCTTCTCTTTCTTGGCTTTTCAGGAGAAAGATGGGAAAACACTGACCTGTGTTTAGGTGTCCCACACACATTCTCATTTTAGCCCATCTCCCAGGAAAACCTGTCCCCAAGGTGCAGTGGTCACTTTGCTGGCCCCTGTGGCAGCACTGTGCCCAGAGGAGCAGGCTGGAGGCAGGGGCCAGCCGTGGAGATGATGGATGTGCACTGGTTTCCCTCCCAAGCTCTGCTTCTGGCGTGTGCCCCCTGGTCCCCAAAGCCTGGCTGCCTCCTCCCCACTCCTCTCACCATGAGCACCCACAGAAGAGGGAGGTGGAGAAGCCAGAACCTTCCAGCCCAGTGGTGTGTGTGATCCCCAGCCACTGCCTGGGGGACAAAGAGATTCCAGCAGTTGCCATTAGCATCCAGGGGGAGGTTTTCTCCAGTGCCCACCATGGCACAGAGAAATGCCAAGGTCCAGGCTGGGAGAGCCACGTTGGACCCTTCCTCCTCCTCCTCCTCCTCCTCCTTGCAGAACAGCAGAGCCCTGATTTGCACAGGTGTTGAGCACCATCCATCCCCAGCAGCCTTCAGGGCTGTCACGATCACTCAGCACCTCCCAGGATCTGGCCTTTTTTCCCCTATTCTTTTATAAAGACGTTATTTTACAGCTTGTTAATTTGTACTTTTTGGAGTTTTTAACAAGGATCAGGGGCCAAGTCCCCAGGCAGTCCACTGGCCGTGAGAAATCCCATTTGGTATCATATAAATTATTGCAGATATTACTAATATTGCATCTATTGTGTAAATACTGACTAAATGTTTGAAAAACACAAATAAATACGAGCTGAGCTGATGGCTGGAGCAGCTGCCTATGAGCTATTCTGGGCCCCCAGGGGGAAAGAATCCACATTTTAAACTAATGTGTAAATATGTAACCTGCCTCCATCCCCCGCCACATCATCGTGAGCAGTCCTTGGAAGCAGCCCAGTCCCTCAGCTGCACGGCTGTGATTTAACAACAGCTATAAATACATCCCATCCACTGGGCAACTGCACAAACAAGGGCTCACCTGGCACTGAGAGGTCACCAAAAAGGCTCCCACGTGAGACCACTGTGCATGGGGAGGGAGATGCTCAGTGCTGGTCCTCAAAGCCTCCCCTGGGTCCTGGAGCTCACCAGCCCAGCCCGTGGAGCTCAGTGTTGCATGCCAGAGCCAGGTATGAGCTAATGGGCCACCAGCAGCAATGGAGGTCCTGCCTCCAAGCACTGAGCTTCCTCTCCTGGGGCAAATGCCTTCTCTCATTTGCAAGCTCTTTACCTTATTCCTCATTGCAAGAAAGTCACAGAGTCCTCCACAGCCATGGTCCTTCATCACCAGCCAAAATTCTGCCCTCTGGCAGCTGCCCCTTGCCAGAGGGCAGGAGGATACCCACGGATTTGGTCCCCACATTCCACTGCCTCAGCTTCAGGTGCTGGGAGCTTCCAGCCCCTCCTTGTAATACCTTCCTCCAGTACCCCTGACCCACCAACCAGAGCTGTCTCTGAGTGGAATGAGGAACCCACCCTGCTAAACCCTTCCCTAGCCCACCCAAACCAGTGGCACTGAATTGTTCTCCTGGCACAGCAAACAGAGCAGGGAACCACAGACTGCAGGTGGGGGAGAGGAGACTGCTCAAATCCCTGGGCTTTGCCTTTGATGGATGTGGGATGATCCTGGTTTTTACCTAGCATTGTTTATTGTTTATTTGCCAGTCTTTTAAATCGGCAAAAATTAACTCACATCGACCACTCAGTGGGGTACAAACACTGCTGGGTTAGGCCAGAGCTGCTGCAAAGGACAAGAGCTGCTGGACTGGGCACACGCCTGTGCCCAAAGGCAGAACACAGGATTTAATGGCATTTCTCTGGGGAAAGGTGAATATGACAGAATGGTCAGCCATCTCCAAAGCTTCAGGCACTTTTCAGGCATGAAATCAGTGCCAGCTCCAGTCTTGGTCACAAAGAACAAAGCTAAACTCACATGATCCCCACAGGACCAAACACTGCAGAGAGGCTTTTCCAAACTTCTCCTGCCTCCTACCCCCTCTCTGTCTGGCACATCCAGACAGATGATTCCACAATGGTTTTCTTAATTTTTTTCCAGGTCCTGCAGATCATCCTAGTGCAGTGTACACTTTTGAGCTTGAAATCTCCCAGGGCCCACCATGGCCACTGACTCCTCCAAGCCCCTGCAGAGATGCCCAGACTCAGCCTAGCAGAAGCAAAGTCCACACCACCAACCCCTCTAAATAACACTTCTTGGGTCTTACATGCCACATCTCTAAGTGCATAGCACTTAGGTCCAGTGCATCAATGCATCAGACAAGCAGATGAGGGACTGGGGGAGGGTAGCACAGGATCGAGTTGTGCATCAGGGCTCAGCTTCTTCCCTGTAACTACAGATTAAAACAATAAACTCAGAAGGATCCAGCCTTTGGCAGGGACTATGAAGAACCAGTGTTTGACTGGCCCACAGTTCACAGGCACACCCAAATAAATAGCATTGTTTATAAGGACTGAAAATTAAAAATTAAGGGCTGTGATTTTCAAAGCTCCCCAAGGAGCCCTGACATTGAACTCCCATAAAAATTAATGGTATGAAATCCCAGCCCTGCATTTCTCTGGAGCGATAAAAAGAGTATTCATTGTGCAATCAATTGCTGAAATTCATAATAATTTATACTAAAGAAATCCTAAGTAATTTCAGTGCTATGGACAGTTGCAGCTAGCAACAAATATACTAAATAAAATACCTACCATTTAAGTAGGAGAAATGACTGTAAGATTCAGCAAATTAGCTAAAACAATGCAAAGTAATTTCATTCATTTTTTTCTGCTGGGACTTGAAGACACCCATTTAAATTCACATATTCTAGTTTGAAGTTTAAGTTATTTTTCTTTTCAGATGCAAACCAAAATTTGTCTGGCTGATTGAAAAACCTCTAAGGAACATACAGGTGTTCTCATGTTTATTGACAAAATCATGATCTGTCAGTCAAACTTCACACACCACTGCTTCTTGCAACAGCCTTGGGTTTGGCCAGAAACTTAACCAGGGGAGATGTTGATGCCAAGACTTTGGCCTTCCCTGGACATCTTTGCTGCATTTCTGCATGTTTGTATGCAGCTGCAGGTACCACGATCCCTCACCACTGCCCCTCACTTGAGAGAATAATTCAATTTTATATCAGTCAGCCTTATCAGACCTTTTGTGTTGTTTGCTGAGGATGAGAGAAATGGTGCACAGGATTAGATATGGCACATGAAACTCCTCCACCAGAGCCATGGAGTCAGTGGATCCCATCCAAACACACTCACGTGCTTTTTAGGTCCCACACCCACCCACACCTGCCTTGTCCATGCTGTTGGTGTTCAACAGGAGAGCACCAAAGCCACAGATGCCCCACTGACACTCACAAGCAGCCAAAAGGGACACTTCACATCCTCAGACCTTCATCTGTGCTGAACAGACATCAAGACACCCTGTGCATCAAGTTCCATGGTTGCAGCCTACATTCCTCTCTGAACATTCCTTCCTCTCCCCACTGTATCTCTACACTGGGATCACACCTCTGCCTTCACTCAGCAGATGGACCTTGCACACATGCAAAGAATTCCCTCATTTCCAGGCAAACAGAAGATCACCATCATCATTCATTATCATTTTTATTCCCTTTTTGGGGGAATTTGATCCTCACCACTGCAGCTTTCAAAGTCAGCTGAAGATCTAAGCCCTGATCACATTACAAGTTAGTAGAATCCTGTTCCATCCTCCTTCAGATTCCTCTGCCCCACCTTCAGGCCTCAACAGAGGAGTACACCCAGAATCAAACCAGCTGTACCATTAGAAGATACTGCAGCTGAGAGCCCTCAGGAAAAGGTCTGTAAGGAAACAAAAGCAGGAGGCTGCAGGTCATGAAACCAGACATGCATACAGCCTGGTTATCCCAAATTAGTGACACCTTTTTAAAGGGATGCCATAGGAAGAGGAAAGATAAAGACAAAACTCTAGCAACTCTTCCTCTCATTTGAGCAATTTTTGGGTCTTCCCCACAGCTCATACCCCACCACAGTTTATGCCCACTCCACACACTGAGCAGAGCCAATACAGAGTTCCCAGGATTTTCAGATCTGGAAAACTCCACCCAACCTCTGGAGTCAGAGCAGTGATGAGTGGGAAGAGCAGGGAGCGAGGTGCACACATCCCACAGCTCAGCCACTGGTGTCACCATCAGGAGGGGCAGGGGTTGGAGGTGCACGGTTCCCTGCTGTGCTGGGCTGGGAGCTGCCTGGAAGCACTGCTGGTGATGGAGCCACAAGGTGTGAGCAGGTCCTGGCGCTCGCTGGCCACCTGGCCGTGGGCCACTGAGTCCACCCCACGGGCCCACGCTGGTGGCCGTGGCCACGTCCTGTTACACGTGGCTGTGTCCCCCTCTAGTGGCGTGTCCCAGCCAGCACGGCCCTGGCCAGCGTGGCATGCAGGCGGGCTCCTGTGCCATGAACTCCCTGTGCCATGAGTTCCCCGTGCCATGGTCACCATGAACTCCTGTGCCATGCTCACTATGAACTCCCTGTGCCATGGTCACCATGAATTCCCTGTGCCATGGTCACCATGAACTCCCTGTGCCACGAATTCCTGTGCCATGCTCACCATGAACTCCCTGTGCCATGAACTCCCTGTGCCATGAGTTCCCCGTGCCATGGTCACCATGAATTCCTGTGCCATGCTCACCATTAATTCCTGTGCCATGCCCACCATGATCTCCTGCTGCCCTGACTCAGTCCTGTGCTGGTGGCAGCACACCCAAAGAGGATCTCCAAGAGGACCTGCTGCTGCTGCTCTGCATTGGTGCCATCCTCCATCAGCCATGGCAGAGTAAGATATTCCTGTAGAGACACACTGCTCCATGAAAGCAAGCAGGATGTTCCCAAGTCCCCCAAACCTCTCCAGAGCTGCACTAGGAGGGGCTGGAGGATGGCTTGAGAAAACAGGACAATGTTTCAGATACAGGCAGAGGTACCCGTGTTTGCAGTGCTCCCCTGCCTCTCTGAAGGCTTTTTTCTGGGAGGATTGGGATGATTAAATGGAATTCCCTTCCAGCAGGTGCTGCCAGCAGATGGAGGGATGAGTGCCTGCTGCAAAGCTAGCAAGATGCCTCCTCATCCTAGCAAGGATGTAGCACTCTTCATCACTGTTAATTTTAATAGATTTACTCAGCAGTTCTGGTTTCATGTTCCCTTATGCACAGTATCACAACAGGGGCAGGATCAAAACTTATATCCCCGCTGCATTTATGGCTGACAATTGTGTTTAGTCCTGAAACACATCAGGCCTGGCTCCCTGTTAGTTGTGTGTGATGTGGGACATCTCTGTTCCTACTTTCTTAAAGCAATAGGAAATTCAGTACTTTTTTCTGGTTGATTCTCTTAACTCTAATTCTTTCACAGCTTCATGTTTCCATATATCCTGGTAGAGTAAAAAAAATGAAAACTGCCCTGGTTTTCCCAAGACTGTTGAACTGTGTGGAACAAGTGTGGTGTTTCCTTTGGTGGGAGGGTAGACCCACTCTTGGACTTGAAATGGTGCTAAAGCAAGTGACTATAACAGCCCTAAGAGAAGATGGGACACCCTGGGCATCTGCTGAGCAGGCTGGAATATAGCCCAATCATTAAAAATCCAACTCACAAAAATGTGTTTCAATTTCTTTCTTACCTGGAGGCCTCAAATTAGGCACCCTCAAACACTTAGCATCAGAGGGTCCACTGGAAAGGATGCTGTGAGTGCTGCAGGCCCTGTTCATGTCACCATAAGGCTCTTGCATCGTCTCCTGTACCTCTGGAGAGAAACTGCTTGGGTAACAATGCTTCAAATATTTCTCAATTTTCTTAAAAAACAGAAATTCCCCAAGTGGCAGAAATCAGTAATCTGGAAAATGAAGAAATGAAATGAAAAAAAAAATTTAAAAAAAAAAAAAAATCCGAAGTTTTGAGCATTTTGCATTTTTCTACTCATTTCAGCAGGCCTGGGTCCATGCACACTGGTCACTCTGTACTGCTCACCCCAGCTTGTTGGAAAGCCAGGGAGATGGTTAAACATCTTCCCTCTGGTTTTCCCTTGATGCCAGATGTGCCCCAAGGTATTTTCTGAGTCATGTAATTTTTGTGGGCTGTATGAAGCCTGTAACTTTGTTCTAGGGCTGGAGATGACCCATAAATCAATGTCAACATCTACAGCTGGGAGTCCTTTGAGACTTCTGAGTCACCCACAACTGCATTGACAAATCCTGGCATTAGTGGCAGCAGCTGTGTGGGCCTGGGTCTCTGGGTCTTGCTGCTCTAACTTCCCCTTCAGAGACAACTAGGGAAAATGCCTCTGATCAGCAAGTGGTTCACAAATCTTGTTGTTTTTGAGTCCTCCTCATAAGGGCTGACAGGGGTGAGTTCATCTCACCCACTCATACACACCAAAAAAAAAAAAAAAAAAAAAAAAAAAAAAAAAACAGTTTTTGG
>JANRGV010000055.1:2365685-2378775 GCA_024734035.1 Alethe castanea
GGCTGTCGGCGGCGCCCGGCCCCGCCGCGGCGGAGGGGCTGCAGCCTCACCCCGGGCAGGTGGGGACAGGGGATGCGGAGTGTCCCCGGCCGCTCCGTGCCCGGGTGTTACCGCGGCTGATGCGCTGTTTATCCAGCCCCCGTCCCATTTTTTTTTTTTTTTTTTTTTTTGTCCTTAAGTTATGAACCCGGATCGCACCGGGGTCGCGGGTGAAATTCGGGGCATCGGGTCGGAACGGGGCCTGGGTGTTGGCGAGATGCCCCGCGAGGAGCAGCGGTGCAGGGCAGGGTTTGGCAGAGCTGGGGTGGCCAAAGGCGCTGGGCCCGGGGATCTGCGGCGAGCGGGGCTGCCCGGCCTCGGCCCCCCATTGCCGGCCGCAGGGCGGGGGTCGGGGGCTGCTGCGCGCCGCAGACGGGCCCGGTGACATCGGGAGCCCGCTGAACAAACACTGAAATAATGTGTAAGGTAAACAGGGGCGGAAATCGTTCTGGAAAATTCCTACGTGTTTGCCAAGGTGGTGGGACTACTTTCTGAAGAGGACACCCCCCCGCTCCCCCTCCCCGGGTCAGAGGGGATGGAGCATGACAGCGTTTTCCCACCTAACTTTGGAGGCATCGGTTCTTGCTGATAAGCCTGCTGTGGTGGGAGATGGAGCTCGCCCCGCTCCCGGGAACTGCTCGGTTCCCGTGCAGAGCCGCGCTCCGGCCGCAGCTTGGGCCGCCTCCATCTCACCTCCGTGGATTTCCATCGGCAGGGGCAGGTACCCGTACAGGATAAGGATTCCGGGGCTGTCAGCATGAGAGATCCTGAGTGGCGTGTGCCTTTCCCGACACAGGTGCTCAGGTGGGCACACATCCCCCGCGCAAGGGCTCCTCTCTGCATCCGGACACAGCTCCTGCCTTGAGATTTTGGCTCGCTGGAGGGATGTGGGTGGTTTTGGGAGGATGCTCCCCAGTGCCCGGGGGAAGTGCCAGGTCAGCGGCACTCTCAGTGTCCTGCTGTAGGAAAAGGTGGCTGCCTGGGATGCGTTAGTGCTTAGTCCTCCCCTCCTCCTTTGCCAGATGGAGCGACTTGCGTGCCACACGTCTGCAGCAACTGGTGGGTGGATCATAGCAGCTATCAAGGTGGTCTTTTAAGCTGTCACGCTTCTGGTGAAGGTATATTGGGAACTGTGGGAGTGTTTTTCCTGCAGGAAGAAAGTTCTGCTGAGGAAGCTCTGCGAGATGATGGCAGATCTCTGGGGAGAGGAGGAGCAGCTTGGGCTGCGCCGGGACGGGCGCGGCGGAGTTGAGCGGGGATTTCAGGAGTGAGGTGCGCACGGATGCGCAGAGTGGGGGTGCCCTGGGCCCCGCACAGCTGGGGCAGGGTTGGGGGGCGAGGCCGAGGGAGGAGCGGACCGGCAGGCAGGGTTTTGTGTGTGCAGCCGCCCGTGCTGCCCGAGCCGGGGTGGGCGCGGGGGGCTCGGCAGCGCGCAGCGGAGCGCTCATTCCTGCCAACAGGGGAGGAAAAGCAGATGCGTTTCAGTGCGTTTCAAAGGAAGGGGGTCAGCTTTTTTTGATGTTGCAAATGTATCATGATAAAAGGATCGTCCCCCGCTCGGTGCTTTTTATTCTTTGCCTTTAGGATTAAGACAATTCCCATTGTTTATCTTCTCACATCAGAAACAAAGGCTGCCAGAGGCAATAAACAGAGTTAGAAGGATCCCAGGAATTATCAGATATTCGAGGAATGAGTGTGCCTCGTATGTCTTCACGTGTGTGGGCTCGGCACGCTCAGTTATCCCAGGGCACTGCCATGGGAGGGACCCAGCCTGGCCAGCACACAGCTCTGAGAGGTGTGCACGGAATGGCAGCCCACGGTGAAGTTTGCTTTTCCAGAAACCTGCTGGATTAGTGATTAAGCTCAGTTGTGAGTTGTTTTCTTTTTTTTTTTTTTTTTCTCTCCCCCTAAAGCTCTAAAGCTTCTTTCAACCTGTACAGACTCGCAGTGCCCCAGCACTTTGGAGAGATGCTGCTTGCAGTGCTTGAGCTGAGGTTTCTGTAAGCCTGGCTTTGTGGGGAGGGTGCCTGTTTTGGCCATGCAGGGGTGTCTGATGAGTGCCCCATGCAGTGTAAAAAGGAGATGATGTAGGGATCTCTCAAAGGGATCACTCTGCTACAAGTGGCTGTTGAGCTGGAAAGGATTTCCCAAATCTTTTCATTAAACAAACCAAGCTACTTTCTCCCTGGTTAGGAAGCAAACCTCAGCTGTTTTTCCTCCGTGCAGTGAGTTTGGGGAGTTGCTGCTTGGCTCGTTGCCTATCCAGAAAGCCTCTGTCCTCCAACTCTGAGGAGATGCTCTGTTCCCACTTCTTGTGAAAGCCTCAGGCTTGCTCTTCCTTCTGCCTTTGGAGGCTCAGATTTGCCTCCTGCCTCTTCAGGCAGAGGTTTGTAACCTAAATCAAGGGCTGGAGATAGTGCCTTTTACATCTCGTTGGCTGTGCACAGGAAGGTCCCTCTGGCTTCTGCTTTATCTCTGAAGGAGTCCAGGGCCATGCTTTATACAGGGGAAGCAGATGAGTTACTTTTCAAAGCACCTTGCACTTTGTAGACCCTTGAACCCACACGTGCAGTGCTGTGGTAGAATTTGGAAGCGAGGCCTCTTCTGCTCCAAACCCATCCTGATGCTGAGGGTGTTTCCTAGAGACTTCTAGCCAAACAAGCATCATTCCACACATGGCACAGGAGTGCCAGGCACTGGTTTCAGTCCAGTTGTTTAGTTAGTTAGTTACTCATTTATTTACCTGTTTTGGAGAGAAGGAAGTCCACATGAAGAAGTGAAGTAGAAAATGTGCAAAATGGATTGTGGATGTAAGCATCCACTAAATGCATGAGGCACTGGGGCCCACTGCCTTGCTCTCTAGCTGTTCAGAGGGTTTGAAGGATGAGAGAACAGAAACAGAAAACATCAGCTACAACAGAGGAGGGTCCTTTAGGGGTGAGACCCCTGGTTATCAAACTGTCTGGGAATCATTACAGCCTCTCTCCATTTTCTTGCAGCTAAAACTGGCTCTGGAGGAGGCTCTCCATATGGACATGCTTGGTCTGAGATGTGGTTATGCCATTTTAGAGCTGGGTGTACCACCAGCAGCTCCATCTATCCGTTCTTTACAGGGATTTAAAATTTCTGTCTGGGCTTGGGACTTGGCTTAAAGGGCCAGGAGCACAGATGGGCTTTTAAAACCTTAAAAATATTAATTTGAGTGCTCTGGGAAAGCTTGAAGACACTGTGAGGGTCCAAACAAGCCTGGCTAAGTGGCTGCTCTCTAACCACTTTGGAGGGCTGGTGAGGAAGGGATAAAAGGAGTTTGGATTTCCCTGCCTTCCTTTCATCTGAACATCACAGGGTGCTTTGCAAATAGGGAGCCCAATTCTCTGTGCCCATCTCTGCCAGCTTAGGAGTGGGGTTGTTGCAAAAGCAGCTCATTTGGTTTGGGTCATTATGCAATGCAGAGGATTTCAGAGGAAGCATGCCTGGATCCTGCCTTTGCATCCTTCTGGTTTTAAACCAGGCTTTATTTTTTCAGGTGAGTCTCCACAGCTCTGATAGTGGGGGAGAGATCACTTCACCTGGAGCCTGGCATGGTTTAATTTTGTACAAGATTCTTGGCATTGCCATTGCAATGCTCCTGTCCTGCACCTGGTGAGGAGCCCATCAGCATTTTCCCTTCAGATGCCATGGCAGGTGCAGCTGGTGCTGCAGAGCTCCTTTTCTTTGCTCTGGAGATCCTGTCAGATCCAAAAGGTTGATGCATAAACCCATGGAACACGTTACCAAGGCTATGAGGTGGGAAATTGAAACTGCTGGAAATATATTTTAATTTTTATTTATTTGTAAATAGATAAAACTCCACTTCTGACAATACGAGCTAATTTTAGCTCAGTGATGAAAATGGACTGATTGTGGGTTGCAGCCAGTGGTCCTGGCACTGGACTTCCAAACAAGTTTGGCTTGTCTGTGAGCAATGGTCACATTGCTGTGACCTGTCCTGTCTGGCAGACACCCTTCAGGGCTGTGTTTGCCAGGGTGTAGGAGGGCCCCATGCTCTCCTGCTCCTCAGTGGTGATGGGCATTTCTGTCCTTTCCTAAGAAAGCCTCAAGCAAAATTACACCCCTGTCTTTCACAGCAGAACCTAACTCTAGGGAGGATGGACAGGAGGGAGATAAAACCACTCTGCACACCAGGCTGTGGAGAACTGGAGAAGCTCCAAATATGAGCAACAGCAAGAGGCAGGTTTCTTTTTTGCAATGGCTCTCTGTGACTCCATGAATCAGAACTGGACTTTTGCATTGAAGCAAAAAAGGGTTCATGCAACTGTGCTGAGAGCTACTGTGTGCTCATTAATTCATCCTTGTAGATGTAGAGAAATGCATTACAGCCACTTTCTTAAAACTATGAAATTGCTGAGCAATCCTGGAGTTCAGCAGTTTCTAGGAGATTCCACTGTATTTCCTTACAAGTACAATGACACTGGCTCTTAGAATAATTGGTGAATTTTTCTTAAAGCTTGAAAGCCTTGTGAATCCAGAAAACTTGCAGTCATCCAAGGCTGCTTGAATGGCAGACTCTGCTCGGGGCACTCAGTGCAGGTAACCTCTGCCTTGCCCACCTGGCACCTGTGGGTGAGCCCTGGCAGCATCCTCCAGGCTCTTGGAGCTTTGGGTGCTGCACTTCACAGCCAGGGAGCAGCATCTGGCTGGCTCAGCAGAACTGGAGCCAGTATTGTGCTTTCCTGAAATTACTTGGGGAAAAGTAATTGAGTCTCTTGGCCTATGGAGAGCAGCCTGAGGTCTGTTGGAAGTTGGGTGAGATCAAAGTAATCCTGTAGAAGGCTTTTTTTTTTTTTTTTTGCTACATATTTGCAAATTCTGATCAAACCTTAAAACTCATCAGGTTTTCTGCAACCAGGTCTAGCCTGAAGCACTGCAGGGGTTGGCCTGCACTTGCCTTCTCTTGCAGCAAGGCCTAGGTGTTGTACCTGAATCCAGGAATAGCTTCTATTGGCTTTTAAAGGAAGTAAAGAAAATCTACACATTCAAAGCAGATTTCCAAAACAGATGCTGCTCAGGCTCTCCCCAATTACAAAGTGGAGATTTTGCCCCCAGAAAGCCAAAAAGCAGCACTGGGTCAGGAGCAGCAGCTGGCCATCAGAGCCCTGTGATGGGGAGGCAGCAGCAGTGGCTGGGGCATGGCTGTTTGCTGGGGCTGGGTGTCAGATGAGGGCTCCAAGGGATGGGGACAGGACTGGAAGTGCAGGCTCACCCTTGAGCTGAGGGGTGGAGGTGCAGGCAGAGCACTGCCTCCTCCTGGGTGACTCTTCTGGTAGCTGCTAATTGGAGATGAGGAGGTGTGAAAAGCAGCTTTCAGCCAAGAGATGGTGCCCTAGCTGTGCCAGGGAGCACTGAGGCAGACCAGCTGTATTCCTTCCAAGGAAGAGACCAGGCAGGTTCTCAGATGATGACTTGTAAATCATAGCTCACACTTAGGCAGGATGTCTGATCCCAGAGTGGGACACCAGGTCCCTTGGGGGGACAAATCTGCTACAGAGCCAGCAGCTGGACAAGGGCAGCCTTGCAGGTCGCCCACAAATCCTGCAGGAATGTGCCCAAGCTGGCTTGAGGAGCCATGGATGTGGTGAGCCCTACCAGCCTGGTGCTGCTGGCACAGGGAGACTGGCACTGAGCCCAGTGTGGGAAATCCTGGGAGCGCTCTGGCCTGCCTGGAGCATCCTCTGGCCTGCCAGACTGAGACTTCTTTCCATGTCTTCACTCACCCTGCTCGGTAGGAGAAAGCAAAGGCCAAGATAAAACACTTCTGCACGTCTGCAGGATAGCCCTGCTCAGTACCTGTCCCTGGATGGATCCATCTGTGGGGATAGACAGATGGATGCATGCAGGTTTTCCAGGGATTCTTGGCATTGCCATTGCAATGCTCCTGTCCTGCACCTGGTGAGGAGCCCATCAGCATTTTCCCTTCAGATGCCCTGGCAGGTGCAGCTGGTGCTGCAGAGCTGTTCCTGCCAAGCTCTGCTCCCCTCTCCATGCTCTTGGTTTTTGCTGTGAGGACAGTGTCAGGGTGGCTCCCCAGTCACATCTGCCCCAGCAGCCAGGGTGGTGGGTTGCACCTTTTGGGTTTGATGAGGAATTTCAAGGGGTGCTGTGGGTTGGATGAGTGGCTCTCCACTTCTGGGATGCTCTGGGCTCCTTTTCATTGCTCTGGGGATCCTGTCACATCCAGAAGTCTGGTGCATGGATTTTCCATGGATTTTTCACATTATAAACAAGCCTTTAGTTCTTCCCTGGAAGAAACTTGCCTGCCTGAGCAGTCTCCATCCTTAAGACAATCCAAAGTCACTGCTGACTGTCCCTGAATTCTCAGGAGGCAGAGATGTGCTTGCTGACCCCTCCACAAGCAGGGGGTGTTTGCTGCCTCTCAGACAGGAGCAGAGCTGAATCATCTTCAGTTTAAGGCTTGGACAAGCCTTTTGTGGCCTTGAGCACTCAGCCTTGTGGGAGGGTTGAGTATTTGCTGAGCAGGCTGAAACTTCTGAGCCTGATTTCAGAACATCTGAGTGGTTTATCAGGGATGCCACTAACCTGGGTCTGAAAGTTCTCATCTTCAGGAAAATATTCCCAAAATGAGACAATACAAAGAGTTCAACCTTGAAACTTTTTTGTTTAAAAAAAGAAACCCCAGAGATCTCTGTTTTCCCCAAGGTATCTTCTCTGACCTGTCTCAATTCAATGACTGAAATTTCCACACCTTTCCATGGCAGGGAATCTTCTCCCCTCTCCTGACTCTATCTGCCAGACACTGTGGCTCTTTCAATGTCTGCTTGTCATTTCACCAATTATTCTTCCTCATGAAAATATTGTCATGATTTTTTTTTTAGCAGAGCTTTCTGACATCCCCTACCTCTCCAAAGCTCCCTGGATTTATTTATTTGCCATCTTGCAGAGTGCATTGGCTGTGGCTGCTTAAATTATGGGGCTTCAGTCCTGATCTCAATACCTCAGATGGGAAAAAAGGAAGGGCTTTCTGTCAGTTTTCTCCTAAATCAGTGACTCTTAAGAGGGAGTCTGTTCTGCAAGTGACTTGCCTGGATTTAAAGGCAGGAGAAAAGAACTGTACAAGGCCACAATGAAGCAAGAAGACAGAATTTTAAAAATGGTGTGGACAGCAGCTCTCCTCCTGAAACATTCTTTGCCCAATCTTGGAAAAGGAAAAGGAAGAAAATATGCCATTGTTTGTGTTTGTTTCCTACAAGCAGGGCTGTTTTGAGGCTGCATGTGAGACTTAAATTATAATCCAGAGCTCTGCATAGCAATCCCAATGTGATGTGTGAGACTTTGTAGAGGGCAGGAGTTGTTTCTTGCAGTCCTCCTGCTGTGCCTGTCTAGCTCTCTGTGCAGGTAGACAAAGGCTTTGCCTGTGGATTCTACCACTTCAGCCCAGGGAAACAAAGTTTGGAGCAAAGTTCTTGTTAAGGACCAGGCAAAGCACTAGAGCCAGGTTTCCATGGGGACTGTGGGATGCTGCAGATGGGTTTGGTTCCTGACAGCCCTGAGAAACATGAGGTGGAAGCATCTCAGTGCTGATGAGGGCAGGACATGTTTCCCAGCTCTTCCTCACTCCTCATCTGCCCCAGAGAGAAGGGGATGGCACCTACTGCTCCTGAGTGTGGTGTGGTGAGATGCCATGTGACAGTTTTGTGTGACTGAGGTCCTTCAGCAAAGGTCCTTCCTTAAATCCTTGCCCCAACCTCTGCATCCTGAACCAGGGGTCAGGATGGGAGCTTCCTCCCCCATCAAAAACCGTGTCTTTTGGAAAGCAGTGATGGTTCTCCTGGACCAGTAACAAACTGGTAGCATGATGGGGCCACAACATTTTCAGCAGAGTTGCCTCCATCTCCACAAAGGGGCTGGCAAACACCGGCTGAGGAGGGGTGATAGGACACAGGACCTGTCAAGGGGGAGAGAGGCCAGAGCACTGTTCTGGATTGTTTCATCTTATTTGTCTCCCTTGCAAAATTAATTAGCAGACCTGTTCTTGGAAGGCTGTACCTATCTTTGAAGCATCCTTGGCCTTTGTTTAATAATCCCAAACAGCATTAAATGTGAGTTGGGAAGGCACCTTATCAGGTGCATCTCCTTGGAAAAGCTTGAAAGGTTTTTGTCACACTTTCCTTTATGCATGCTTTGAATTTATTATTCCACATTGCCCAGAGAATCTCAAGCTGGAAAATATATTAGAAAAGGAGATGATGCCCCATCCTGAGCAGAGCTGATGATAATGTGGGTGCTACATCTGTGTCACAGAACCCTTTTGCCAATGTGTCTGCACTCAAAGCTGGCACTGACTCATCTGTAGGACCAGTGCCATGGCTTTGAAGGAGCTGCTTGCCTGGCATGATAAATGCCACTGGAGCTGCTGGCAGAGGGGAAGCCAAATCAGCACCAAGGGGTTGGTGCTGGAAATAGATTCTGATTTTCTTGGTTTTCAGGCTCAATGCTGATCAGTAACCCACCTTGTCTTGAGCTGAATCTTACCAGTTTGCTGTGTATCATCTTCCCCATGCCCAGACTGGAATTCTGGCTGGACCTGGGAGGAGACAGCTGTTACTGTGTGTGCTCAGCATTCAGCATCCTCAGAGCTCCCAGAGGTGGTTTGGTGCTTTCACCCCAGCCAAGTGCAGCAGCACATGAGAACAGCAGTTCCTGCACTCCACGTCTCAGGCTGCAGGGCAGGCTTGGGGACCCCCACTGTGTGGTGTGGGGGCCAGCAGAAAGGTGACACTCCTGAGCTTGGCCACAGTGGGTTTTCAAGCCACCCGTGTTCATCAGGTCCTGTTCTGCAAACTGGGCTGTCCCCTTGGAGGAGAGGAAGCCTTGGGCAAAGATGATTTGCTGGAATAAAGGCTGTAACAGCACTTGGCTCTGAAAGGCCAGCTGTCAGAGCAGCATTGCCTGCCTGAGCACCCCCAGGGAGCACTGAATGCCTTTGACATCTTGCCATGCAGGCTCCCCACGGACACCACAAGCCAGGCCAGCCCTCCCTGGCTCCCACGGCCCCCCCGGCTGCGAGCGTGAAACCACGCTGGGGAATAATTCTGCTGATGCACAGAAGAGAAAATGCTGTTCTCTCCTCCTGAGGCAGGCTGGCAGGGTTAATGAGAGGAAGAGGCTGTGACAACTTGATTTTTGTGGCTGAAGTCAGCAAATCTGGCTCCTGGGACACATGGGAACAGGCAGGGGGCAGGAGCCACTTTTGCACAGTCACTTCTTGGAGACAAGCAGGGCTTCAAAAGAAAAATCCTTTGCAGGATGTTGCAACTTGGGAGGAGGAGTTTAAAAACCACACAAACAAAAAACCCCACAAGTTCTGTAGGGCTGAGAAATGCAGAGTCAAGGAATGAAGTTTCCAAAAAGCTCAGTACTTGCTTTTACCATTTCCCTTGGTGCAGACAAGGTAAATCTCAGCAGTGTGAGACAATGCTGGCAATTCCCAAGGACACCAAAGCTCAGTGTGGTTAGTGGATGGGTGTGAGTTACACCTGTCCCATGCAGGGGACCCTCCATGTCCACAGCAGGTCAGGGCTCCACCGTGGCAGCATCATCTGATACCATGCAGCAGCCACAGGAAGGAGGGAGGGATGCACACACCTACCAACACAGTCACTAACAATTGTAGAGGATATTGGATTATCACATGGCCTTGTTGGAAAATCTGACTGGGTCTGTCTTAAGCTCCTTCTGTGATCCAGAGGTTGGGGCAGGAGGATGGAACTGGGAAATGGGCAAGCAATGCCCACAACACAACAAGGGGTGGGAGGTTGAGTTACTGGGATGTGCAGCAGGGACCATCATGGCCACATGCTGGACAAGGAAATGCTGAGACTTTTGAGGTGCTTGCTCCCTCATTCTCCTAGAGCTGACACCCAAGAGCAGCTCTGTAACTCTTTCTGCTGAGGATGGCACTGTGGAAAGCAGAACACATGGTCCCCTCCACACAGGGACAGTCTTTTCCAGATCAGCAAAGACCTCATGGCCCTATTCACAAGCTGGGCTGTTGGAGGAGATGCCCAGCCTGTGCAATTTTGCCCTGGCATGCTCCTGATTCTGCTTCCCTGCTTGAATCCCAAGTGACAGGAAACCTGGCAGCTCCCAGAGGCCATCCCTGCCTGCTGGGGTCTGGGGCAGCTAAAAGCAGCCTCCAGGAGGGAAGTGGTTTGGAGGGCAATGTTTGCCGGTGATGAGCACACAGCCACGCTGTGGGAGCAGTGTGGCAGATGGAGCTGGCAGCCCAGTGCCTGTCCTGCTTGTTTTGGCTGACTTCAGAGACCTCTGGCTTTTCCTAGTAGCACTTGGATATGCCGATACTCAGGAGACCTGACCAGGCACATTCAGGCAGCGCTGAAAATATCTTCCTTGCAGGCAACAGAGGCAAAGGGGAGCCAACAGCTGGACTCCCCAGGAGACAGGGACTAGGCTGCACAGGGTTGGTTGTTTTGCTTGGGCTTGTTCTCCGTCAGCCAAAAATGCATCCTGCAGAGCCACTGCTGTGGTACATTTGAAGGAGACCCCGTTGGGCAGCAGGTCTCAGCTTTGGTACATTTGAAGGAGACCCCGTTGGGCAGCAGGTCTCAGCTTTGGAGGGGCTGAGAGGTTCAGTCTCAGTGCTTTCTGCAAGGCTGAACGTGGGCTCCCCCAGCCCTTGCCTCCTAAACCGTCGTGCTGCTGTCGTGGCAGGTACCTGGCAAAGCTGTCTTCAGTGGGGAGCATCTCCGAGGAGGAGACCTGTGAGAAGCTGAAGGGGCTGATCCAGAGGCAGGTGCAGATGTGCAAGAGGAACCTGGAGGTGATGGACTCGGTGCGCCGCGGGGCGCAGCTGGCCATCGAGGAGTGCCAGTACCAGTTCCGCAACCGCCGCTGGAACTGCTCCACGCTCGACACCCTGCCTGTCTTTGGCAAGGTGGTGACACAAGGTGAGCTGGGAGGACGTGTCTGGAATGGTTAGAAAAGCAGTCTGGTGGGCTGCAGGTGGGATTTTGGCTGCTTGCCCCTGATCTGGTGGCTGGGAGGGTCAGGATTGGCCCATGCAGTGTTGGATTTTGGGGTGGGTGCGTCCCTGTGCGCTTCAGCAGGGCTCTGTCACTACCATGGGTACAGCATATCCAGACTCCTGCTGCTGCCCAGCTCTCCTGAACCTTTCTCACACCCATTGACAAGGACATGCCAGAACAAAGATCCTAAAGTCACCCTGTGGTCTCATCTCTTCCCCACCAAAGCCATGGGTACATTTGCTCAGTCTCTCTCTGGGCAGTGCTGAAGCAGTGGCTGCTGCCAGGCTGGCATGTGGCCACTCTTGAGCAGAGCATCCATGGGGACACTGGCAGGAGGATGGCTCAGTGCCACCTGGCATGGCAGGAACACGTGGCAGCATCATTGCCTGCCACCAGCCTTCAGGGCTGGGTATGGCCAGGGCAGCCCCCAGCCCCTCTGGGCCCAGCTGCACCCTGACTTCCCAGAAGCACAGGACTGTAATCAAACCAGAGCACTGGAGTGAGGATACAGAGGGGAAAACCCTTCTGCAACCCCTTCAGATCACTGAAGCATCCCTTGCCTCCCCTCAGGTGCTATGTCTGAGGCACTATCCCACCTCCCATCCCAGGACTCCTAGACCAAAGCATCCCCCTGGCTCTTTATTTGACTTTCCTCCCCTCGATGCAGGGGTGAAGATCTCTTCATGTGAAGGTTCAGGAATTGGAAATACCAGAAATACCAGAAACTAAGTCGTCTCTTTTTAGGCAGCCACAGCACAAACCGACCAACATGATCCTACTATTAACCTCGATTAACTTGGAGGCAGTTCAGTCCCCACACTGGCTGGTTCCTCCCCAGCCACTGCCAGCTGGGCCACCAAAGTCTGGGATGCGACCACCAAAGTAGCTGCCCTCTCTCTGACCGGCAAGCTGAGAGATGCCTGCTCACAAGGCATGCCCCCTCGGTACCAAGCTTGGGACCACCCCAAAGCCCAGCCCTCCTTGCTCAGAAATGGAGGATTTGTGTCCTCAACAGGCCTTGGAGGATACTGGGGATTTGTGTGTTGCTAAAGATGATCCCTGCCCCTGTGTGTTCACTCCCAACTTCACAAAAAGGCTTTTCTCAATCATGTGGCACCACAGAGGTAGACACAAGAGCTGGGACCGCATTGCACCCTGGACACCAGTGGGGTTGTGTGAGGTGCTCTGGGAGCAGAACAGGGTTTTACAGGGTAGTTTGGGAGGAACTGTGAGCTACAGGAGCCTGTGAAAGAGGATAGCAAGGATCTGCAGCTGCAGGGCATGTTCCTGTGGAAAGCAGACAGCTATTTCGGATGCAGGAAGGATTTCATGGCAGAGGTGCCCTGCAAGCACAAGGCAAGGCAGTCTTCCATATAAGCTCTGGAGAGCTCTGCCCACATTGGCAGTGCAGCCTCTGTCTCTCCTATTGCCAGGTTTTATCATTCACCCATCATTCATGTTTTTAATGTTGTGGAGCAGTTCCCAGCTTCTTCACTATTGCAAGAATGGGCCCTCACTTCTGCAAAGCATCTCCCAGCACCCAGGGGTCTCTGATGAGTCAAGTCCAGGCTTGGCACTAAGCAAACAGCATTCCTGGGGGTGGGGACAGTGAGGGTCCTGCATGTGCTGTCTCATCTTAGGAGGGTTTAGCAGAGCAAAGGGTTTAGCCTGATAGCTCTGTACAGTGTGTTTTTTCAGACCAGCTTTTCAGGGGGAGTTATATACCACACCAGAGTTGAGAGGGGAGAGGTGTGGCAGTTCAGCAGGAATTCCCGCTGGTGTTCCTCATGTGAAAAACACGGTTCACTATCTTGGGAGAATTAAAAGGTTTAATAAAAAGACAATAGGAGACACAACGTAAAACAAAGGGTTAAAATGGCCGGGTGCTTGGCATGCTGCCAAGAGCACACCCTGCTTCGGGAACACCCCTTTATATACCTTTTACAATCCATTCATTTGTTACATATTCATAGACCTTCATGCATAGT
>JANRGV010000055.1:2387002-2399556 GCA_024734035.1 Alethe castanea
CAGCCACCATTTAATGGCACTGCTGCCAACACCCTGACTGACTGACGGGTGTCAGCTTGGATTCTGACTCTGTCAGTATTTTGGTTTCTTTTGTATTACTGTATTCTTGTAACAGTAAAGAACTGTTATTCCTATTCCTACTCCACTACCTGGCCAGCTGAAAAATATGCAACCATTTAATTTCCATCAAGAAACCTAGCATATCTGGGAGGGCCTCAGAGCTGAGTTAGATGCAAATTAAATCAGTCCTTTGTGACATTTTTTTCTTCATAAAGTCACTTCATCATCTCAATTTTCTATGTGATACAGCTAGGAAATATCAGGCTGATAAGAAATGCCACTGGGATTATGGTGACCTTGGAGCCCCTCCTCTGGGGACCCTGCAGGTTCAGGAAGTCAAGGCATCAATTACACATGGGCCTTAGATCTTTACCTTCTCTTGGTTAGAGAAGGCTGGTGTCTATCACTGTACCTGTAAACCCCACAAAGGTTGGAACACAGTCCTGGTCTCCTTGGTGAGTGCCAAAGGCACAGAAACCTTGAGAAGGCACTCATGGAATGGGAACCATCTCCCAACATCACAGCTGTGAGAGAGCTGCCATCCAAGGGCTTTGTCAGGTGAAGGTGCTGGAGGCAACAACAAACCGTTGAGGGAACAGAGGTGAGGATGAAGATGGGGCTGAGGAGGCAAACAGAGATTTCAGAGCTGTCCAGGCAGAGGCAGTGCTGGAGGTGTTGCCCCTTCCCCAAGCACTCTCTGAGTTTCTCAGCCAGCATGAGCTGGAAACGTCCCAGAACCAAGCAAACAGCCCAGGAGAAGTTGATCTCTGGGCTAGTGGGGATGGTGCCTGCAGAGCAGGTGAAGACAAGGTTGTAGAAGCCAGTTAAGAGTGAGGGCAGTGGGATACATCTGTTTTAAACCTTCCTGCATGGCTCTGCCACAGTTTAAGAGTAGCCCTTCAGCAGTGCCCAAGCTCCCCTAGCAGAGCAGTTTCCCAGCTGCATCCCATGCATCTTCCCGTGGTGCCAAGACCCTTTCACCCACATTTCCCCATGCAGAAAACCTCTCAGTGCTATGGCAGCAAGAGCAGAAGCACCTGGATGGACAGATGGAGAGCAGTTGTTCCATCACTGCTGAAGTGCTGAGCCCACTGGAGGTTTTGGGGAACCCAATTCTGCCGTGGGGCTGAGCACTCACAGCTCACTGAGGAGGAAGTGAAGGATGCAGCTCTCAGTCAGGAACAGCACTGGGTGTTCCACAGCTCATCTGAGCACCAGGGCTGTTCAGGGCAGTCTGAGCACACAACACACTGCATGTTCTTGCAGCCAAACCCAGCTCAGGAGGGTCTGTTCTGCATCCTGGTACAGCACAGGCCCTGAGCTTAACTCTGAAAGTATAATAAGAAGCCCCTCTAATAGACAAATTTAAGTGGTCCTAATGATACCCACCCTTTTTTTTTCCTTTACAGTAACCAATGGGAAAGCCACCTCAAGCTGGTTTTGCCCCATCCTATTTCTGTCTCCATCTCTCATTTCCTTCTATCCAATATTACCTTCCAAATTCCTACTCTGATCCTTGGATAATTCAAACATATTGCATTGCTTTACAAACTGTGTTATTTTATCCCTTTCACCTGCCACTTTTCTTTTATATAAACACTCATAACTCCCAACATATCACTTTAACTCTTTGACTGTCACTGGAAATTGAACCAGCTGAGACTTTCACAGGGGAAACTCTTTCTGCTCCTCTTCTTCTCTGTTTTGTGTGTTAAGCCAAACAAAATTTTACTTGCCTTAGCACTGTCTTCAGATAATTTTACTTAAACTCTGCCTATTTTTCCAACTTCTGGCCCTATTGTATCTGTCTAGGCCTCACTTGTGGTAAAGCTGTCTTAATCACAGCTTCCTGTTGAGACCTACTTATTTCTTGCCCCAACCATCACCTCTCAGGATGTGAAGGCACTGAGCTGTGCACAGGATACAAGATTCAGATACATGCACACCCCCAGCACATCTCACACCAGTTTCCCATCCCAATGCAGTGAGCATGGACAGCACCAAGAGCAGGAGCTGAACAAAACACTCCCAAATGAGGAGAAATTTCCTGATGCTCCTCTCACACCACTGCCATCACCTAAAGTCCAGGCCTGCCTCATCCTTGATGTTGGATCTGAGCTCAGAGATGCTCAACATCACATCTTGCAAATCAGCAGAGCTCAGGTAAGCCAGAAACAAGCCATGGTGGAGCTGCAGAACAATAAGCACAGCAAGCAAAGGGGAAAAGTTGCAAGCTACAGCTCCCCTACAAACAAAAAACAGGAGCACTTCTCATCCTCACATCCATCACCCAGGGATCCTCTTCAGTTCTTGGGCTTAGCTGTGCCTGCACTCCTCAGGACCCAGATCCACGTCCTGTAACCACAGGATCAGCTAAGTCATCTCAAATCCTTCAAAACATTAATCCACTCGGTCTTCCCAACCTTAATCTGTTTTGTTTCCCCTAAGTTCCTTCAGGATCAAAGAGGGTTTTTGCTGGACTTTGCTAAAGCAGGGTTTTGCTTTTGCCTGCAAAACATCCTGCTGGATATGCTACTTTGGCCAAGTGCTCCTCACTGCTGGGCCACCACAGCCAGCAGCCTGCTCCTCTGCCTCCCATGCACTACTACCCTGTCCCCAGCTGGGATGCCATCCCAGTCCCATAAATATGTCATGTACAAGGCAGGTGAGGCGTGTGCAGGGAAGGGATGTGAGCACAGCTTTTCTGCTCCCATGAGAAGACATCTCCTGACATCTATCAGTGGATGCTGTCACCTTCTTCCAGGACTACCTTCAGCAATCTTTGGCCAACATTTTGAGGAAAAGGACCACAGCATGAAGGTCTTGGGAGGCCCCACACTAACCATGGACCTCCTGGCCAGAGTGCTCTGCCATGAAACCCACACACTGCATCACCCTCTCACCAGCACCCCTCCAAACCAGACCTCAGGAGCTAACAGTAGGACCAGATGGACTACAGCTGTGCCATGAGGGATGGCTGTTTGGAAACAGCTCACAAATCAGGGGGGATCCCACAGCCCTCTGAAAAGTGCTGCTGGCTGCTTTGCCATGAGCCTCAAAAGCTGCCTAGAGGTGCCTGGGTTAACAGGGCTGCTCCACTGAGATCCCCTGGCTCAGGCAGGGTCACTGCTGCTCTGTGTCGCAATGCCTCTCTGAGTCATCTGTTTCCTCCCAGTCACTGAAAATGGCCTCAAAGTTTGTACAGATGGTGCTTAATCCCCATTTGGACAATAGGTGTTTGGACTTTTAAAGGACTGTTACTGAAGGAAAGCAGGGGCAGGGAGAGAAGGGTGGGAGAGGGCACAGGCAGGACAACAGGATGCAGGCCAGCAGGGCAGCGAGCCAGGCAGGGCTAAGCATCCAGCAGGGATGGAACCACAGGACAGGCATCCTGGTTTAGCACAGAGGCTCAAAACAACAGTCAGTGCTAAATCTCAGAGGCATGAGGACCAAGGAATCATGTCCACCCCAAAGAGCTGAGTCTGCCTGGGGTTTTCAGTCCTTAACTGGCTCAGAGCCCTCTCCCTGCACGTTGCCCTGGGGTCAACATGCCTTGGGCCAGCAGCATGGTCATGGCTGCATGAAAGATGGTGGTAGGGTTGGTGGCCTCTTCCCAAGGGCAGGATAGTACCTGGCAGCACTTCTTCCTGCCCTAGATCCCACCCAGCTCTGGGGAAGGACATCCCCTCCCACCTGGATGGACAGCTACAGGAAACAAGGTGAAGCTGACCTGCTCAAAGAGGAATGATGGTGTGTCCAGCCTGCAAAGGTAAACACTCAGCAGCCCACAGCCAGCATCCAGGGTTTGGGTGCCAGCATGCCTAGAGGTCCCAGAAATGCTCTTTACAACACACAGGGTGGTGCTTTCAAGGCCTCTCCACCCCTGCTTGCCCTCAGCTGTGCTCATATCAAGGTGAGTGAACTCTCCCACCACCCCAGCACTGAAACAATGGCAGGGGCCACGTACAGTGGAAGGACAGGAATGGAGGGGGTCACCTCATGCTTGAGCAAGGGAGAAGCCCTTCTGTGGAGCAAAATCCTCCATTCCCACCAGTCAGAGCACTGTGGGACTTAAAAACAAGCATGAGAGCAAACCTAGGTGAGCCAATGCAGGAAGAACCAGCAGGGCTTAGCAGGGGGATTTGGGGCTGGGAAAGCCTCTTGCCCACCAGTCCTCCCTCTCCATCCTAAAAGAGATGATGTGCAGCAGGGAAGGGGGTCTCTGTCTCCCCCCCAGAAACAGAGCATCACATCTCCACACTGGGGCTGCTGAGAAACAGGGTCACAGCCAGAACACCTCCACTCCCTGCAGATTCACTGGGGCTGATGCAGCCAGGAGAGGTGAGACAGCAAAGCCCTCAGCAAAGCAGCGTGGGGCCAGCCCTCCTCCCCCAGCCACGCCTGCTCTCCCTGTCGTGCATCCCTTTGACACAGCCCCACACTTCTGAAGCAATTAGCAGCTGAACTGAACGAATTCCCAGCACGGTGGGTCCAACACAAACAGCACAGGCTGGCCTATGCCCCACACCTCCATGCCTTTTGGAGGGCCTGGGTGTCCCTGCCAAGAGCAACACAAATAACCCACTGCTTCTCCAGGTTCAGAAGCAGCCCTGGAGGACTGCAGTGTGATGGCTGGGGCTGAACTCTGCTGCAGGCTGCTATGCCAAGAGAAAAGCAGCCTGTGTTGAGCAGGTCAGGAGGGAGGCAAGGACAAGGGTTCGTGTATGCACTGCCTGTCCCAGAGGCTGGGGAGGAGGCTGAGGGCAGGGGCAGGCAGCAAGGGAACCCTGAGCCAGGGCATGGGGTATTTCATGGAGAAGGGACTTGCAAACAGCACCTGCAGGGTGTTTATCAGTCCTGCCAAGGCTCCAGCAGCTGAAATAACAACCTGGGGAAAGGGGGAAAATGCTGTGGGCCCCCTTGCCCCAGCCCTGCTTGGCTAGGTGCTGCTGGGATGCAGAGGCTTGGGGGTCACCACAAAGACCAACCCATCCCCTCTGGAGCCAGGGATGTTCCTGGGCTTGGTGACAGTCCCTGGCAGGGCTTTGGGACTCAGCAGACTCCTGCTCGTGTCAGAATCACTCAATGCAGCAGCACAAGCAGGGTGGACACGCTTTTCTGAGGCATATCAAGATTTTGGATGAAATGGGTTAAAATCAGGCACCTCCTCTCCAGGGACATCATCTCAGGACAAAAAAGGGACCCAGGCTGCTCTCCAGGAGGAGCGGAGGCACGATGGCAGCAAACCCTTCCCCCAGGCAGCTGGGTGGGAAGAAGAGCTGGAAGGAGGATCTGGAAAATGACAGGCCTGCCAGTCTGAGCATGGAGCAAATCATCCTGAGTGCTATCACACAGCACATACAGGACAACCAAGGGATGAGACCCAGCCAGCAGGAGCTTAGCAAGGGCAGGTCCTCCTTGATCAAATTTCTCTCCTTTTATGACCAGTTGACCCACCTAGGGAATGAGGGGAAGGCTGTAGATGCCCACCTGGACTTCAGCAACGCCTTTGACACGGTCTCCCATGGCATACTCCTGGAAAAGCTGGCAGCCCACAGCTTGGACAAGTACATCTGCAGTGGGGGAAGATGAACTGGCTGACAGCCAGGCCCAGAGAGTGGTGGTGAATGGTGCTGCACCCAGCTGGTGGCCAGTCACTGATGGTGACCCCCAGAGATCAGAGCTCAGCCATGTTTAATATATTTACTGATGATCCAGATGAGGTGATCAAGTGTACCCTCAGTAAATTCATGGACAACACCAAGCTGGGTCAGAATGTTTATCTGCTGGAGGGTAGGTAGGCCCTGCAGAGGGACCTGGACAGGCTGAATAAATGGGCTGAGATCACTGGCATGAGATTCAACAAGACCCAGTGCTGGGTCCTGCACCTTGGCCACAAATAACCACATGCAGCACTACAGCCTGGGGCAGAGTGGCTGGAAAGTGGCCCAGGGAAATAAGATATGGGGGTGCTGGTCAACAGCAGCTGAACATGGGCCAGCATGTGCCCAAGAAGGCCAAGGTGGCCAAGAAAGCCAGTGACATTGTGGCCTGTGTCAGGAACAGTGTGGCCAGGAGGAGCAGGGAAGTGATTCTCCCCCTGGACTGGCACTGGCAGGCCACATCTCAGGTGCTGCAGGCCTCAGTTCAGAAAGGACACAGAGTAGGTCCAGAGAAGCAATGAAGAGCACATGTCCTGTGAGGAGCAGCTGAGGGATCTGAGCCTGCAGAAAAGGAGGCTCAGAGGGGACCTTCTTGCTCTCCACAAGTCCCTGACAGGAGGGTGTAGCCAGGTGGGGGGTCAGGCTCTGCTCCCAGGCACCTGCCCAGTGGAGTCACTGTCCCTGCAGGTGTTTAGGGCACTCAGTGCTGACATGATGGTGTTCATAGGCTGGACTCAATGATCCCAGAGGTCTTCCCAACTTAACTGATTCTGTAGTTCAGTGTCTCCTCAGTGTATTCCAGTGTGCTCAATGGCTGGGACTGGGCTGCTGCTGTATCCCCAGGGTCTTATCCTCAGCTGGACAGGAGGATGAAGGAAGCCACAAGTACAAAACATGGCTGGAGGTGGTGTCTACAAATGCCACAGCAGTGGCAGCTTATTTTGGGAATGTTGTGCAGGCAGCTGAACCAGGACATCTGCCCTGCACATTCACACCCTTCCCATGCAAGGACTTTCACAGACAAGGAAAGAGCCAGGGATGCAGAGAGATAAACCTCCAAAAGCCATGACTGAACAGAGTCTGCCTCAAACTCCAGGCCAGCTGGACTGACCCAGCACACCATGGCACCAGCCCTGCCACAAAGCAGACTAACCCAGCATTGCCACAGCTGCAGACAGAATGATTCCTTTGGAATTAAGGAATTGCTGCAAGCACTGCTCAGGCTGGTGAGAGTTTAGAAAAAACAATGTTTCTCTTTTGTCTTGGTTCCCCAGATGCCAGCTCCTCCCCAGAATAGAGAAGAACCTCCCAGGAGAGATGCCAATATACAGCCAGTTGGGTGTCAACCCCTGCTGTTGGATGTGTTGGGGGTGTCTGGTCCTTCAAGCTGTGACTACACCTGTAGTGACCAAAATGATCCTTGTCACTGCCGTGACATCAGGACAGATTCATTCTGCCTTCAACCAGGCTAGAGGAGGGAAGCACACAAGGAGCCAGAGCTGGCAAGCTCAGCAAGCAGATTCAGGGGCTTTTTGGATGGGACAGTGTCAAAAGACTGACAGACCCAGCTGCATACTAGAGCTCTGGTTCCCTGACATGTTCCCAGGAATGAAAACACAACACAGACCTTCCCAAATGAGCACTCTGGTCCCAAGACATGCCCATGGGTCATTGGAGCCAGCAGTAGCTCCTCCAGTGTCACTTGTTTTAATGTGACACTACTTACTTACCTTACTCACCCTCATTTTCCAAGACTCCAGAAGCCAGTGTTGGTCTTTGGATACATCACTGCTGCAAAGCTGCAGGATTCCTCAGACACCCAGGAAGGAGCCTACATCCCCCCAGCTTTCTTGGTGTGCCTTGGGGCTTGGTGCAGAGAGACAAGGGGGTCTGGCAATGGAATCACAGCACATGGAAGCTCCCCTACAGCTCCAGCTGTGGCAGGACCTGCAGGGTGCACCATGCTTTCCAGCACTTCCTGGACTGCTTTTCCAGCAGCTCCTAACTCCCCCCAAGACAGTAATAAAAGGCATCTGGCACATTGTCCTGGTTTAACCCCAGCCAGCAGGCAAACCCCTCACAGGCACTCACTCACTGCCCCACCAGTGGTATCAGAGAGGGAATTGGAAGGGTAAAAGCTGGAGAACTCATGGGTTGAGATAAAGACAGTTCAATAGGGAAACCAAAAGCCACAAACACAAGCAAAGAAAAACGAATTAATTCACTGCTTTCCATGGGCAGGCAGGTATTCAACACCTCCAGGAGAGCAGGGCCCCATCCCATGGAACAGCAACTTGGGGAGACAAGCATCATCACTCTAAATGTGCCCCCTTTCCTCCTTCTTCCCTCCAGCTTTATACACTGAGCATGATGTCCTGTGGGCTGGAATATCCCTTTGGTCAGTTTGGGTCACCTGTCCTGGCTGTGCCTCCTCCCAACCTCTTCCCCAGCACAGCCTTAGGAAAAGCAGAAAAGGCTTTGGCCCTGTGTGAGGCCCATTCAGCAATAACAACAACATCTCTATATTATCTACCCTGCATTCAGCAAAATTCAGAACACAGCCCCACATCAGTCACTGTGAAGACAGTTAACTCCACCCCCAGCCAAAACCAGCACACAAAGACAGGGAATAACATGGCTGTAGCTCAGGGGCTCCATTATCAGTACACAAATACATGTCCCTCCTCAGAAGCAGGGGACAGGCAAGAAATGGACTGGAAATCTGGCTTCAGTCATGACACAAATGCAGAGCACACTTGGAACAAAACCAGGGCACTGGGGCTGGGCTGTGATTCTGCCAGGCAAGGCAAAGGGGGGAGCCAGACTTACCTCCACCTCCAACACAAGCACCACCCTGGCATCACTGCATCAGCAGTGAACCTCTAAGTACACAAACAAGTCAGATTTAAAGCTGGGAAAGGGCACTGGACATCACTCTTGGATCCAGTAATGGCATTGTAGCTGGCTCAAAACGTTTTCAGCAGCTGCCATCACCCTGGAACTCCCCTCAACAGAGACAGTCAGTGCTCCATCCTCTTCCCACCCTAAAACCCTGCCCTGGAGGCAGTGTCCTGAGTCTCTGTGCTTTGGGAAGGGTGGCCACAGCCTCAGCTAACCCTCAGCACACAGCAGGGGTGTCTGCCATTCCCTGCTCTCTTCAGCAGCTTGGCCCCACGCAGGACAGGAGCAGCAGGCTGAGCAGCAGCACCCCCAGCTCACAGTGTGCTGGGAGAAGTTTTAAACATCACAACAGTAAACTGCACCTTCTGCAGATCTGGAGCCCCCTATGCAAACTTTGTTATCTTTACAACCAAAGCTCCAATCTTCCTGAGAATGAAATCGGGTCTCTTAGACCAGGACTATTGTTCTCTAACCTAAATTGCTGTAGGTCACAGGAGGGGACAGAGATCCATGATCATCCATTGTCTGGGTGGGTTTGTTAGAAATAGTTTGACAGATTAACCATGTTGGAGCCAGGCTGAAGCCAAGGCAGGATGAAACCAGAGGAAAGCAGAGTAAGGGAATGACAGTCAAATGAGGGGAGGTTGAGGGGAGGAATCAAACTGCAGAGGCAGAGCCAGCACCATGCAGTGGGCAGGGACCCCAGGAAGGACCAGGGCAAAATGGCTTTAAACTGAAAGACAGTAGGTTTAGATTAGATAGGGAGAAATTCTTCCCATGAGGGTGGTGGTGCCCTGGCACAGGTTTCCCAGAGAAGCTGTGGCTGTCCTATCCCTGGAAATGCTCATGGCCAGGGACTGGGGCAACCTGATCTAGTGGAAGGTGTCCCTGCCCATGGCAGGGGAGTAAGATGAGCTTTACGGTCCCTTCCAGTTCAAATCAGTCTGGATTATTGTCAAAAAGCAGATGGCCATAGCACCATGTGAAGGCTTTTCTGCATCCACTGTCCACCAGTGAAGGGTGACACAAGTACTACATGCACTCCACAGTCCCACTAGCACTGTGGACACATCACACAGGCCAGACCCTCCTCTTTCCTACCAGGGTTACCAGTGTATCTGAACATACACCTCAGCCAGGTCACCCCAGACAAACCCTGTTCTGTCTCCATCCATACAGGACTGAGGAACAGGACAGGCTTGATCAGGGCACGAGGTCAAAGCTCAACACTCCTAAAGGCCCACCAAGCAACATAATCCCATCTTCAAAGCAATACTGCTCTCTAATCATGGCAGCTGAGCTCCAGCCAGACACCACAGCCAGGTTTTCAAAGGTATTTCAGTTCCTCATCATACAGATTAAAGTCTGGAGGGATTTTCAGAGGCACCTTAGCACATGCATCCATCAAGTTCCTGAATTACTCAGGCATCTCAAAAGTCTCCTGCTCTGCTGCAGCAACAGCCATGTCCCCACATTCCCTGGCCAGTATCTGTAGCTGGTAGCAGCTCTTCCATGTCCCATGAAACCTTGGCAGACTCCAGCTTCATCACTCCCAGCAGATAGAAGATGCTCCCACTCTTCACTGAACCTCAAAGGAAAAGTCCATGCCTGGCACCTTATGTTCACGCAGGAAAGGCAAAAGGCCCAGGAGCCAAAGCTGGAGAGAGGCAGTGTTCTGCTGGCATCCTTGGGATAGGCTCCAACTCAGAGCAGTTTCTTTGACCAAAGAGGCCAAACCACCCCAGGTTACCAGGGCTAAAGACAACAGGAGACAGCACTGAGATAGAGTCTATCTACAGAGATAGACAGGGTGTCTGGGCAGCATTCTACCCACCCTGGGCCATGGAACATCCTAAGCAGGAAGGCACCCACAAGCATCATTGAGTTCAGCCCCTGGCCCTGCACAGGACATCCCCAGCAATCCCACCCTGTGCCTGAAAACATTGTCTGAACACTCCTGGAGCTCTGGCAGCCTTGGGGCCGTGACCATTCCCTGGAGAGACTGGACAGTGTCCCATCACCCTGTGGAGGAAGAATCTTATCCTAACATCCAGCCTTAACCTCCCCTGACAGAGCTTCATGCTGTTCCCTCAGGATCTGTCACTGGTCACCAGAGAGCAGAAATCAGCATCTGCCCCTCCACTGCCCCTTGTGAGGAAGCTGTGGACTGCAATAAGGTTTTGGATTGGGGTACCCGAGGGGGGACTGTGCCCATAAAGCACTCCACGGGGACAAAGCATCAGGGCAAACACTCACTGAGGATATGCTTGCTGAGGGAAACCCAAACTGCTCAGCGTAGTCAGTGGATCAAACTACCCCACTAAACCCCCAAGCCTCTGTCCTCCTCCTCCTGGTCCTGTGTTAACGAGGGCTGGGTTCATCTGAAAGAAGCCAAAACCAACAGCAGCAGCCACGGGAGCACAGCTGGGTGAGGCTTGCTCAGCCGATGCTGCAGCTCCAGCACAGCTGTAAACAGCTCAGCAGTTTGTGCACGCCCCACTATTGATGTTATACAAAGGAGATGGAAATGTAAATTACTGCACTGGAGCCACAGCCGGTGGCTGCTGGTGCAGACGGCACCAGCAAAAAGAAATCCAACTCCTCCAGCCCTCTTCTTGGCACTGCAGCCAATGACCGCGCTGGCCAGGAACGAGCAAAGCCTTTACATGTTTGCCATCTAGTGGGCTGGGGACAAGCTGACAGCGGCTGTCCTGCAGGAGTTCACCTCTGCCTGGGGCACGGGCAGCTGCCTCCAGCCCCCTGAAGCTCTGCAGGGCAGGCAAGACAGCGACCAGCACCTTGCAAAGAATCCTGCAGATAGAGCCCAGCTCTGGGAGAACATGGCTGGGGACACATCAGGGCAAGGGGGCTGTGCTTATGTGGTGAGAGCCCAAAAACCCACCCCAGGCAGCTAGGGTGGTGCCATCACAGCCAACACCAAGCTGGGTGGGAGTGTGGATGTGCTGCAGGGCAGGAAGGCTCTGCAGAGGGATCAGGACACACTGCATTGATGGGCCAAGGCCAATTGCACAAGGTTCAGCAAAGCCAAGTGCCAGGTCCTGAACTTGGGTCACACCAACCTCAGACAGTGCTCCAGGCATGCAGAGAAGCCTGGAAAGCTGCTGGGCAGAGAAGAACCTGGGGGTGCTGAACATGAGCCAGTGGCAAAGCAGGAGCAGGCAGTGACTGCTCCCCTGTGCTGGGCACTGGGGAGGCCCCACCTCGAATCCTGGGTCAGTCCTGGGCTCCTCATGGCAGGAAAGAGATTGAGGGGCTGGAGCATGTCCAGAGGAGGGAATGGAGCTGGGAAAGGGTCTGGGGCACCAGGAGCAGCTGAGGGAGCTCCAACAGAAAAGGAGGCTCAGGGGGAATCTGACAGGAGGGGACAGCCAGGAGGGGCTGGGGCTCTGCTCCCAGGGAACAGGGGCAGAATAACATGAAATGGCCTCAACCTGTGCCATGAGAGGTTTGGATTGGATATTAGGGAAAATTTGTTTGCTGAGAGGCTGTTCAGATATTGGAACAGGCTGCCATGGCAGGGGTGGAGTCACTACTCCCAGAATTGTTAAATAATGTGTGGATGGGGCACTGGAGAACATAATTTAATGGTAAACATGGGTTGATGTTGGACTCAGTGATCTTAAAGGCCTTTTCCAACTTAAATCTAAATGATTCTATGGTTCTAATTAGAAAACAAGGAACCAGCTGCCTGTCCTGGGTGGTCTCTCTTTTCCATCTGCTGAGCAGGAATGGAGCTGCAGCAGCAGTGCCCTCCCAGTGCAGTGATGGTATTGATGGAGCTGGCTGTAGCAACCAGAGCTCATGTGGAATGGAGTGGAATGGAATAGAATAGAAATAGAATAGAATAGAATAGAATAGAATAGAATAGAATAGAATAGAATAGAATAGAATAGAATAGAATAGAATAGA
>JANRGV010000055.1:2399656-2445092 GCA_024734035.1 Alethe castanea
GTGTTCCCGAAGCAGGGTGTGCTCTGGGCAGCATGCCAAGCACCCAGCCGTTTTAACCCTTTGCTTTATGTTTGTCTTTTATTGTCTTTTTTATTAAACCTTTTCATTCTCCCAAGACAGTGAACTGTGTTTTTCACACTTACCATGTTTATGTTTCTCCTCCACTCCCTGAAGGTTCAGGTGCTGGCTCCCTGAAGCCCCAGTTTTATTCACGACACCAAGTCCAGAGCCTCTCTGAGCTGCAGCAGAGCCCAGCACTGGGCAAGTGAGCATCCCAACACAGAATCCCATGGCACATCCTCCACTCCCAGCTTCCCTGGACCCCAGCTGGGGAGCTGGTGCTGCTGGGCATAGATCTGGCAATGCAGAACGTGCCTTGCTCTCACCCTGCAGCACAGAACTCAGCTGAGCTCACCCCAGAGATCTCTTGTTAAGTCTCTGCCCTTTGGATGTTGTAGCTTTTTTTTTTTTCTTACCCAGTAAATGTCAGATGTAAAACACCTAAACAGAGCACAACCTCAAGGCATAGTTGTTTGGTTTTTTTTTCCAGCAGTGCTAGAGAGAAGAGATTTCTCACCTGCTTGTTCCATAACCTGTGGATTTTATGCTCAGTTTCAAAACATGCACACAATGTATTGATGCTCCTTCTCCAATTTCAAATGCTCACAGAGAGTGAGGGTGGTGAGGACAGGTACTTCTGTTCTCCCTTTCCCAAATAACTGCAGATAACTCCAGATCCCAGCAGGGATGTAGGATTTGCCCTTTGTGTCTCGAGCAGGTGCTCCCATTGCAGGATACAACACAGCTGTCTGTGTTTTATAAGAAGACAGAGGTCTAAGTGTCTAAACATAGGAATAAGTTTCATGCTCCAAATCCCAATTTCACAAGTTGCCTAAGTGCTGCTCTTGGAAAGACACGTGAACTCATGTGGAAGAAGCTCCACACAACCTGTGTCATTGTCATCTCCAGGGCAGAGCCGTGGCCATCCCTGTGCTCAGCATCACCCTTGGCACCAGCCCTCCTCTCTGAGCCTGCTCTTTCCATTCTCACTCCAGAGCTTGCAGGTCCCCCCAGCTCAGCACCACATTCCATCCCTGCTCCTCAGTTTAGGAGGTGCTGCACACCACAGAGCCGGAGCCCATCATGAATTTAGCCAGAAGAACATTGTCATGATGAGGGATGAGCGTGTGGAGGAGGAAGGAGTTGAACATTAATAACAGTGGACAAGACTTGTCTGCATTGATGGATGGTTCTAGTACCAGGAAATCAAAACAGATTTAGACTGGACTCGGGACAATTTGCAAATTGGGCCAAAACAGATGAACCCATGAGAACCTTTTTGTTTCTCTGTGCCCTCAAAACAGCATTGCAGAAACATAAAAAGAAACAAAGCTCTCTTCCCCACTTGGATCCCAAATTGCTGTTTCAGAAGACAGAACCTTTGAACAGGTGTCTGTGGGGTGTTTGTGAGGAGGTTTTGGTGGAGAGAACCCCATGGGAGAGCAGGGGCTCCCTGCAGACCGTGCAGGACCTGCCTTGGAGCAGATGGAGGCTCCTGGCAGGAATCACAGCCTGCAGGGGAAGGGAATGAGAGAGAAAGAAGCCTCTACAGCCTGACTGCAGCCCTGACTTGCACTGCCTGTTCTGTGCAGAAGGGCTTGCTGTGACCTCTGATGGCAGCAACAGGGGCACAACAGGACTCAGAATTAGGTCAGCCAAAGAAAGGGGGAGGAAAGATCCTTTTCCTTTGTGGGTCTTTCTGATTCCAACTACCTAAATCAATAATTTAAACTGTTTAAAATATATATATATTGATGTTTTTATGTGTAATTTGGCACTAAAATAATTTCCAAGCTGAGTCTGTTTAGTCCACAACAATGGGGCTCTGAGTAACCAGATCTAGTGAGGGCCATCCCTCCTTGATGATCTTTGAGGTCTCCCTCCAAACCCAAACCATTCCATGATTTCTAGGATGATTTCTGAGATGATTTCCATGATATTTGGTAAAAGGTCTTCCATCTTCATCTCAGCCTATGAGTTTTCTTGTTCCTGATCTTCCAAACCTTTTCCCCTCCTGCTGCAGGGAGCAGTGAGTGAGCAGCTGGGCAGGACTTTGGCCCCTTACAAGGACCAGCACACCAGTGTCCACTCCTTCTTACCAGAGGTGTAAGTCTGCCTAATAAAAAATGCTTTCATTTTCTCCTTTCTGCCTGTATCTGCTCATCAGTGTGTAATTAATTAATTACCACTCCTGCCAGTGGTTCACCCACCACAGGTCTGAGCTGTAACACCCAACTTGGCTTCAGTTCTCAGCTCCCAGAGCTGATCACAAGGATGTCCAGAAGAAAATCCTACACAGCTTTTATTGGAAATTTAAACTTTGAAATGCCAATTTAATTTAAATAATAGAATCCCAGACTGGTTTGGCTTGGAAGTGGCATCAAACCTCATCCAGTTCCACCCCTGCCATGGCAGGAATACCTTCCCCTGTTCCAGGTTGCTTCAAGCCCCACCCAATCTGGCCAAAATCTAAAGTTATGAAGATTCTAGTAATAGCACATGCAGGAAGTTTTTCTACCACCAAGGCTATTCTTTCAAAATCAGTTCTCTAAGAACTCTGTATTAGAGACAAACAGCAATAATTTGCCAGCAATAATCTCATCAATGACATGTTGTTCTTTAAGCTGCTTTTCCCTGAAATACAGCACAAAACATGCACACACATGCACATACACACACACTTTTTTCATCCTTATTCAGCAATTCTCACCTCACATTGGATCTGTGTCATTACCAGAATTTTGGTTTCTAATTTACTCAAAACATTTCTTTGCTCTATTGATTGCAGCTGTGGATTTTTCACTGAGGACCTTGAACCCCTTTATCAATTTTCTGTTCTGTTAAATGTCTCCTTCTCAGAGATTGTCAGGTATCACTCCCTCCTCCTGTTATTTAGAGCTTTTCTTTCTCAATAGTTCAGCCCAAGTCCCTGGGAGTTGGGGGCTCAAGCAGCAGGAGCTGCTGCTGCTGGAATGAGAAGATGGGCCCCGAGGAAAGAGGAATGTGGGACAGACAGATGGGGCAGGATGGAGGGGGGTGGTTTGACTCAGATACCTCGAGGGTCTGGGAAGAGAGGAAATGGATGGGTGCCTGAGAGATGAGATTGCTGTTGGCAGCATCACAGGCTGGGGAGTGAGGAACTGCGACAAGCAGTTTAGAAATGTGAGCCATGGGGGGTCTCCCCTTGGTCTGCAGCTGTGCTCCTGAGCTGCTCCGGCCACTTGGGAGCTCTGCAGGTTCTGGGCTGGTGACAGGCTGTCACTTCACTGATGGAGGCAATGCTGGCCAGCTGCAGGGAGGGCAGGCAAAACACAGGGAAGGAGGAGAGGGAGTGGAGAAAGATGCTCAAGGAGCAATAAAATCAGTGGTGAACACAAAGGAAACACAAAGCCCTCATAAAGAGGAGAGCTATCAAGAAGTTAAAGAAAGCAAAGCACAAGCAGCATGAGCTGTGAGAGGGTCTGGGAGAAATCACATCTCCAGCAATGGAGTCCTTCCCATCCCCCAAACATTCTTCATATTGAGAATAATGAATGCTTCCATTTAATGAGAGAATGAGGTGGGGAGCTCCTGCACAATCCCTCTGCCCTTGCTGGGATTCTGGAGCACATTCCCTTCCCCTGCCCCACAAAGGAATTGTCTTTGCAGCCCATTGTAGCCGGTGAAAAGCCACAGCCCAAAGCCAGGGAAGCCACTGCAGCACTTTGTGCAAAATGTGGAACACATCCCTGTGGATCCCAGAACTCCAATCCCTCTATTCCCACACTGAAAGATGGAATTTATGCTCCAAATCCAGTGGCTGTCTTCTCCTCCTCAGAGCCACAGAATCCCAGACTGGTTTGGGTTGGAAGGGACAGAAAAGCTCATCTCATTCCATCCCTGCCATGGGCAGGGACACCTTCTACTATCCCAGGTTGCTCCAAAGTTGTTTGATCCATCCTGGCCTTGGAGACTTCCAGAGACCCAGGGGCAGCCACAGCTGCTCTGAACATTCTTGTGGTGCTCTTCTCTTGTGCACAGATCCCTTTCCTTGGTTGACCTATGATCCTCACCCTTTTCCACCACTACCAAACATCCCTCTGCAATTTTCCTTACAAGAGATTACGAGAGGAGCACCAACATCTGAGCCTGTCAGAGTGGTGGTGAGCCAGCAAAGCAACCTGTCATGGACAGCACCTCTGGCCAGGAAATCCTCCTTGGAATGTGGCATGCCTGGAACTGAGCCAGCAACCAGAACTTGCAACCAAAAACTAAAACCTGCAGGTCCAGAGTTGTTCCAGCTGCACCTGCTGCCCATTGTGCCTGGTTCTGCACAGCTCCACACACAGTGAGTTATGCAAATAATGCCTTCAGCTACTTCTTTTTTATGTTTTCAGACTGTTTATCCCCAGCTTGAAGCATAAAATTGTGGAAATGGGGAATGGAAAAGTATGGTTTGGTTCATGGAATCTGGATTCTGCACATGTTGCTCCTGTCTTGTTTCTTAGGATGAGAATTAAGAGGCAGGACAGGGGGACGTGGCCCCAAGTTGTGCCAGAGGAGGTTCAGATTGGATAACAGGAAATTTTTTTTCATCAAAGACTGGTCAGGCACTGGCACAGACTGCCCAGAGCAGTGGTGGAGTCACCATCTCTGGGAGGGTGCAAAAAATTTGTAATTGTGGCACTTGGGGACCTTTAATGGTGACCATGGCAGTGCTGGGGCAATGGACTCAATCTTAGAGAGCTTTTCCAACCTCAGTGATTCCATGATTCTGCAAATTCCGTGATCCAGCAAATGCAGAGGATAGCAAACCTTCCAGGTGGGCAAACCACACACACAAAGCTGTATCCCATTTCCTCACTGGTTGGATGTGCAGGGGGTTTGGTCTCCTTCTTTGGCTATTTAATACCAAAACCCCTGTGCATTTTGAAAAGTAGGACAAGGAAGAGACTTCTGCAAACAAAAGATGCACCTGGAGAGAGGGAAGAGGAACATGGAAAATAGTCACCCACTCCATAGGGGGAATAATAAAAAATGTAATTGGCCTTTGCAGGCAGAACTTTCTGGGTTTTGTGACGTCTGTATTGATTATTTCAGGTATTTTTGTGTGGGTTTTTGGTTGGTTGGTTGCTTAGGGGTTTTTTGTTGCTTTTGTCTTGGTTGGGGTTTTTTTTTTTTTTTTAATTTTGGGGTTTTTTTCCAAAAAGATGAATCTGACCTTGAAAGAATTTTCAACCTTTAAAACCAAAGCTATGGAGCTGTGAAAGGAGCTGTTAACCAGGAGCAAAAGACATTTCCACATGGGTTTTCAAGTAGTTCCTGAGGCTGCTTTTCCAGTGGACTTTGCATCAGTCCTTGTATCCAAACCAGCAGCAATTACCAAGAAGATTAGAAAGTTGCCCACTGGTGTCAGGAACAGCAGTCCCAGAGAAACAGTCTAATTAAGAATCAAATAATCCAGCATTTAGATAAATGCAGAGTAGCTTGATTGGGTCAAACCATCAGAGCTGCTGAAGGGAGAAGCGTGTCTTGTTAACCTGGAAAAGTTAATAAAATCCGAGGGCAAGGTGACCCAAGTGCGTGTCATTTCCTTGGATTTTGAAAACACTTTTTATAAGGTTCCTCATAAAAGACATAAGGAAAATAAATAGGTATAGGAGAGAGGGGAATGAGTCATAATAACTGATTTCATTAAAAGATACAAATCAAAGAACTAAAATGGAAGTTTGCTCCCCAGAGGGGCAGAGGTAAGAAAAGGGTTTTGTCAGCGTTGTTTTTTACAGTCTTTAATTAAATATTAAAACCAATGTTAATTATATTGTTAATGGAAAACATGAATTTAAAGATATAGGAAATACCAAACATCCAACTTTTGTAACAAGGCTCTGAACTGTCCATAACTTTAAAGTGGATTTCCTTGGCCCTTTGCCACAAACACCCAAAGAAACTTCTCTTAAAATCAAAACCAACAACGAACCACAGAGATTTTATCTGAAAAAATGATAAGAACAAGGAGGTTTGTTTTTTTCCAGTCTGCCTGCCAGATCCAGCAACCTGATGCTGTTCTGGGCTGGAATAACCCTGCACAGGAAAAGTCATGTCAGTCACTGAGTTTGATGTCCCCTTCTGGCTTCTGGAGCTTGGAGGAATGAGGACTGTCCATGAATTCACACATTAAAAAAGTTGAAAGACACACACACAAAAATGTCCTGAGTACTTCAGTTTCTTGTGGGTTCACCTAAGCAAACAGAATACTCTGAATACTGGGAAAAGAAGAAAGAAGATGTGTGATTTTTTGCACTCTGGTCACTCATGGAGAAAAGGAGGATTCAAAGAGGAGCTGGTATGTGAGTGTTCCTTTTTCCTTCACTGAAGATGGTGAGATGTTGAAGCACAGCATCTTTCATGGCAAATAACGAGTCAATTATTTCAGGTATCCCATCCGGGTGGGTGTTGTACAACTTTTGGAGTTCCTGGGAAAAAAATGCAACAAAACCAAAACAACAAAAAAGAATCCTATAATGGTTTGGGTGGGAAGGGACCTTAAAGTTCATTCCATTCCCACCCCTTGCCATGGGCAGGGACCCCTTCCACTATCCCAGGATTCTTCCAGCCCTCTCCAACCTGGCCTTGGACACTTCCAGGGATCCAGGGGCAGCCACAGGTCTCTGGGCACCCTGTGCCAGGGCCTCCCCACCCTCACAGGGAAGAACTAGGAAATAACAGATATAGCTGAGAAATGTTTCAGTGGAAATAGTGTAAACTTGAGGCCCCTGCCTTCTCCATGAAAGTTGTCAGCACTGTAATAACCATTCCCAGGTGTCAGATGTTTCCTGAAAGAGGAATAATGACAAATGGCCAATCTATTTTCATTTCATATAATAATAGACAAATCCTGGGTTGGAAAGGACCCATGGAGGTGTTGTGGTCACCCCACAGTCTGAGCAGGTCTTTAAAGACCCGTCCTGCTGCTCCAGTCATGTTTTGGCCACCCCCAGTGACGGAGATCCCACAGCCTCGCTGAACCCCTGCGCTGGTGCCTGGCCAGAGTCTGCTTCCCCACTGCTCCTGGCAGGCTGAAATCCTGACAGGGATTTAGAGAAACCAGAAGTTTATGTGATTTCGTGAAGTACCTGCTGCTCCTGTGCCTTTGCAGCTACGTTTATACACTAAGAATCAAGTCTGAACTTCATCTGCAGTGTGATTGATGCCAGAACAATCCCAGTATCAGAAGATAAAGGGGAGTTTAAATAGGATAAAGAGAGTGGTAACTGCCTCAAGTGCTCTCTGGAGCTTGCAGAACCAAACCCACACCAAACTAAGCTTCACATGAGAGGGAACCAAGAGAATGGAGCAACCTGGGGACCAGCAATGAGGGAACAAAGCCTCCTACAGATGGCAGATTTTGAGACATTCTGCTCTTGAAGGATGGACCACAGGGGACCTGGTGAGACACTGCCCTAGCACCAGGAGTCCCAGTGCCTGCCATGGTGTTTTTAATCAAGCAGCACGAAGGAGGGGTTTGTCAGATCCCCAGTGACAGTGAGGGAAGGCACAGCTGATACATCAGACTGATTAAAAGGTTCTTTTTCTCAGCTAGTGATGCAGGGCTGCAGCAGTTTGACTGTAGGAATCACACTCATGATCACTGCTCATTTTTTGTGGGGTGGGGATGCCTTGGAGGAGCCTGGAACCACGTTGAGATGGACACAGACATGTCCAAACCACTTTGAGAGACAGAGATGTAAAGAGACAAGGAGACAAGGGCAGTGGGAGGAGAAACCGAGGCACAGAGGGAGGAAGAGTTTCCTGTCGGTCTTTCAGGCTTTCAACTCTGAGCTGAAACCATCCAGTGCTCTGCCCACCCAGCGGGGGATTGGACAACATCCCAGCTTTGAAAAAAAAAAAAAATAAGCCAATTCTCCTAATTCTTTGGCCATGATTCTGGCGTTTTAAGTCTTAGATCTGTTTTTTTCCTAGTTCTGACTGGAGAAGCTGAGCATTTCTTATATCCATTGTACATCAAAATACCATTTTCATGGTCACGTTTCTGGTTCTTTGACACTATTCATGGTGACTTCTGCACTGGAAATGAGAATAAAACAGAGCATGAAATTGCAAAAATGGTACAGGATTTCAGAGCTTTGCTAGAAAGCTGAGGAAAATCCAAGAGAGAAGAGTATGAAAAGATAAAAGTTCTTTAATTTTGTATTATGTTCTAAAGCCAATGTCAATTTAAGGCATGGAAGCTGTCTTTCAGAGAGGATGGATGGTTGGAGAGATGGAAGAGCCCTCCTGTGAGGAAAGGCTGGGAATGCTGGGGGTGTCCAGTGTGGAGAAGTGAAAGGAGACTTTAGAGCGCCTTCCAGAGCCTAAAAAGGCTCCAACAGAGCAGGAGAGGGACTTGGAGTAAAGGCCTGGAGTTCCAGAATGGCTTCCCACTGCCAGAGGGCAGGGTTAGACGTGATAATGGGGAGAAATCCTTCCCTGTGAGGGTGGGGAGGCCCTGGCACTCACGAGAGCAGCACAATGACGGCCTTGCTTTCATGAGGTTCCAACACCTCAGCAGGCTCCCCTGAGCTCCATGAGGCTCCACTGTGTCACCCTGAGGTTCCTTGAGGTTCCATACCCTCACTAGGGTGTCTGTGGTTCATTGTGGCTTCTCTGAGTCTCCTTAGAGCCCTGGTTCCACTGGGTTCCATAAACTCACAATGCTCTCCTGGGTTCCAAGAGGCCTCGCTGTGTCACACAGGGGCCTTTGTTCCAAGAGATTCCATGGCCTCACCTTGTCTCCTGGGTTCCATAAGGCCTCTCTGTGACCCATTCCCTGAATGAGCAGAACCCCCCAGCATCTCCTGGGTTCCACAAGCGCCCACTGTGTCCATTTAGAGCCTTGGTTCCATGAGGTTCCAAACCCTCACAATGGTTTTGGCTTCCATAAGGCCCCCCAGTGTGTCACTTTAACATTTTGGTTCCTTGAGATTCCATAACATCAACATGGTCTCCTGGGCCCCATGAGGCCCCACTGTGTCACACTGGAGCCTTGGTTCCATTGGATTCCAAACCCTCAACATGGTCTCTTGGTTCTCTGAGATTCCAAACCCTCACCATGGTCCCTTGGTTCCATTGGATTCCAAACCCTCACCATGGTCCCTTGGTTCCATTGGATTCCAAACCCTCACCATGGTCTCTTGGTTCCATTGGGTTCCATCACCTCACAGCAGTCTCCTGTTCATCCCATGAGTAGCCGCTGTTTCAAATTTCAGCCTCAGTTCCATGAAATTCCAAGATCTCCTTGAGGCTCCATGAGGCCCTGCTGGTGCCCAGAGCAGCTGTGGCTGCCCCTGGATCCCTGGAAATGTCCAAGGCCAGGCTGGACAAGGCTTGGAGCTTGGGACAGTGGAAGGTGTCCCTGCCCATGGAAGGAGTTGGGAATGGATGGACTTAAAGGCCACTCCAACCCAAACCACTTCATGGCCTGTAGGATTCTCTGATTCCTGGGAGGATAAATGTGCAGAATGACCCTCAGGACACCTCATGGTGTGGGCTGAGGAGGTGTTGGACCCCCAGCACAAAAAGCCAATGCCGAGAAGTGAATCCAACGCTCCATGACTGACAAAAGTGACACTTGGTGACAATGTAAGAAAGACTCAGTTCTGAGGACACTTTGAGCTGCTCCTGTACAGGACGTTGCAGCAGTCACTGCTCTGACCCCCAGAGAGGGTCATTTGGATACTGGTGAGCATTCAGGAAAAAATGCAGCTTGCATTTTCCCAAGCAACTCAAAGAAAACAGAAACAATGGAATCCATAACAGAGATTGGCACCTGGTGTTGGTAACAGAACAGTGGGTGAGCTACGTGATGTTTTGGTAAAAGCATGTTTTCAGGAGGTGTTGCCTTTCCTGGACCAATGAGCTTTTTCTATTCTGTATTGCACGACCTAGCCTATAAAAGTGCAGTTGCTTTTTAATAAAGCGCTTCTTTTCTGCCTCAGGAAGAAGAACTGTGTGTGTTGCTATATTATTCACTGTTCCTAGTCTGATAGTGACAGGGTCATTTTGGAAAGAACCACAGTGGGGTTCTCTGGGCCAACCACGCTCTAAGCAGGGTCATCTACAGCACCTGGCACTAGATTGTGGCAGGTGAAATGAAAAATTTTTCCCTGCAGGAATGATTGGGCACTGGAATCGTCTGCACAGGGGGATGGTGGGGTCCCTGTCCTTGGACATGTTCAGAAAAAGCCTGGACGTGGCACTCAGTGCATGGTTTAGTACATGAGGAGGTGTTAGGACATGGGTTGGACTTGATGATCTCAAAGATCTTTTCCAGCCTGGCTCATTCTGTGGTTCTGTGAAAGGCTGGAACAGAGCCATGGAAGGCTCACAGGGAATGGGAACCTAAGGGATGCTGGAAACCAGTGGATGGAGGGAGGTGGTGCCTTGTGTCAGCAAGAAGAAATGGGGAAATGAAATATTGAGCTCTGGCAGGGGCACAGCAGAGCCGGGGGGAAGGCTGGACAGGACAGGAAAGTCTCAACAGCTTACTCTGCACTCCCAGCTCCAAACTAATCATGATTAGTCCCCTACAGTTATCAAATGCATGGGCATTGATGGGAATTATGGGAGCCTTTAATGTCTCAAAAATGGATTGAAAGGTAATTACAGCTAATATGGGCTCAGATATTTTAGGTGATGGATTTCTTTGCAAAAGTCAAGTATAATACTGCTTTAAACCTCGTTCCTGTGTGGTTATGAAAGTAGTAAAATTTGAATAAAGTGCGATCTTGAGCTGCCTTTTCTCACTTTAACTTTCAAAATGAGCAAAAGTAGGTCTAGAATGGAGGTTTGGAAGCTTAGAAAGGCAAACTTTGAAATCTAAGGAAATGAATTATTGAGTCTGACTAAGCAGCTCTGGGATCTGTGAGCGGAGAAGGCACAGGTACTTAAAATTCAAAATTCAAAAGGGAGAGAGAGCAGTGAGAAGAGGAATGTTTGAGAGGTTACAAACTGAAAAAGAAAATGACCAAAAACCCACCTCACATAGGAAATTAAAATTAATAATAGTAAATGGCACTTATGCCATAGAAACCAAGGGGAGTCAAGAGAAAATTAGGGCAGTTGCATACTTGAGACAAAAATGGATCAGAAGTTACCTGTTGCCAAGCCTGAAAATCTTATTTACCACAATTAACAGCAGCACCAAGGTGATACCAAGGGCATTAACAGAAATCCCAGGGTAAGTAAGGGTGGGTCACAATGTCATCTGAGGAGAAGCCACAGTTTGGCCTGATTCAAGTGAAAAATAAACCACTGATTTTTACCTGGACCAGTCACAACAGTGTCTGAACAACAGATGGAGCGACGACCATGGATAATGATTATGGAAATTAGGGATAATCCCCATAATGGGGTAACAGATTAAACATCTCTGTCAAGAAGAGGGTGAAGCATGGCTCAGACAACTGTAGGCTCTTAGCTGCATATCAAAGTTACAGAACAAGAACAGATAAAGCCAGGGGAGCAGGGAGAAATGTATAAAGTACAAGATGATTTAACAAAGCTAAATTGTTTCTGGATAATTTAGCAGCATTTCCTGGTAGGATCAGTGCTGCCATGCATAGGACATACATGAACTAAATCCCTCTCACTTTATGTGAGAGCCTAATAAATTAGCCATGGATTTGGGCTCTGCAGCTGAAAGTGAATGAAAGGAGTCTCCAAGTGTTCCCACTGAAGAGGCAATTACCACAGAAGGGAATGGTGGTGCTCAGTTCTGAATCCAACAGGACATGGAAATGTGGGGAAAAGTCTCCTGGGAGAGATCTCTGGAGAGAAAACTCCACTTAGGGCAAAGGGAAATCTCTTTAGTATGGGATGGTGAGCAAAGACTAAAACTGGGTCTGAGCTTCGTGACTGGAATGTGACACCAAACTGGGAAGTGCTACCAAGACTGGCAGAAGAACTGGATCTCACTCTGAAATGGGTCACGTTTTGAATGAGGAGACTTTGAGGAGCACAAAGCAGACTCATGTCCTTAGAGCATCTCAGCCAAGGCTATCTTTTTTGATACTTGCTCTAAAATAGGAGGCCAAGAGTTAAGAAATAAAAATGCACGAACTACAGGCATAAGGAAGGTGGAAAAGTTTTAAGCATTTATAGGTTGCATGTGGCTTTTTATTTTTAGCACTGGACCAACCAGCTCTGACACTCATTCAAGACTTGTTGTACAGTTAAAGAATCCCAGAATGGTTTGGGTTGGAGGGACCTTAAAGCCCATCTTGTTCCACCTCCTTCCATATGAAGAGAAGAATTATGAACAGCAAGGTTGTTCTGTCCCTTGTGTTCATAATTCCTTCAGGGGAAAATGCTCATGTGACAGAACATAAATCCCATGTGTGTGTCAGTAGGAACTGGGGGTGGGTCTGCAGCGATGGCTGGAGGTGGATCATGAGCCACTTTGGACTGGGATTAGGAGAATCTTACCATCTCAAGAATAAAATGCACCATGGCTGGCAAGTCAGCATTTGTCGCTGTGGGGGCAGGAAGTGGCAAAAGAATAAAGCAACACGACTCCTCTTCCAAGCAGCAAGAAGAAGCAATTTGTTGAAAAGCCATGGCATTTATATAAGGGAGATCACAAAAAACAAAATAGAAATGACTCATTGGTCAAAGAAGGCAACACCTCTTTGAAAACATGCTTTCTGCAAAAATATCACGAGACACTCACATGGCTTGGTGGTCAACACCAGGTGTCTGTCTGTGTTTTCTTTCTACCTTTGCTTGTTCTGTCTCTGAGAAAGATTTCCAGCCTGGGAAAGATCCAGGCTGGAGCTAAGAAAAGTCAACATCCTGGGAAAAAACCAGATTAGGTTCCCCACAAGCCTTCAGCAGTGTCCACAAGCATTCACCTAAAATCCAGTGGCCAGTTCATCATCCCCCAGTGATGGGATCAGAGTCATAGAGAATTTCCCAACTCCCTCAGCAGCTGCAGACGTCTCAGAGCAGTCAGTGAAGCTCCTGGGTGTTCCTGCAGCATGGTCTTCATTACATGGCTAAAATATTATAACAGCACTAGCCAAGAGGGCCAACAGCCCCTGGGCAGTCCCAGCCATGGTGTGGCACAGGACCAGGCTGTGATTGTCCCCCTGTGGCACTGGGGAGGCCCCACCTCGAATCCTGGGTCAGTCCTGGGCTCCTCATGACAAGAAAGGCATTGAGGGGCTGGAGCATGTCCAGAGAAGGGAATGGAGCTGGGAAAGGGTCTGGGGCACCAGGAGCAGCTGAGGGAGCTGGGAAAGGGGCTCAGCCTGGAGAAAAGGAGCTCAGGGGTGGCGCAGTCATCCTGCACATGACAGGAGAATGGAAAACTACCAACCCAAATGCTGGAGTTGGTCCCAGGTAAAGCCCCATCACCAGAGGAGAGAACCCCATGATGAGGCTGTCTGCACAGGCCCCAGCAATGCACGTGCTGAGCAGCAGTGAGAAATTCCAGATTATTCCCTGCAGCCAACTCCATCTCCACCTGTTCCCCCACTGCACAAGTGACAAATTCCCATGTAATCCAAGCACATCCCAAATCAGTGATCAGTATGTCAAAGAACAAAAGATGCTGTGCAAAACATTTTCAGGTTTATTTTAAACAGGCTTTAGCTATCAGCCAGCACCTTTTGGTTTGCCCTCACTTGCCATAGGAGACTTACTTTTCTTCAGTCTTCCTTTTTTCATTATTTCAAAGGGAGTAAAAAAAGGCCTGCAGCCTCACAGCATCCCTGGAGCTTGGGTACCACCACCAGAACCTGTGCAGAAACCCAGATTTATCTGCCTGAGCCAAAACATACAGCCAGGCAGCCTCACTAGGGCTTGGTGGGATCGTTTCTTCCTCCTGAAATCCAAAAAGCACCTGAATGGAAATACCATGCCTACACCAATACCTACCTTTACTGTTGGAGCTTCAGAAGATGAGCTGGGAAATGCAGCTTCATGGAAAAGGCTTTGTCCTTGTGCTTCAGGTGCAGAAGCTGCAGTTAGTGGTACACACTTCTGTGAGCTGGACTGAACGGAGGCAACACAGGACAAGATTGTCCCACCCACAGCAAACCCCAACAGTGAGTAAAAGGCCCCATGTCACACCAGCTGTGCTCACAAATCTCCGATTCGCTCCCTAGGAGCTACTGAGCTCCCGTTCTGTCCCACAGCAGTCCTGGAAAATTGAGCAGGCCTTATCTTCCACCAGGATCCAACCCCAGAGAGTCATGGCTGAATCAATACTCATTTCCTCACCCTCTGCTGGCACAGGAGACTCCAGCTCTGAAATAGGGATAAATGCCCTAGGGATCTGGAAAAGCTGTGGCTGCTCCATTCCTGGAAGTGTTCAAGGCCAGGTTGGACAGGAGAAACCTGGCCCACGGCAGGGGATTGGAACTAAATTATCTTTAAGGTTTCTTCAAACCCAAACAATTTTAGGATTCTGTATTCTGCCATAACAACCCCTTCGGTTCCTGAGCATCCCCTGCCATGAGCAGTGACTTCAGCAGCCACCTGCATGTCCCAGCATTGTCACCACAAGGAATGAAGCCAGGGATGCTGTGCTCCAGAGTGAGCTGCCAATGTCTCTTAAAAGCCCATGTTGGATAAAAGCAGGGAACAACCAGGCAGCCCCATCACAGCCCCTCAGCCCATCACCCTACTCTCCTGCCTCTGCCTGCTCTGCTTTCCAGAAATGGAGTGGCTTCTCCTCTGCAGCAGAACACTCAGACATGGCCAGAGCTCAGAGCTCACCAGGCTCACAGGAACCAAGCCTCTTGGCTGCCAGGATGATGCCTCAGCAGTTTCTAAAAGTGGTGCTCAGTTTAGACTCTCCACAGGAGAAGGAAGAAGCTAGAGCAGGTTTCCAGGACAAGCCTTTCTCATGCTGTAAGCTCCCACATATATCCAAGCATCTTCTGTGGACTCAGCAGAGTCCTGCACCTCTGCAGCACACACAGGCTGCAAGGAAGGAGCTGGTTGTGTAGCCAGGCCGTGGCTGAGGGGGCTGAAACACTCCTTGAGGGCCAAAGTAGTCACTTACCTTGCCTGGAAGACAGCAGGTCTCAACTCTTGCAAGCTCCTTTCATCATTTGATGTTTGTAGTTTTGGCCCCACTAATCTCAGCTGCATTTAAAGGGAATTCACTCTACATTTCTCACCCTACACTGACCCTGGGATATAAAGAAGCCACAGCCCCAAATGGCACAGGCAGCCAACAACTCAGAAACCATCAAGGAGGAGCCCACCTCACTATGAGCACTGTGCAAGCATCTCCAGCTCTCCTTGGATAGCCAACCGTGAAAGGCAGGAGGGAGGAGATTTGGGAAACACATGATCTAAGCCAACTAGCTGCAGATCAGGAGCACAGGGCTTTTTGAAGGTTCCCCCCTGACAGGAAGAGAACACCAATAAACCAGCAGAGAATTATGAAGGAGGGGGCAAGATAGCTCATCATAGGCTTCACTGCTGCCACAGCATCTGGCAAGGGAACCTCTGCTCCAATCTGATCCTCCCAAAACATTCAGGAAGGGCCAAGAGGTGTGTTTCTCCTGGGGCAAGCTCCCTGCAGCTGTAACTATGTCACTGGGAGCACAGGGAGGTTGTCACAGCATGGGACAGCAGCCCAGACCTAGGTCCTATACCAAATTTAAGGAAGACGTGTGCAGCACTCTGCTTCCAACACCCCCATCCTTCCAGAGCTGGGTGTTGGATAAAGTAAACAACCCTTCTCCTCTGTGGAAAGAAACCCTCTCTCCTCCCATGCAATTACAGGTAGACTTTGGTGAGCACCATCACCCCAAAGTAAGAGACTCTAACCCTACACAGTATGTGTCCAGCTCTGGATAGGGTGTCCAGGGACTGTACAGACAGGATCAGTACATCCCTTGTATTATGGGGTTTAGGCTTCTCCCTCCCACACTGAAAACATCATTTACACAGCCACTTCAGGCAGGGAATTGCAGCAGGAAGAGGCACAGAGGGGTCACCAGATGCACATACACTGCCCATGTGTGCAGGCAGTCACCCCAGGCTGCCCTACACAATCCTCAGCAGGGTCCTCATTTCTTCAAAACCAAGGAAAAGCTGGAAATTCAAAACAGAAGTATTTTCACACATGCATCAAGACTAAAGGTCAGGAACTCAGTACGTATCTGCTTTAATTTTATGTAGTTTATTCCAGCACAAATACTGATGGCAAGAGATTAAAGGTGACAGCAAACTTGTGCTTCAGAGCTCAAGCCCATTTCTCACCAGAGCCCATGAAGACGTGCTGTAGAGATTTTAGTCTGCATTTTCCTGCTCCAGAACTCCACCCCCTCACCTTGGAACATGAGGCCACCTTCCATGCAGGAAGCAACCTGTATGACCCCTACAGTCGATTCAGGCTTTATTAGCAGCACCATGGGCCAGGCAGCACTGCAGGTCACCAGAGGCTGCTGGAGTGGACCCTGCCATGTCCCACCCTGTGGGTTCTGCTCCAAGGAAGTTCCCATTGGCTGCAGAGGCTCTCACTACGTCAGGAACAGGGGCCAAATTCCAACCTCAGCCCTTCTGTCACAAACCACCAGAGGGCAGCTGGAAACACACCACAGACAGGCACACACACACACACAGGGAGGACTGCCCTTGCCCAGCTACTGCACCACAGGAGCTGAAAGGACAGCCCAGCACACACACTGCCCTGCAGGGACAGGGACTGACAGGACAGCCCAGCACACACACTGCCCTGCAGGGACAGGAGCTGAAAGGACAGCCCAGCACACACACACTGCCCTGCAGGAGCTGAAAGGACAGCCCAGCACACACACACTGCCCTGCAGGAGCTGAAAGGACAGCCCAGCACACACACTGCCCTGCAGGGGCAGGAGCTGCCTCCCCATCCTGCCCCAGAGAAGCTCTGCCTACAGCCAAGTGCCTGACAGCACACACTGCACAGAGTACAGCTGGGGCCATGTCCAGCTGGTCCTTAGCTCACAGGGCTCACAGACAAATCAAGCCAAAAACTTCTCTGGTATAACTAATAAGTTTACTAATGTCCAGGGAGCACTGCAGGGGGGGTGATCAGATAAATGTATCCCCTTGCTTACTCTGACCCTCTGCCAAAGCTCAGTAGTGGGCAGAAGGTAGCAACATCAGGATAGGTGCAAAAAGATTCACAGTCTATACCCAAGAGAATCCACAAAATCAGATCAGGATTTCTCCTGTCCCTCATCCAAGCTCCTCCATCTCTTCTACAGTCAATTTATTTTGCATTCAGGCTTTTTTCCTAAGCCCATAATAAGCTGTATTTTCATGTCACCTCACTGCAGAGAGGAGTTGGTCAGGAACAAGCGGGAGGAGCCCTGGACTTGCCGGTGTGTTGGTGGCAGGGCAGCAGATCCCTAGCTAAGATAACCTTGTTGTTGAGCTCCAGCCTGGCCAATGCGGCCAGGTTCTTGCACAATCCTGGACAAGTCATTTAGGGCAGAAGTTCACAGAGTGCTCCAGCCAACTCCCAGACCATGGTTGCTTTTTTCCCAGGCTCGGTTTCAGGAACTGATTCAGCCCATGAAAGGGACAGATCACCAATGGGACCAAGGTGACAAAACTAGTAGAAATTCACAAGGGCATTTCAGTAGCTAGAACTTGTTTATTCAAAATTTAATCAGTTCAGGATTACTCTTTGCAGTTTTTGAAGCAGTAATTTCCTCTGTCATGCTTGATCTTTTTAAAGAGGAACAACAGCGAGGAATGTTTTTCAGAGGACACAGAGTGTGGGCAGCCAGGGCAAGCAAAGTAAGACACCTTCCAAGCACAGCACCCCAGAAGCACCCCATGGAAAAGAGCCAGGAGGGGAGAGAGAGAGGCTGGTACACACAAGATAAGGCAGCAGGAAGCCTGGGTCAGGTCAGTGCTGACAATGCTCTTGCCAGTGCCCTCAGAGTCTGGTTTTAAAAGGAGGCAGCTGTTGCCATGTCCCAGTCGAGACCTAGATGGTGGCCAAGTACCAGAGGACACTGCTGTCCCTTGGGAACATGACAAAATCATTGGTCTGTTTTTAGCTGTGTGCAGCAGCAAGCAGCAGAGGCAGCAGGAGCAGATCCACCATGCAAAACCAACCCAACAGCAACACTGAGATTTTGGGAGCCCTTCAAACTCCCTCCAGTCAGGCCCCAATGACACAAATTCTATTCTCTACTGGAGGGCAATACCCATTTACATTTCACCTAGTGCAAATCCCACTAGCACACTCCAAAACTACTCTGAGATGTGAAACAGAGCACATAAAGCACAGAAAACTCAGGAGATTTGTACATCAGTCCAAATAAGACTAAAGCAGCTGCATAGGTGCATTCGGTCAAATCTCCTTTTTGAGAACCCCTTAGGACAGGAAGGACAGACACACATGGGGGTGGAACAAGATGGACTTTCAGGTCCCTCCCAACCCAAACCAGTTTGGGAGTCTGGGATTTTATGCAGCAGCTGGTTAAGCAGCCAGTCCAAACCTCATGTTCTATTTGTGCTCATGAACTGCTGCAGGTACCTCAGTAGCCCTCACAGGTGAGAGGACAACAGCCCTGAGCTGCAAGTACATCTGCAGAGGCAAATCCTGTGTCAGTAATGTGAGGAAATCCCAGCTCACACTACAGACTGGTTTGCCATACCAGGATGAAACAAGTGCCACATATTCCCACCTGCCTTCAAGCCCTGTGCTCTCAATCCCACTAGCTGAAAGTGGCAGTTCCAGAAGGGAAAGCAAGTGGTGGATTTGCCCGCTTTTGACAGTTTTTCATGCTTTCATGCAGGAAGGGAGTCAGCACAGAGTTCATTCAAGAACCTGGCAAGAGAAAGCACATCTCCCACACCTGGCCTCAGACAAACCTCTACCACACTCCAGCAAAAACCAGGCACAGTGTGAAACAGCATGAGAGTTATTTGAACTTGTTTAACCAGTCAGGCCTGGGACAGCTATGGCCTAGCAGACCCAGGGAGCTGTGAGACTTCTGCAAAGCTAATGCAACAGCAGCAAGAAGCAAACAGCACCACTCCTTGAAAAGTATGCTTCTCCATCATCTAGTGCCTCCTGGATTCATTCCAGAGCCAAGTTTAACCTTGTGGCCCTGATTCAACAGCACAGGCTTTATTGCTTAGCTGAAAGGACTGGCAGAGATCACTGCCATGAAGATGTATGCAGAGGGACCACTTCAGGGCACATCCAAGACAGAAAAGGCTTGACAGGGGAACCCTGAAGGAGCCATAAAGAGTTTGCCCTCCACTCCAAAGGCAGTTTCCTGCAGGCAATCCCTTGGTCTTGCTGCTGTCTTTAGACATAGGAATTAGGATTAGCTGTTACAAGGTGAAGAAACTGTAAGAACAGCCACCAGTATGTAGCAGCATAACCTTCTCCAGGAAGCCCAGAGTTCCAGCCAAACCTCCCCACAGAAGGCAGCAATTAAAAATGAATTGCAAAGTTGAACAGCAGCACTAATCACTACGAAAAGTGAAAATCTACACATTTTACACTAAGATTTGGGATTAGAGTACACAAAAATCAGCATCTTAAAAGAAAAGGGAGGCTCCCTCTAATGTATTTTAATAATAAATACAAGTTATTATTAACAGTGTAAGAATTCACTATTCTTCTGGAGCACGAACAAAAAGGTGTGATGAAGTATGTGCACTTTTGGGACACGTATGTCATTTGTCCCTTTAGGCTTTCTGCTGTTTGGCCATGAGCAGTGAACAACAGGAAAGTTCTTGACAGAAGAGGCACAGGAGCCCACTAAGCCCCAAAAGCCAGCTTTCACTATTTGGGAACATGCACACTGAGTATTTATTTCGTTAAGAACGACCAAACCCTCTCTTCACAGGGGTCTGACAGCAAAGATGTTGCATCAAAGATCAGAGCAATTTTGACAGGACTGAGGCCAGAAGCAGACTGACAAGGATTAGACATCAAGGAAAGACCCAAGCTAGCTCACAAGGAGGAGAGGGGGACTCACAAGGGCTAAAAGCCATATTTACAAGTCCTTCACACTCAGGAGAAAGACAAAGGAAATAACTACCCTCAGGCAGGCTTGTGAAGATACTTTAATACATCTGAAAAGAATGCATATACAAAGAACTTAGACATGAAAAAGCATTGGTTCAACACTAATGGGTCTACAAGAAATTGAAATTTTGGAAGATGGAGAAGATTCCCTAAGTCTTAAAATTTTTTGAATTTGCAAACCAAAATATATTTTTGGTAAAATCCTGACGATACCACAGATGGTCTGTGTAGAGACACTGCACATGATCCTTAGGGGTTGGAGCCCCTCTTACAGGTTCAAGGTGACTCATGAGAAAGAGGGGTTCCCTCAACTGGTCCCAATATGGTGTCACACCAAACACCAGAAGCCTCTCCCTGCACTTCCTTTCAACTGACACAGGTTTATCTTTCCACCCCTCCCTGAAGGATGCTGAGGCATCCAGCAAGAGATGCACCATCAGAGCCAGCTCAAAAACCCATTGTAGCATATCCCAGGTCCCTGCAGGGTGTCCAAGGAGCAGTGTATGTGCTGGTCACTGTAAGCATTTCTCTAATAATTAAGGATTGGCAGAAGGTAGATTCATTAAAAGCCAACTGACCCAGCTAGGCATGTTTCCAAAGGTGAAGTTATTTCTTCAACATGACCCAAAAGATTATGATGGCAAAGATTAAGGAAGAGACCAGCAAGTTAGTTTCAAGTCTGATGGTGCATCCAGAAAAAAAAAAAAAAAAAAAAAAAATCATTCTCCTGTTCCTAAGGCTTCGTAACTTAGAGGATGGGGTATAAATTTATGACCTGCACAGTTAAAAAGCCAGGGGAAAAAGATACAAGGCAACTTCAGAGAAGATGTATTTTCTACAATCCTTCTTAGAGAAGCACCAGCTTGGGACATTTTGCTCTCCTGACTAAAGTCTGCTCATACCCAGGCTGCTGGCTGGCTGCAGAACAGCCCTACAAGGTTTAGAAACCAGAACCAAGTCTTGCCACACCAGCGTAAGGCGCAAGACTTCAGTTAAACAGCCTAAAATTAGTCTATTACAGAAAAAGTCATTGAGAATGCCTTGATGTTAAACAAAAAAAAAATTAGAAACAATAAACAAAATAAAAAACTAGTAATGATCAGTGTCTTCTGATAATACATAATTACTCAAAATTAACTAGTTTAACTGAATTGAGAGGGCACTGGGGAATAAACACTAACATTCTCATCTCACACAGGGATTGTGTGGGGGAGATGGGAGTGCAGGGCATTTGTCATTATTGCAAAAAACAAATTTTAAAATTTGTATCTTTAGTTTGATTTTAACATTGCTTTTAGTATGACATCAGACACCAGCTTTGCAGAAGGGGCTGTGGAGGGACGTTCATAGCAGCACACACCTGCGAGTCTTCTTCGGCTCCGGGGGCTCCAGGGCAGCCAATATCGCTTCGTCAAATACATTCTTTAGGCCTTTCTGAAAAGGGGCAAAGAGAGAAAGGGGCAGTCTCATTTTTGAGTTTTCACACAAACAAAACCCCCAGAAAGCCAAGTGGCAGCCACACCCCTCTAAGGACACGTGGAGATGTGCCATCCCCAAAGCCTCCTTACCACTGCTCTCAGCAGCTTCTGAGCACAGCATCTCATTTGCAGAACAAGAAAACTAATCCTCAGAGAGCAGACCAGTGGACTTCACAAAGAGCAACACACGCACACCAAAGTAATTTCCTTAAGGCAACTTTTATGGGTAACTGGCTACTCACATATTTCACATGCTAATGATAAAGTAGAAAGTGCTGCATTCAGATGGAAGAGCTCAACCTGGAGCACACCTGGGACAACACACACCCCTGTGTCAGTGGAGGAGAGACAAGGAAAGCATGCAATGATAACCTGGTCCAGTACATGCTCTGGTTGGGCATCCAGCCCCAAACACCCCAGGGTTAGAAGCAGCCAGGCAGAGCCCAGAAGCTGCCATGGCAGCAGAGAAGTCAAGCTGGGAGGAGTACAGAGGGGTACCATACACTCTGTTAAGGATTAAACTGGAGCCAGGAAATGCAACTTGAATAAAGCTTCATCAGTCATTTATACAAACAACTGCAATTTTTAATTTCAAAATTTAAAGACAAGCTACAATTGATATTTTTTCCTTAAAACAATAAAAATCAGAAATACGATAGTAAGCAGCAGCTTTACATCTTACAGTAACAGGCTTTAAGGATCTATTATTGAAATTAAGAGCTCTACCATGTTAGTGAAAGCAAGAATTTTAACAGTTCATAAAGCAGTAGCAAGTACATCGATATTTCCTTCCCCCCAAGGACTGACAGATACTCCACTATAGCACAGACAGCCAAAGCAACAGCAACAGAAAACATCTCACTGCACACAGGAGAACCAGAAAACCCTTCACGTTACAGCATCATTTGCAGATCACCAGTTCAGGTACTTTTGTCATGCAAATACAGTTAAGAGCCACAAGTAGAAATGGAAAACACACGCATTGTTTCTTCCAGTTGGATTCAGGAAGATCAAACATCATCTCTTTTTTTTTTTTTTTGGTCGTTCTTTAAATAACGATGTAACCAAATCCTTTCCCCCAACAGCCTGAATTATAAAGCTAGCCACACCTGGCAACCCAAGCAGCAGGGAGTTAAGCGAGTCCAGTTCACGTTCCACAGTCACAATGTTTTACTAAAGATCTCAAGTACTGTTTTCAGTCCAAGAGCTAATACAGAGGTTGCTCTAAGATGGCAAGCAGGCACAACAGCTTTCAATCAAGGTGGTTTGATTCATTTTTAACCAGGTTTCTACAGTAGTGGGACAGAGGAAGCAGCAGCAAGAGGGGAAGAAGAAAGTTTAGAATATACAGCACTTCCTTTTGGGCTGAGTTTCCGGAGGCTCGAGGGCAGCTAGGATAGCCTCATCAAACACATTCTTCAGACCTCTCTACAAGACAGAGGGGAGGAGAAAAAACAGCAGCCAGGTTAGAGGATTAGAGAAAAACAAGCAGATACAAAGAGCATTCAGGAGCAGGCTGAATTCACAGAGGCAGTAAACAGATTTACTTTGCAAAAAAACAAAGTAGATCCCAGGAGAAAATATCACTTAAGATTACCCAGAAGTCAATGACAGAGACAGACAGAACATGTGACAGGCCAAACCAGAGAAAATCAACACTCAGAAGGGCAGAGGCACAAACACAGCAAGAACACGGGGGTGGGGCCACACAAAGGGTGATGGTTTCCACTCCACTGCTGTACTACATTGAGGGAGTTTACATAGGAATAATTCAAGCATACAGCAGCTTGCCCCACCACAGGGACCCAAAAGGTCAGTTAAACCTTTTGTCATCACCCACTGTGGATGAGTGAACACCTTGGATGCACAGACTACTCATCCCAACACCCCAGGTGGCAGCAGGTCCAGAGCAAAGGCTCCAAACAACTCCTCTGCTTTGTGAATTCAGCCCCTGAATAACTGAAGGTCTCCAAATGGCTGGGAACACACAGGCTGGGATGGAAGCAGGACCACCCTGGTAAGCCATCATCACTGGCAGTCACTAACTCTCAGTCTTTAGAAGTGATGCAATACCTTACCAGTGCTACTCTGCCACTGGGAGCCAGCATGGAAAAGGTGCATTTCAGTTATTCAGTCTAGTTGCCAAAGCAAGTGTAACCACAGAAAGACAGGAACAGCGTTTGGAGTGCAACCACTGGGACCCAGCAGCAGCCAAGCAGTGCCAGAGCTGCAGGATCTGCAGGGTTACACTGGAGGATGCTGGAAGCACAACAGGAACAGTGCAGGGTGTTACCACTCCCACCCAGCTCTGCCAACTTACACACCACACCAGAAGTGAAACCTGGCTCAGTTTAGGCTAACTGGACTCGCCTAAATTTACTGTCATGAGTGCACCCTCCAAAAATTCAGAACTGCTTTATGACAGCTGAAGATAAACAGAAAAGCTTCAATTACATCCTGTAAACAACTTCAGTCTGTGCAAAACTTAGACGTCTTTTAAGATCATTCAAATGTAACTGGTTTCTCCCTTACAGGTTATACTGGATATATCCCTTTTAGAAGGTCTTTAATCTTGTTTTACTGAAGCACATACATGGGAGATCTCTTAAGGCAGTGCCATCTGGAAGCATTTAAGGCCATCACATTACATGCAAGATTATTCTTGAAAGAACAATAGTTTAAGGAAACTGCAGTGTGCATTCTGTACATCCTCCCCAGCAATTTTTCTTTTTCTCTAAATGAGTTGCAACTCAGGCCCACAAAAGAGCTACAGACTTTAGATAAACAATGCCTCTAAAGTCTAAATAGTAATTAGTTTTCCTTTCTCTGTGAGAATAAAGCTGTAGCATAAAACTGATTATACACTGTTAGACAGATTAAGAACCCAGGCAGGACAAGAGTCAAGAAAACAATTTTACTTAAATTGTCCTATTCAGAGACTCCTCTTATTTTTGTATCGCCTGGGAGAAATTTGTTCAGGAGTGCAGAATTTGGGATTTTTGTTTCAAAGGACCTAGCAAAAAGGGGAAGAGGATTTAAAAAAATGACAAGGACAAAATTGTTGTGAAAATAGACGAGGGTTAGAAGCCTGGATGACCAAGAGTAACAACATTAAGTTCCATACCACAGGCACACAAGCCTGTTAAAATCATGACTTCTTTGTTACACTGGGAACAGGCTGAGATCAGGCTTCCTTTACTCCCTCTGTTTATGGATGCTTACAGCACTTTATAAATCTCTTGTCAAAACTGGCAACCCACCATCAGGAGGAAAAAGAAACCAAATGCAGCATTCTCTCTGGTGCTGGGTACTTGGAGTGGGCTTCACAAAATCCACACACTAGTACCCAAAAGAAACAGAAGTAACCATCACTGTAGTTGCAATCTGCAGTCACCCTTTCCTAACAGCAAAGCACAGTGGCACTGGGCCCTGTTTTGTAGTGAAAAGTTAGAGACAGACACTGAAAATGCCTTCATCACAGAAAGGGATTCACAGCCTGAGCAAAGGGGGATGGAAGTGGCTCTCTAATACATCCAAACTCGGGGAGAAGATACTCCGTCTTTACAGAAAAAACTCAGAACTCAGCCTCTCATGATTCACATAGTACAAAAACAAATAATGCCAGCACAAATAATGCCAATGATTCTGAGTATTTGCTACTGTGGTGTCAAAGTAATTTGTAAATTAGTTGGGAAGAAAAAAACCACCCAGGACTGCTGAGGTCAACTGCACAGACAGCATCCGAGGCAAAGAGAGAGTGAGTACCCAGCTGAGTCTCACTTCAACTGAAATCACCTACTATAGCATTGCCTTGCAGGTGGGAAACAACCCTCGTGGCCAGGGAAGCAGCTGGCTTCTGTGTTCAGCAAGCTGCCAGTGAGTTCTCTGCAGGAGCTCTACACAACCCTCCCCAGATCAGCCACACAACTGTTCACCAGCTACTGGTGACAGAGCCAGGAGAAAAGTGTTTTGTGAGTCAGCAACAAATGAAGGCAGTAGAATGGAGCAGATGCAAACCAACTAGTTGTCCAGGTGAGAAGGTCCTGAATCCTCCTCCCATGTCACTCCTGACTCCTAAAATCATCATTTGGTATACAAGCACTAATGCTCTGGAAGAAAATTCAGGCAGAGCTTCCAAGTGCATAAAGTTGTTCACTGCAACAGATACAGGTTAGTCTATCTTGAAATAGAAATAATGGATAAACTCTGACATTTTTTGTCTTATCAACTCTTGCTCTGGTAATTCTAAGTGATTCCATGCAATTTGAGCAGACAAAAGCTCGAGTCCAAAGCCACAGAGGAAAGAGTCTCAGAGAGCAATACAGGACAAAGGCCCTGGCAGGTATTTACCCAAATAGCAGGTTCTACAGCCTAGTGAGCAGCAGCATTCAGGCTGTGCCACACACCACCTAAAACAGTATTTTGGGGCTGAACAGATCCAAGAAAAATTACAGCTCGAGCATAAATAGCCCTCAGCTTGCCTGTGGGCAGTTAGGAAGGCCAAGACCACCTTCTGCTCAGGGATTCCCAGGATGAACAGCAACATGCCTCACCACACCACCTCCAGTGCCAGCATCCTGCACAACTCCAGCAAAGCCACTTCCTTCCAAGGAGACACCCAGGAGAATCTTTGTTACAAAAAAAGCCTGAGGATTTTAAATGGAAAGGCAATGTGCAATCTGGGCAAAAGGGGCAAGGTAAGTAGAACTTCAGGCTTTGTGAAGTTTGGTAATAAAATTTTGTGCTCGAGGAGATGAATGCACAACCTAACTGGAAAGAGTGAGGGGCTTGATGCTGTACACCCCTGGTTCCATGCACATCAGAGAGGAACAAATTATTTACAGATCAGCATTAAGGAAGTTGTTAAAAAAGATTTATAGTCAATTCTGCAAGAGTAAGAACCCAGGATTAAGTTCCCAGAGCATCCAAAGTCAAGGCAACAGGTCAGCTAGTCAGAAAATAGCTCCCACTCTAGTATTCCTAATTGAAAGGGAAAAGATAATTGAGTTTCTCACTCTCAAGTCAGCTACTTTAGTTGGCTTTTGACTCACATTCACAAGTCATAAACATGATTTAAGAACTGTCTAAAGAACTATTTTACTGTTAATTTCTGCTTCAACAGAACTTCTATCTGAAGGAAGGACACAGGAAACAGCTCACCACCAGCTGCACAGGAAAAGAAGGCAGCTCTCGACTACGAAGGTTTCCGATCTTAAAAGTGCCAGCAATAACTTCAATGAGAGGCTTTTTTTCTTCCCTTTGTCTGCTTGTTTCAGCAGTGAGATGCACTCTGTGTCCCAACCCAATTATTACTGTCTGTAATGTACCTTCTAAGTTTTCAACAGTTATTTTTCTCCAGCACAGAAGCAAACACAGTAAGCACATCCTCCTCCATCACCCCTCTACACAGGCCTAACCCACACAGACTGATTTTCTTTGTACCACTGCCAACTCTCTGTGCCTTAGAACAACAGGACAAAGAGAAAGCTACAGTGTAAATAGCAGAAGCAGGGCTTACACTCCTTCACATCCACATTGAGCTGTTTTTCCCTGGAACTGAAAAAAGTATGGAATAAAAGCAAGCAAAAATGGTCAAAGACCAACCCTTACCTGCGTAAGTGCAGAGCACTCCACGTATTTTACAGCCTTCAGGTCCCGGGCCAGCTTTTCAGCAGTCTCTGGAGTTATGGGCTTCTGCTTGTTCTTGGCAAGTTTCTCAATTGTTGAGGGATCATCTCTTAAATCAATCTGGGTCCCAACAAGCAGAAAAGGAGTCTTTGGACAGTGGTGAGTAATTTCAGGTACCCACTAAAGACAGAAGAGACAGCATTTGTTACTAACCACCTAAGATAACTCCTGACATATTTCAGCAGCTCCCTTCTCAAGCAGAGTTCAACCAACCTTTTCTTTCACATTTTCAAAAGAAGAAGGAGAGACCACTGAAAAACAGACCAGAAATACATCTGTCTGTGGATAGCTGAGGGGTCGTAATCTATCATAGTCTTCCTGACCTAGAAAGGAGGAAATTAACATTGTATTAGACCCAGACAACAAAATCCTGCCTTTTACAGGGAGTCAGAATGCACATTTCATCACAATAACATAGCTGTGATTAATCCTAACTCTTAAGCAAAGAGCCAAGCATACAGTGAACTTAAACATTTGAAAAAAATCTATGTTTCAAATCCAGAATTCATGCAGTTGCTACGTAACAATGAGCTGCTGAAAGTCACAGGAAAGCTGGGAAGTCTCCAATACATTTTGAGATCAAACACCTTCAGATTGCATAACACTCTCTTCATGTATAAAGGAAAGATGCAGAACGTGGATCCAGTTATAGATGAGGTCCTCTGCACCTAGTCCATTCATTTCAAGTATTATCCCATCAAATTTCATTACCCTGCAAAAAAAAAACCCCTGCTCTTTGGAGGGGAGAAAATCTAATCTAAATCTAAAATACCTTGTTGCAATTAAAAGACTACTCCAAAAGTCTGTCTTCCAAGTACAAGCTCAAAATAAAGACTTGGGTTTTAATCTGAGAACTAGCAATAGGGGTTTCATACATTGCTAAATTTTGTCACCTGTGCTGGCTGCTATTGAAAAAAAAAAAGAAAAAAAAAAGCAGGCATAAACCAGGCAACAATTAAGAACAAATACTTTCTCCTCAGCAGTCCAGCTCTGGACAGAAAGCCTTTACATTCACAAGTGCCCAGAGTCACCTACATGCATTAAAGTCATTTGGTAATTTCTCAAAATTACTAGTTGGATCACTGCTCATAATAGAGCATGTAGAGATAATAGATGAATGTGTGTAATTATACACACACCACTTCTCAGAGGTGTGAACCCTCAGCTGGAAAACAGGAAGGACCCAACACAACTGCCCACAGAGAGACCATGCAATGCTACAACTGCTGGAGGACCACCAAGACCCCCCATGATACAACATGTGTCAGGAAGGAGTCCCTCTTTTCCTAACTCCTTAACCTAACTCCTTATCCATGAACTAGGGAGCTACAGTAATGGGAACAGGAGTCACACTTGGGAGGAGAACAGGGAGAGCTAAGTGAAGCATGCACTCAGCACAGACAGCTCAGGGTGCAGATGCAGTGCCAGCTGTGTCTGGGAGCCCCAGGTGAGCTGGCACTGACCCTTTGCACAACAAAGGGCCCAGGGACCTGTGGCACAGCCAGCTGATGGACATCAGAGATACAGCAGGAGCCAAGGACTCAGCTGGAAGACCCCAGACTTTCAAACACAGGCTGTGAGGATATAAAAGCCCACAGTTTGCTTCGTTCAGGGTCTGTTCCCAGAGGCACTAGCTCGAGTTGTCATTTTGGTTTTGCACCACCATTAAATTTTAAGGATCTGGATGCCTGAGACATGTATGGGAAACCTGGGGCCAAGGCAGTAAGGAGACCTTGTCTGGCTGTAAAGGGTGCTGCATGCTGAGAACCAAGCAAGGCCCCACTGGGTCACTGCAGCTGCTGCTGTGAACAGGCTTCAGTCCCAGCTCAGGTGGTGAAGTGTGACCACATGGCCAAACAGCAAAGTTTCTTTAACAGCTACAGGGTTTAACTGAAAGTCTAAGATTGTCTCATTAATCAAATCAGATGCTAATGATGCATGCAAGAACACAGCTGGAAACAGTCAGACTAAATTATATCAGACAATTTCAGATGAAATCTTATGAACTAAGCTCTCTAAAGGGCTCTTTTGAAGAAGACTTTACAATATCAGTTGCTGCCACATCACTTCAGTATCAGGCAGTAAGGACTGGGTATCCAGCAGCTGAACCAGTTTCTACTCTTTCTTGTTAACTTTTCCCACAGACAAAGCAATGTTTAGATATTTCATCACTGCACATTTCTCCTGCCTAAAACTGAGATGCAGCTTAAACAAGAGGCCAGCAGATTTTTAATTTTTACAAGCACACATTGAGAGGCCTTATGAAATCTATACCCTGACTTCATCCACATTAAGGATGCAGAGACATATACACATTTAAGAGATTCTAATATTAGTCATTCTGTCTGGACAGAATCAAGAGACATTTTCCCTATAAAAAACAATCTCAACAACAAAGAAAAAATGTCTTCATGTTCAACATCACCTCAGATAAATCTTGGTCAAGTACAATGACACAAACACTTGGTTTCTCACCTGCAGTATCAAAGAGGCCAAGGGTGTAAGGCTCTCCTCCAATCATCACTGTTACAGCATAGTTATCAAAAACCTGGCAAGAAAAGAGACATGAATAAGTCATCTCTCAAACCATCATCCCACCCACCTTGCCAGAGCACCTCTGATTTGAACAAGAGATACCTTTACAGGAAAACAGAACCATCAGGTTTACAGTGCTATTAACACCAATACCATTACCAGAACAATTCCATAGTGGAATTATTATCCCCAATAGGGATACTCCAGCTGTTTCCATTACATACTAAAGCAAAGGCATATGAGGTACACCACTGAATAACACATGGTAAAAACCACTGGGCACAACACCTACAACAGCGTTTGCCTGTTACTGCAAGGAGGTTTCCCACACTGCCACAGAAATTCCAAACTTCAGCCTTAGGGTGACACAGTAAACACAGCCCCACAAGGACAGAATGGGTAATGTCAGCCCTGCCCTTCAAGGGCACACAGTGATGGGGCTGCATCTCACAGCACCCAAATCCGCTGAATTTCTGAATATCTAGGGAACTCTATCATAGAGTCCATTCTTTCAAGAGGGATTTATCCTCCATCTTTGAAGGAAGCAGTAAAAATCAGACTGTGTCAAATTCAATCTAAAAGGGGAGTCTGGCTCCAGATACCAAGTTCTATTTCCTCTGCAACAGCACCTGGCACAATAGTACTGCCCTCCAGGACATTGCACAGATTAAAACCAGCACTACCCAGTGTTTCACCCACTAAGTGGTTTACAGAATGACTGAGCACAAGGGCCTACCCAAAAGCTCACCTCCAACAGCCACCCACTCAGCAGAGCCCTGTCTGAGGTCAGCATCCTTCATTCCAATAACCATGTTATCTTCAGAACCACAACAGACAGTACTGTATAAAATACCTTTGGCAAAAGATCCTTCCCACTGCAAAAACCCCCAAACCCACCACCTGTCCCTGCAAGCTGCTGCATGGTCACTTGGGGCCAGTCAGGGTCTGAATGATGATGGGGAAGTCCTGCTTCCTCACAGAACTGCAGCCTGAGCAGCTCTCACAGCTGAAGCAAACCCCAACAGGAAAGAGGCCAGCAGCCACCTCAAAGGCTTTTCATGCAAGTGAGCAGGGTGGGATGTGCAAAATAAGCTGTCACATGCATCTATTGTTAATATAGTAAGAGCCTAGGTCCTTGAAAAAAAAAAAAAAAAATTGAGGTAAGAGCAGTGAGACTGCACTTCAAAGCTGTTCTCCCCAGAGCTCAGATGTCTCCTTCCCACCTGACAGCCATGGCTAAAGACCCACCTGACATCACCCTAATTTTTTCAACTTTTCACAACTTAAAATGACTGAGAAAGCAATTATGGCCATTGCAGCACACTGTGTATCCCCAGAACATCATCCAGAAACAGAAATTCACTTCCCACACTATTTTGAATTAGCACATTCAAGATTTTGAAGCACTGCAAGAGATTTCACCACTCATCCCCACTACCTGCAGCCCAATCCATCACACACTGCCTTACTGGGTTTGCCTTAGTGAGAACACCAGAAAGTGCCCAGCTCCAAATCACACCCTGAGGCTGAGGGAGGGTGGAAAGTTTTCCACAGGGCACATTCAACCTGCTGTGACTGTACTGCTTCAAGACCCCAAAAGACAGATCAGGATGAGGGCTCCTCTGTTCCTAGGAACAGAACATGGAACCAGAATGATGAAGGTCAGAGCATTTGCTCTTCCACATGTCAGAAGATGGTCAGCAGCTCAATCCCCCAGCAATATTCCCTCATTTTTGTTCAGCTACCCTTTCAGGGCAATTAGCATGTCTCCTTTCTCATCTTTTTTTGTTTTTGTTTTTAAAGCTCCCTATCTGCAGAATGGGATTTTCAAATTTAAAATTTTTTAAGGTATAGCTTCTATTGAAATGTGTGGGGTAGAGAGCCCTATGAAGGCTGGCCTCCACAGAAACCAGGCAATTATAGTCTCATAGCACAATTCACAGACCACTTCACCCTCAGTTCTGCCAAAATAGCTAAAAACCAGAGCCCAAAGAAGTTTCAGTTCCTGCCAATGCCACACAGCCCATTGCAGCAGCTGGCATGAGCTCTCATGGGACAGGACTCACACTTGAGCTGTCACAACCCAAACACTGCCAGTGCCTTTCTGAGGATCTGTCCCTCACTGCCTTGATTTTTGAGAATGGCAACATCAAAAACACACAGGTAACAAACCATGTGCAGTACCAGCATGAAACCCATCTTCCACTGGGAAATTTCCTCCATGAAGAAAAAGGATTGCAAAACAAAGCCAACTGAGCAGAACTATCTATGGCTCTGAAATGGTGTGCTCTCCATCCACACTGTGGCCAGGCCACTGCACAAGCACAGCAATATCCCTTCTATTTCTCTGTCCATTTATTACTAGAAGCATTAACTGGAATATCAGAGGTTATGTACCAGTTTCCAGAGTCTGAAACATGCCTTCAGGCTATTCACAGAATTAGGAATGGGTCTCTGTTATCTCCAGAACAGCAAGTTCATCAAGCCATGAAGTTCAGAGGTAAGTAACATTTTGGAAACATGAGGCAGATTTAAAAGGTATAAAGAAGCCTTAGCACACCTTGAACACACTTCACTGGCAACTAACTTTTTGGCAAGTTTTCCACATTCCTTGTTAGCAGGGATTTACAGCCAGTACTGTGTGCAGGACAGAAGACAAACTTGATGGCTTTCAAAGCATACATCTGGCACCTCAGAGGAGCGACCTGGTCTTCTGAGTTACTTAGTAACACAGAGAATATAAATACCCATTTCACTGGCAGATGCTCTCTGTGATGCATTTCCAGGTTCAAATTTGTTTGGGATACATAAACTCCTCAACTTGTATATTAACACAAGATGACCTTTTCAGGTCCATAACAGAGAAAAGTAGTAAAAAGAGCATCCAGCTGTCAGTCTCTTGCAGCAACCTCACTAAAAACTGACCCACCTCAGTGGCAGTATACTGATCTTGCATATGCAATATTAAGCAGAAAAGCTTAATTTTCTAACAGGAAAACTGCACATGCCTCACAGGCAGCCAAACTGCTCTCAACTTGAACTTTGGATAAGTCAAGGGATTCGGTATTTCAGAAAACTGAGTCTGTGTCAAAAAGGTTACTTCAACATAGTGAAGGACTACACACACATTTGGAAGTACAAAACCATGTGACTGCATCCAAATACCCTCCTCATACTTAGCTGAAGTTAACCAGTCACCCTCCATAATTCACTACACCTCTGGATCTTTCAGAGTTGCCAAAGAAAAATGACCTCAGAAAATATTAACTGTAATCACTAACTATTCTAGCAACATGAAACACTCCCCTAAAAGTGAAGATGTAGCAGGAAGTGAGAGCACAACTGGGAGAGCAGGTGCTCCTACTGCTTGCTCTCCACTGCTCTGCAGTTGCTCACACTGCTTATCTCACTCACAGAATCCATCCACAAAGAAAACACAGATTCTGCAGAGCAGACAAGTAGCAAGAACTGACCAGATGAAGTGAACTGCCCAGCACTAGCAGATGATGGGGAAGGCAGCAGCAGGGTAGCAGACTGTATAAAAGGTATATGCTTCTCCATGCTGTATCAGTCAGTCTCCAAGAGGAAAGGAGGCTGTAAGAATATGCATTAGGGCATGCATGCTATCAAGGTTAGTTCAAAAGGGAACTCATGCTACCCCACCCCACCATGCCCAAAGAACAACCAGACCACCCTCACACTTACCGTTGGTACGTATTCCGATGGGAATTTATTTGTTGTATAGGAAATTAAGAGACAGGTTTTACCAACAGCACCATCGCCCACTACTACACACTTGATCGTCTGCATAGCTGAAATCTACTAGAATATCAACTCCAAAGAGAACCTAGAAGAAAAAAAAAAAAGAAAAACAAAACATGTATTTAGATGTTTCCCATATGTAGACAGCCATGCACATCACCTTTCACTGGAGCCCAAACCACTAACAGCACGTGTGAGATACGAAAACATTCCCAAAAGAGCTGGTGGATCCTTTTCCTCCACACACACACAAAGCTGCTCACATTCATAAACCAAAGAATTTTTGCCTCGTTACCTAGAGGTGGGTAAACACATCTTTGGGCTTTTCCAGACTCGATGTTTTATGCATGGAAGCATCTAGCCTCAGATGCACTGAAAGCTGGAAGTGTAAGCTGTGGTCTTGAGAGCTGCTCAGGAACACACCTGTCTCCAGAGAGCTCCCTCTGAGAGCAGCTCAGCATGAGAACACACCAGCAGTGTTTATGGAATAAAAATGTACATGTACAGACAGAAAAAAAATATTATTTTCTTCTTGCCCTGCCTTTTTTAAGACCTAAGCACCGGTTTACAATTTTTTTGGTTAAAGTTGCTAGTTAACACACATCTTTATGACCACAGTGAAGTGTTAACAGCACTGAGAGCTCAGCAGAGCATTCAGATCCCAAGGGGATTACTCTTCAGACATCACAAAATCCAAATGCACCCAGCTATTCCCACAATGTCTCAGCAAAAACTTTAGTACATGAACTAAACCAGTATGTATCACCCATATCTCCTCCCAATACTTCCTGGCTATCTCCAGCATTGCACAGCTGCCCTTCATTTGTGTATTATTTTAATTAAAGGTGTGCCAGGCCTCTGGTCATGCCTTCACATAGATCTGTGAAATCCTGATCCCAGGAAAGTAGTGGCAAAGCTCTCACTGACTGTCAGCATAATATCATCCAAAATACTTTTACTTACAGCAACGAAGGTTTGCTGCAAAGCCTTTGTAAAGTCCTGATGGAGGGCAGGGGGTGTTGCAAGCAGCAAATTTGCCATTATAGGAACAGCAAAACTTTAGCTAAACAAGGATGCTGCCATGGCTCTCAGGTCTGGGTAACTGCATTAAAAAATCCAAATCAATCCCTCCTGAACCATGCATTTGATCACTTCCAGGGGATTTAATTTCTCACAGTAATATAAATAAAGTACAGTGCAAATCCAGATTTTTGAGGCTTGAGTCCCAGCCAGCAACCTGACTTGATACTGTATATCACACCATCATGCCTGCAAGGAAAGGAAATCGCTAGGGATTCAAAAGAAACCTACCACCCCCAGCTCTTCTTCAGATACTGCAGGGATGCTCTAAGACTCCAAGAAAGACAGCTACCTTCATAACAAACATCCTCAAAAATTCCTAAGAACAGTGTCTGTAGGGGAATACCAGTCACCATCCTGCCCACAAGACCTGAACTAAATCACAAGCAGTTTTAGGAAACGGCAGCAAAGATTCTCAGAGCAGGCACCTGGTACACCAGGCACTCACACTGCCATCCTCATCTAGAAATCTTCTTTCAGCAAGCACAAAGAAAGATGTGTGCATGCATCAGGTGTAGCCACCAGTCCTCTACTTGGTGCCCCATCTCAGTATCAACAGAACCCACTGATTTATGCAGATCTCAATTTCCCAGCAGACATCCAGCAGGATGCACTGTGCAACAGTATCAACAGGCCCTTCATTAATGCAACAAAAAGCTCTGCAATTTGGCCCTGAAGCAAACACATATTTACTCAGAAGGACAAAGCAACTATTTACATTTCAAAAGAAATCTTCTGTGTTCAGGCCAGTTGAACTGTTTATATCCAAGTACTATCATTTGATATTGCCTCAGCTGCAAAGTGCTCCCACAGTTCTGCCTTTCCATGCTGTCAGCACTGATCCCAGAGAAAGTCCCATTTCAGAACAAAAAAAAAGCAATCAGTGGAACAGCACAGCTCAGAAAGTTTTCATGCTCAGAGCAAAGGTGCAAAGGGATGAGCCACTCATTAAGGTGATTTCAAAAGGAAAACACACCAAAACTCAAGCAGAGCAAACAAACCCAAGTGCATCCCAGCTAACCCCAGCATGCCCTGCTCATATGGCCAAGACAATTCTACCACCTGCCTTTAGGTTTGGGCAAAGCCAAAGCACTCAGCTCTGCCACTGCTCAGTGCAGGTAAGCTGCTGCCTCCAGGAATTCCTCTCAGAGTTAGTAAATTAAGTACAAAACAAATCTCCACACTGGGTTTCCCAGCTACTTCTCGTATGTTTTTTGCAGTTTCCACTCGAATTTGTTACACTGCCCAGCAGTCCCTGGAACCCCTGCTCCAAGCTGTCCCTGCCCACCCCAGGGCTGGCACAAGTGGAGGAACATCCCTCTCAAGTCACAGCACTTACAGTCACCCCTTCAGAGAAGCACTCCTTCCACCCAGCTGTCCCCTGGGCAGACCAGAACCCCTCCATGCTGTAATCCTCCCTTCCTGTTCTACCTCCCTCTTCCGCCCACCTCCCCAGTTATTTGTATTTCCTTGTTTACCCGTAATTTGCAGGTTGGACATCTGCGTCAGACCACCTGTCCAGAGCCCAGAAAGCACACTAGAGATAAAATCCTTGCTCTGAAGCATTCCCTGTACTCACTGCAATGGACAAATCCATGATTCCCTATAAACCCAAATTTTGCATATTACCAGAAAAACTTACATACACTTTTGTCAAAAGAAAAAACATGGGTTTATTACTCTTTAAAGAGTATTACTCTTTAAAGCTCATTCCTTCAGAGAGCACCAAGCAAGCCACAGTACTGGAAAGCATTTCAGGTCACAGAGTGTGCTGCAAACCTTCACTTCCTCCCTGTCCTTGGCCACAGCCAAGTCCCCACGCTGGCACTGGGACAGAAGCTGCTGTTCCCTGGCAAGGGCTCAGGTCAGGGACTGGAGCTGACACAGCACCAGCTGCACACATACACCTTGTACCCAGCTCACACCATGCCTGCCACAGCTCCCACTCTGGCAGTGAGCTAGCAAACCTATCCAGACAGTTTCTTTCCCAGAGAACACCAGCACTGCAAATTAAGAGCACTGCTCATTCCCTCTGCACCTCCAATTCCCTTCTGAAGTGAAGCACTGGCACGGTACAGATCAATGACTCAAACACACAGCACTGCACTGGGTGAGGCAGCACACACCACCTTTTTCTACCAGGTGACCTGATCCTTTCAGTTATGGCAGTGGGAACAAAACTGAGAGCAAATTACCCAAAGCCTTGCTCTGGAGTCTAAAGCAGAATCTGAATGGCACAGATTTTTTTCTTTCTTTGTTTTTTTCCTCCTTTCTAAAACACAAAACTAACAGCATTTACCGTGAAAACAACTGAACTGGACCACTGGAAGTTCTCTATGAAACAAGAAAGCACCACTGCTCTCACAGAAGTTGCTCAATTGTGGTTCCCCCTGCCACAGTCAGACACTTCAAGATTACACATTAAAAGGAACAAAAATCTGAACACCAAATCTTTGGTAAAGATACCCCCACTTTTTTTTAATGGATGTATAACTTTATGTTTAAATACTGAAATAAGGTGGTGTAAGTTTTAAACAGATTTAGAGTGTTCAGCATATGCCTCCAAAGTCTTAGCAGTGGCAAAGTGGAGTTGTTGAATAAATTATTTTCCTTGGATTAGTAGACTTTCCAGATTAGCTGGATGAGCTACTTCATGTTTTGCACTTCTAAGGAGTTCACAGACCACAGCTGAAAACAAGCCCATTTCTAAGGAGCTTAGATTCACTATCCTGGGACCTCCTCTTCCATAGGAATAGCCTTAAGGATACATACATTATTGACTTGTGGTTTAAAAGTAATTTAATCCAATTTGAGATTAACCACAGAATAACTCATCCCCAGAGTGCAACGACAAGGGAAATAGAAACAAAGAAGTTACAGAGGCTTTGGGCTTGTTTCCCCCCAGAAGTCACCACCTAATAAAAGGAAGTCTGTATGTACAACACCCAGCAGAGAGAGCACTCCAAGCAGTTTTAAATATCTGAGGGAATTGAAACAGACTGGAAAGCACTGAAGTCATCCCAGCCTGAGTGCAGTGAGTGGATTTTGAGCCATGTAATTGTGAGCCATTTGGCCAAGCCCAGACAGGAGAGCTGATAAAGACTGGTAATGCAATGCAGGTCAATATGACTTAGTTCTGTTCAAGGAGTTCTGAAGACTTCTTAGAAACATAAATTAAATTAAAATTACCAAAAAAAAAAAAGGAGAAAAAAAAGAAACAGAGCATTACACTGATTTGATCTCTCAAGCTCTCTGCAGTATAACCAAAAACTTCAGCAATTCAGTAAAGTACATGTTAACTAATGATACTTGAAGTATTTGCTGGATTTTAACCTGCTCACCACGTGATCACAAGAGCAGGATTTCAGAGTACTCAACACTGTCCTAGAGAATTGGGATCTGGCATCTGGAAACTGCAGATAACACAGCCATATAAACTCTGTCAAATTCATAGGCCACTTTGGAGAATTTTTCTTTAAAGCTCAATTACAGTTTTGTGGAAGACAGCTGATCTGCATTTAGGATTAATTCGAAAAGTGTTAACAGAGATGTGAGCAATACAACAAACAAGGAACTGAAGTCTCCAGTGGGACACTCTGGAGTTCAGTAATCCTTCATAGTGCAAAGGAAATTCTGGAGTGATCCACTCTGGTCACACAGGGCTGCTGAAGCACCAGGACACTGATCACAAGAGGCTGAAGAAATCCACAGCACCTATGGCAGGTTCCCAGTGACTTAGCACAAGCCACACCATCCCAAAGCTCCTGCTCAAGTCTGACTTTCCCATCCTAAAGGCAAGGCAAGCATATGAAACGTGGTGGGACTATGGGAGCACTTCATTTTCACAAGCTTTCTGTAACTTAAGAGCAGCTGCAATCTGTGCCAGTATCGATGTGCATTACTAACTGGTGAATTAAGTTCAATTTTGGGGGGTTTTGTACACAATCAGTGTTCCCTACTACACCCAGTGTTAAGAATCTGCATGATCTCACCTTGCTGTAAGTGTAATCTGAAGGAGAAACCACAAGCCTTCAAGCTTGTTAAAATTCCTCTAACTTTTAAGCTACTGAAGTTTGTTTTCAGGTTAAAATGTGTACATTCTCCCAGCCAAAGGAAACTGTGCTGTCAGATCTGTCTGCATGTCCTGAACTCACTTCCTGCCTCGGCAGCACCACTTCCTCTCTCAGGCAGGACTGAAACTGCTGCCATTTCATCACTAGGAGCAGCTCACTGCAAGCTACTGCCAACCAAAAACCAGTTTGTGGTGCTCTCTGGGATGCACCATCAGAGTTGAACTTTAACCACTCCATCACAGCTTCCAGATCTTGTTTGGGCACCTGCTCAGCATTCCAAGAAAATAAACAGTCATTTCTGAAAACTAAGATTTTTTTTTCTCCCCATCCAATGTCATTTTACAGTTAACAGTTTATTCATCCAACTCAAAGCACTCAGGAGTCCACACTGAAAGGAACAATATTCACAGGATTTTACTCATGAGCTCTGGTAACTACTTCTGCCCTTCCACAGTACTTTCATTTCATATCCTATAAAACCACACAGTTCTAAATAAAGTGTTCCTTTGTACTTTGTAATTTCTTCCCAAATTAATCCAATCCATTTCAAGGTCCTTGCCTTCAGCTTCTTGGTACAGCCACAAACCTGTGATACAAAACACAAACAGAAGCCACTCTCTGATATAAGAACTAAACTCCACAAAGACAAACTGGCACAGAAGGCAAAACTGTTTTCAAGAGTACTATCACCATAGCCAGAATTCTCCTCTGCACATGTGCAGCAATGATCTACAGACACTATGAAAATCCTCCAGCCCAAAGCCCAACCTTCCAGCTTGCTAGGAATCATCTTCTTCATGAAGCTCTCACCCCAGAACTAAACACATCTGCCACTTCTATGCTAATAACATGGTAAATGACATATAAAAGAATATATTAGGTTCTAAATCACCTAGTGCCCAAGCTCAACTGCCCAACTTGCCCACAGCTTAGGCTGCTGCAGACACTTAAGCTCTATACAAACACACACTTGCTCCCAGAGGCTCCAAGTCAAGCTTATGGCCTTGATCTTTAGCTTCTTAGGTGAGGCTTAAACTGGCTGTTTAACTACAAGCCAGCACAACACTGGAGTTCCACTCCTCTAGAGCAAGGAAAATCATGAAGTCCAAGCTAAAACCTGCAAAAGCACAAAGGATGGACTTGAGACACAATCTTGTACTCCAGCAGTTCAGGATCTTGAAAAGCATATCCTGCTTTAAGCACTGTTTGAGGTTAACCATCACTAACAGATCAGATGCAAGCCTTTAAATACTACCAGTTCTCCCTGCAGAGTACCAATTCTGTCTCCAAAACCCAGTGTTGCTGTTCACTTTATAAGCACATCTAATTATGAGACAGAGCCACAGAAGTTCAGTGGCACTAGAATCTGTGTCAAGATAAACACAAGAATTCAGGTAAGAACTTGGATCTGCAGTGGCTGGGTTCTTACCTGAGGCTGAAGAGACCAACAGCAGCAGAGCATACTGCTGGACTCCATCCCACACACCTGCTCACACCTGGTGCTGGATGTCAGCATGAGAAACTTGTGGGCAGGCACACAAAAACAAGCAGTGGGAAGAGCCACAGGATCACCATCACCAACAGAGCTGGATCAATACCATGACAGCCCTGATTTAGCTCATTGGCTCCTGTTGTTCTTGAAACCCACAAAGTTTGCTATCATTATGGGAATCTCTGTTGGGAGATAAAGCATGTGTCTGAGGTCCTTGAGCACCCCTTAATCTGCACTCAACAGAGCCTGTATATCCCAACACCTCTGCAGGTCTGAAGCTCCCATTTCTGGACAAGTTACTATGAATTGCCAAAGAAGTGTAAGAGAGCTCTTCTCAAAATGCAACTATCATAGAGCTATTACAGAACAGAATATACTGAGTTGAAAGGGATCCCACTGTTTGAGGTCAACTGATATCTTCTATACTTAATGCAATTTTCTTTTTCTAATTCTCTAAAATTTGAGACTTACTTTGCACATCTTCCTAAAGACTACTCACAGCCACCTGGTACATACATACATGCACAAGACAGGAAGTGAAGACAGTTGGGCAGGAGAATAGCCACAACACACATTCCAACTTTTGCAACTTCAAAAAAAGAAGGGGAAAAACATGCCATCCCATTTTAGCCCTAAATTCAAAATCAGAAAGCTGTCCAGCTAGACAGTGTGACTCAGCAGGCTCTGCTGCCACACCAGTTACTGTGGTGCAGCTGGGCCTACACCTGTTTTACTACAGGCATTGCCCACTACCCACTTCAAGGCTCCAACCAATCACCTTCACCTGAGCACCAATTCCACAGAAAAAAGTGACAGCTTTCCCATTATCACTTTGGTTAAGGTTACACTGTCAAAAGCAGCATCAGCACTGAAAAAACTTGCCCCAGATTAAGCACTGGGAAGTGTGTGGGGTTACATTAAGTCCTTTTCTGTCAAAGGCATTTTTATCTTATCACTCTTCACTTACATACTCTACAGGAGGCTGTTTTCCTCAACCATGCAACAAAATCCTGTTCAATATTTTACTACCAGTTAAAAACCCCTATTTTCACTAGCTTAGTTGCATACTGATAATATTTACAAATACAAGCTGCAGCTACACTCTTACTTGGACACAGCATCCAACTAAGGCCCACATGGCCCTGATGGTCCTCCCCATTTTTCTGTGGCCAGCTACATTCAACAGTGGTAAAAAAGACATTGGCAGAAGCTCCTCTATTCTGTTTTTCCTCCATGAGAAGCACACTGCAGCAGGTCCTGCTCACTCCTGTTACGCTCAGGGAACAGGACAGCTGCAGTTGCTCCATCCACACAACCAGAAAGCTCCCAGGAAGATGTGCTGTGTTCAGGAGGAACAGCTCAGGTTATGTACCAATATTCTGCTTGAAGACTCCAAAGATAAAGCTTGGTTAAAAAACACTGCAAAAACAACTCTTCCCAGACACTGAGCTATCCTGGATCGCTGTTAAAATAAAGTAGCTGGAAGGCTCACCAACACTGTGACAGCAGCAGGGGAGCTGCCCTTCATTCACTAACCAGCAGAAGAACCAGAGCAGCTGGAATCACCCCCCTCTGCCCAGCCCAAGGTGAGCCCCAGCAGCCCTCTGCTCCTGCTGGGCACCTGGCACTTCCTCAGCCACTGGCAGATGTACCAGAGGCTCACAAAGAAGTAACAGCACTCCAAGACATGGAAGACTCAGCCACACTTCACATGCACTAAACCCTGAAGTACCACTGAGCTCAAGGTAACTGCTCAAACACACTGATGCTGTCAGATGCAGGCCCCACACCAGACCCACTGCATTCAGCTGTTCCCCAGCCACTCTTTGGTGCAGTCATGCAGCTCATGGAGTGGCACAGGCCTTCCTGACTTGCATCCAAAGCTGCAGGAGCATTCTGTCATTATTTCCCCAAACAGAACATTCATCATCAGCCAGAAACACAGCACAGCATCCTTCAACTCGAGGAGAGCTGAGCAATTCAAGCCAGCTTGTTCCAAAGCAAGACAACTGTGGCAGCCTCAGCTGCTGCTGTGACTCTAGCACTGCATGCCACAGCAATCCTCTGCAGCTCCCCCAGGGTCTCTACTGCTCCACAGCAGCTAAGGATTGCTCTAACACCACATCAGCTTGCTGAAAACCTTCACCTGCCAGAGTTTGTGCTGAAAAACACATGATGATGCCACACAATCTGATCATAGGCACAGGCAGCTTAGCAAAAACAATCCAGTGCCTACACACCTTCTCTGGAAAAAGGCCCCAAGGAAGTCCCCGTGTTACTTTATTAAAAAAGGTTCTGTATTGGCTTTTCATGAGACAAGAAAATAGTGCATGAACCAATGCTCCTGGGAGGAATTATGCCACAACACTCTAAAGTAAGGGGAAGACTTGGCAGCAGAAAAGCTTAAAATAGAAAAACAGCTTTTAAAAGCTTTTGAAAACAAATTTGTTGTTTTCTCTTTATAAAACACTGTTTAGAAGAAAAATCAACACATCTCAAGGAAAGAACAGTTGCTCTACTGAAAAAGGCCTACTGGTATTTTGAAGTTTTACACCTGTTTAGGTCAGAGTCGTTCTCTGAAACTCCAAGGGAAGATTACAAAGATGAATTACACAAACTTTGCCTTTTGCTCTCACTGTTTGCAGTTTTCTGCACACCCAGGGCCAGGTAAACAAACTCAGTTCATCCACTCAAAAACAACCTAAAGGATCTCCCACCAGAAGCTGGGAATTGCCTCCCTTAATGCCATTCCTGTCACTCACCTCAGGTATTGCCATCCACACCATGGGCTGCAAGGGGCAGCTGACACTATGCTGGGGAGGCCAGACATCCTCAGGGAGGGAGAATTTTTGTGCCAAGCTTCAGCCCTTGCAGAAACTCTGGAGAAAGGGCTTTCTTTACCCACCATTCCTAATGGCAGTCCTTCCTGATGGATATACCCTTAGCTTGTATAGTGTAAAACCATAATGAAGTGTAAAGTGTAGGGCTTGGAAGAAGACAACAAATTAAATAGTGACAGGCTGCAGAAATGTAAAGATACTTTAAATTTCTTTTAAAACTTTGCATAAAAGTTTATCTGGTCAATAAGTTGTTTTATGTGTCATATATTAACTATTGAAAATAGGGTGCTTTCACCTACATTTAATGTAAGAGTGAAAGGAGTCAAGAAAGAAGACTAAGTGGTTAAACAGAGCTTCTTGCTACCTGAAGCACCAGAAACCAATTTCACTTCCATTTGATTTGACAGCACCTTCATCTTTTAAAAGGAAAAAGATGTCATTCTTTCCTCAGGAAAGAATCCTTTCCTAAAGGGCAAGGATAACTACATCCCCTACAATTCCTCCTAACTGTCTCCTGCTCTAGAAACTCAAATCATAAATTCATGATGGAGTCACAGGACAGCAGGAAAGCTCAGCTGACCACAATGGGCAGGCAGAGGAATGAGCAGAACACACAAGCCCACAGACAACTTTCAAAAGCTGTGAGCACTCACACGGGCATCAAACAGATTACACACACCTCACCTGCAACACATTACACACACCTCAGCTCTAGTACTGCAGGTTTGTTTATTGTCCAAGTCTGCCAGCAGCAGAGCTGGAATCCAGCTACACCAACCCACCATGGTAACAAGAGAGCTGCTGAAAAGGTTTTAATTGAAAGGTCCAGCTATCTATGCTCGTAAGACTTGGAAAATGACTTTAGTTCTACAGTACTGCATTTTAACCAAAAGGAAACTTTACATCAAGATTAGTGGCCAGCTTCATGCTGCACTTTCCATCAGCCTCACACATGGTTCACAGCAAGGAGAGCCCACTGCACACTTAAAAGAGAAATCACTAAGAATTTCACAGGGGATCCATTTCTGTTTACTGTTGGTTTCTAGCAGAACTACAGTTTCCATTTTAGGTACTTCACACTCTACAGCTTCCAGAGCTTTTCTATTTAAACAGTAAAACCATTATGAACTCCCCAGGACAGCCATCAGTTTCAGGCAAACAAACAACCCTAAAGCAGAGCACTTAATGAATTCAGAGCATCAGTTGCAGGTCATGAATAACCAAGTTCAAAGTATGCAAATCTAGTGATTAAAATTTCTGCCTAGGATATGTTACCAAAGTAAAAACATGTTTTATCTTGCACCACAGTAATTTTTAATTCCTTGCCAAGACTTAAAAATCCCTTTTTTTTGTTGTTACTGAGGCATAAACAAGAACAGTTTAAGCACCAAACCATTTTTACAGTCAGCAATATACTGATTCAAACCTTACATGCATGTCTAGGACCTGACTCAAATATACACTTGCCTATACTATCTTCCTCAGAACCTTACATCTGACAAAAAGAGTTTACAAATCAGAAGTTTACAACAGAAGGGAAGTTTACAACAGCTTCCCCTGCATACAGCCAGCTGAACACAATTTCCTTACCGAAAAAGAGAAACTCTAATGCTTTACTGAGTTATCCAAATCAGCAACACAAAGAACTTGATCCAGGTTTTAAATGCCCCTTCCCAAAAAAAAAAAAAAAGGAAAAGTGTTTGGGGCACTGCAACTCAATACTAGGAACAGCCCACACCTCCTTCCCTGGGAGGGAAGCACAGATGAATATGAGACAAAGACAATCACAGATGGCCAGACCAAGCCACTTCTGATCACCCAGTTGCCATCTAACATGGCCTCCTCGCCAGAGCTTGTCTTCCTCACGCTGCTGTCAAGAGGAGAGCTCTGGCTGCCCCGGCCACAGCAGAAAGGACACCAGGAGTCCTGACCATTGTTTGTTAAGCACAGGTTACCAATGCTGGCTGTTACACTCACATCTACCTGGCTCTGCAACTGCCTCCTACTGCTGTCACCAGCTGCAAGTTCCTTCTACTTACAGATACGCATGTCCAGATCACTAACACAGGGCTTTAAAACACAGACAGGTGTTATGCTGCTGCAGTATATACATTTTTATGAGATTTCTAAGGAGAATAAGAAACACATGCCAACACCAAGTGTCGAAGCAGCGCTAGCTCCCGCCGCAGCTACAGGCGGTGGCATCACGCTGTAACGAGAGCAGTGGGACAGCTCTGGGTAACGCACAGCCCCGCAGCTCGTGAGGAGTCCGCGGCTCCTGCCCGTGCAGGGCACACAGCTGGAGCTCAGCCCCGCCGTGCCCGCACTCCGCTGCGCTTCAGGGCTCCTGTGGCACGGCACGCCCAGCCCAGCCCAGCCCAGCCCAG